>CM017468.2:24165916-24765916 GCA_007827005.2 Populus simonii
TTAAACCATATGCTCTGATACCAATTGTTGGGGATTCTGACCGGTGGTGTACTGATCATTGCTCATAGGAGGGGAAGCACACTGACACAATATTTTACGTGGTTCGGCAAATCCGCCTACATCCACGGGAGAGTCAATATTATTAGAGATAGATAGAGAAAGGGTTACAACACACATGGAGGAGGAGGCTCGCTTCACTCAAACTCAACTCCCATTGCTCTCACACACTACTGCACAAGACAACAGGGCTGCTGCCCTTGGCATCTACTCCCTCTTTCTCTCCTCACGTATCTCTCTCTTGTTCTCTTCAATCCTCTCATTTGCTCTCACAAAATCATGCCTCTTTTATAGGCATCCATGGCATCTTCTCAACAATGGCTGCACATGGGTTGATACATTTGTCAGTGGTGGGTGCAACTACCATTGACAAATGGTAACCCTACTCCTTAGGATAGGTTGCCCAATAATGACAAATTCCAACAACGACCTTTTTTTCAAAAAAAAACTCTTGTTAGAGCATGATTAAAGCTAGGATTCAACCCGTATCAGGTAATATGACTGTCATCTTTTAAACTTTTTTAATAAATTCAACCCGTATCATGATTAAACTCTTAATTTTATCACCCACTTTCACTTGTTTTTCTTTGTGGACCTCCGTTGCGAAGTTGCAGTGAAAGAAACTCGCAATTGCAGTAGGGGCCTAATAATGAACAGGAAGATAATGGTTTCATAGATATGTTCTCCGTGCTTTGCCAGGTTGAACAATTTAATTTATTTATTTAAAAAAATTGACAGGTTAATAAAAATTCAAGTTTCAAGTCATTCGTTCAAGGAATAATTTAAATAATATAAAAAAAACAATAACAAAAAAAAAATAATAAAACAACACTTGAGTCTATTAGATTATTAAATAAACCAATGCTAATCTAATTAAACAAAAAACACACAAAAAAAAGAGTAAAACTAAAAGAAGAAGAAGCAGAAGACATACGTACCAAACAACACGTACACATAAATCATGGTACACACGCTTCATCATGTCACTTTTTTGGAGTAATCCTTCCATTATATATATCATTGCTTACAAACAGGATACTTATAAAAAAAAAAACAGAAAACAGAATCATCTAATAAAACTAGAGCACAATTCAATGGTTGAATATAAAATTACAATTGTTTTTGACAAGTTTCATATCTTATATGTTCGGGTTTTTTTTCAGATTTCTTTTCAAGCATGGCGTTGTTTCATATCTTACATGTTAGAATTAAAGCGTAAAATGTCGTGGACGCCGATGCTTGACTTGCGGTGTTCCATTTTGTGGTGTATTTTTTTAACTTGTTTTTTGGATTTCTTTTTTATTATTATTATTATTATTAATCTAGGCAATCAACTCATCAGCCAAACATACCACATCAAACTTAATTAGGCAATGAAATTTATTTGTATCAATGAATTTTCTTTGCTCAATTATATCTAAAATAAGAACTGAATACATTATATATAAAAATTAAATTAATTAATGAGACCTTATTGATCGGGAGTCAATGAGATTAGTTGCCACTTCATCATCAAATCAAAATTAGAATGTTAATGAACTCACCATTAATTGCCATCAAGCTCCATTGAGTGTAAACAATGAAATTTATAAAATAGTCAAAAGTGGGATGTCGTGATTTCAACAATGCCGTTTCAGAAAATTGATAGTCATGATGAAAAGAAGAAGACAGAATTGTTGAGTTGAAACGTGTACGCCTGAAATGTATAGTGACGATGGTGGAATTGATGCGGTTGCATAGCACCAACCAGTACTTTCCTAATGATTTCCTTGCGGAAGAAATTATGGCATGTTGGAAAACGATGCCACCCTAACAATCCAAGAGTTCAAATTCAACTTGAATAAAAGCATGATAAATGGATAATTTAGAGGAGAAAGGATCCAAGAACATCATGAAACAGGGGATTGTTCCATTTTGTTATGTAACAATCTCAACAGCTAATTAAGAGGTTAGATTGTAGGGTCTAATTTCAAATGCAAGACTCTATTGATTCTCATCATTATAGTAATAAAACCATGTACATTTTTATTAAATTAAGAGGAAACACAAAATTAAACAGGAAAATCTTACGAGTTCAGAAATAAATCTAACATTGCCGAACAGACTGTGAGCAAACCCAGATTTGGTGGAAGATAGAAATATTAAGAGAGAGCAGAAATTGATGGTCTCTTCTGCTTTTCATGGCCTCCTTGTTTTGCATATAAGGTTCGGCCATCTAAGCTTCTCATTGGGTTTTAATTTACTGAGTTAATTTCATCTGGGCTGGACTTGAATATCTCTATATATACACTTAAGGCTGGATGAGCTTGTCTCTTTAGCAGGCCTTCTTAGGCTTTTGTTCTTTCAAACAATGTCAGCTCTAAGCCCATTATTTTACAGAAAATGTAAAATACACTTGTCATGGCTGGTTGAAATCGTGGAAGAAAAAACTAGAGGAAAGATAACCGACTGGCCCCCAACGAAGACCAATGCAGAGGAATTTCAAAGGGGAAAAAAGGTGGCGGCTCAAAAAGGCTTTACGATGCAGTTCATCTAAAGATAAAACTAATCTGAATTAATTGTTCGGTCTCCTTCAAAGCGAAATAACTTTGCCAGGTTTCCTCCCAGTGACATTACATTTTTAAAGTTAAAAGCGCTGAAGCACAATTCAAAGACAATAAGTAGTATTAAACTTAACAAGCTAGTTCAATGGAGGAGAATGGTGTGCTGAAACTCTATGATTTTCAAAAAAATTGAAGCATATCAGATCCATGCTGCTGCATTCGCAAGAAACTAGCACCCAACAACAATGTGCTAAATGTCAATGCAGAGCTTTAAATCATCTACAGAGGCTCATGAAGAAAATAGGCATAAATGATAACAGATAACACACCAGAGCACTCTACGTAAACTGATATCTTTAGAAAATTCAAAGGCATGAATGAAAAAGAAAAGCTAGGAATATCTAAGTCAACTCTTAATTTGTAACAGTCCACAACTTCATGTTTGGTGTGTACTGTAAACTATGCTCTCCACATAATCATGAGCTTCATCTGCAAAAAACCATTTTCACTTCTTGGGACAAGGGATCAAACAAATACAAACCTGTTGTTGGATTACATTCATAATTTATAGCAAGCCCTAGCTGCTGCTCGAAGGAAGTCCTTCAAGGAAAAAAAATCAGGAACAAAAATGCTGAGAGGTCCATCTTGGAGGTCAGAAAGCTGGAGTTCTACTAGAAGAAGATACCTCTGGAGAGAGTAATAAAGGAAGCCTGAACTGCATAGAGTTTTCTTACCGAATCTTCAAGTTGAGATCATTTTCATTTCAATTTGGATGTAGAAATAATGATGGGATATGAAAATTAGGTTAATTATATTTTGAAAAAGGGTATATATGAAAGTTAAATCCTCTGTTCAAGTGAACAAAGGGCTCAACTTGAGCAAGAGTCAACAAGCTATCCTTCGAGGTCAATGGAACATACCACTCATATTAATCTTTTACTATTTAGGGGAATTCATACATCCACTCATCTTAAGCTGGAAAACTTATGGAAAGCATTCGCAATTGTTTCCAATGTATCGATTGTAATCAATCAAGAGATCATCAACTATTGAAAGTTTCCTGCTCCCTATATAGAGAATGTCTGATTAATTTCATTAAATATGAATGATTCCAATGTATGTTAGCTAACCAAAAGAGCCTACAGGCCAAATAAACAACAGGAATAAGAAAAACTACCTCCGCCGCCATCATTTCTCCTTTCTAGTATCATCTTTTGTTTAATGTTTAATGCTCGTAGCCTCTGAGCACTCCAAATTAATTTTTAAAATAAAATATCAAGAGATGGCAGAAAATGAATGTGCTCATCAACTATTGTCCTCATTGAAAGTATACTGTGGTATTTTAAATTGCTCCAGTTTTTAAAAAAGAGAAGGCCACAGGCCAAAGAAACAACAGGAATAAGAGAAACTGTTTTTTATTTGAGAAAATACGATACTGCAAACTATTTCTTATGAATAAATCCCGTATTACAAGAAGCCAAGAATTGGTTGGTTGCTCAGCACAACATAACTGATACAAACAATTACTGATACAAGCACAAGGACAAACACGAGTCACATCAAAACAGAAAAGCTAAGCAACAAGAACACTTCCACAGAACTAAAGATGTTTACAGGATAGTGGGAATGGCTGAATGTCTCCTTGCAATGCTAAGGAGAAGTGTATTCATTATATATTAACCTAACGACAGCTATACAATCCTATATAATAGGAAAGATGAGGATACAATTAATGGCGTAATTATCCTACAGCTATACATTAGCAATATTACAGTAACAGAAGAGATTACAGAGTATATTATGGAGAATCATGAGATTCTCCCTTATCACCCCCCTTCAAGGTGAGCGTGGGAGAAGGGAGAACGCTAAGCTTGCTTCGAAAAAGGAAAAACTGAGGCTTGGTGACTCCTTTGGTAAGCGAATCAGCAAGCTGCAGATGGGAAGGAACAAAGTCTATTTGCAAAGAGCCATTAGCGATAAGTTCTCGGACAAAGTGATAGTCAATGGCAATGTGTTTTGACCGAGGGCGAGTAACAGGATTAACAGCCATAAAGATTGCACTTTGATTATCACAAAGAATGCGGGGTGGAGCTGGAAGTGGAACCTGAAGATCTCGAAGGAGTTGAATAAGCCATACAACATCAGCGGTGGCAACAGCTAAGGAGCGATATTCGGCTTCTGCACTTGAACGAGAGACAGTGCTTTGTTTCTTAGAGGACCAAGAGATTAAATTAGCTCCAAGAAAAATAGCATAACCGGTAGTAGAACGACGTGTATCAGGACAACCAGCCCAGTCCGCATCAGAATAGGCAAGAAGATTATGAGTGGATACTTTATGCAGCTGAAGACCATGATGAACTGTGCCTTTAACATAGCGTAAAATACGCTTGAGAGCACGAAAATGATCGTCGGTGGTAGCATGCACAAATTGACAAATAGAATTAACAGAAAATGATAAATCTGGCCTGGTGATGGTTAAGTATTGAAGAGCACCGGCTAAAGAGCGGAACAGAGTTGGATCGGAGAACAACTGTCCTTCGGCTGATAAATGCTGACCAACAACAAAAGGTGTGGAAATCAGTTTGGCATCAGTCATCGAAGCTCGGTGTAAGAGATCAAGGGCATACTTTGTTTGACTAAGAAACAAACCCTTTTCATTAGGTTGAACTTCCACCCCAAGAAAATAATGAAGATCACCCAAATCTTTCATGGAAAATTCCTTGGAAAGCCGAGTAATGAAGGTGCGAATCAACGAAGAACTACTGCCAGTAAGCACCATGTCATCAACATACAGAAGTAAGTAAACAGTCCCAAGCTTAGAATGATAAACAAATAATGAAGAATCAGCCGGACTGGAGTGAAAACCAAGTATATGTAAGAAAGAGCCGAAGCGATGGAACCAAGCGCGAGGAGCTTGTTTCAGGCCATACAGAGCACGCTTTAAGCGACAGACATACTGAGGGAATAGGGGATCAATGTAACCTGGCGGTTGTTCCATGTATACCTCTTCATTGAGAAAACCATGAAGAAAAGCGTTGTTGACATCTAACTGATGTAAACGCCATCCAGAAGCAACTGCTAATGATAATATGAGTCGGACTGTAGCAGGACGAACCACAGGACTGAAGGTGTCGCCAAAGTCAAGACCAGGAACCTGAGAGAAACCTTGAGCCACAAGGCGTGCTTTATGTCGTTCAGTAGACCCATCCGGACAAGGTTTAACTTTGAAGATCCAACGACAGCCAACGACATTATGAGATTGAGGCCGGGGAACAAGAGTCCAAGTACCATTTCTCTTTAAAGCAAGAATCTCGTCATCCATGGCTAAAAGCCATTTAGGATTCTTTGCAGCAGACTTAAAACCCTTGGGCTCTTTGGTAACAAGAAGAGCTTGAAAGAACTGATTGGAAGACAAAACAGTCAAAGCATGATGCGACCGTGGTTTGAAAATACCAGCCTTCCCCCTGGTAATCATGTGATGATGGTTGGCGGGAACAGGAGAAGGTGAAGGCATAGGAGAAGGAACCCTGGAATCCAAAGGTGTAGTGGCGGGGAGAGACGCTGCAGAAATAGGAACCTGCAGTGAAGAAGAACTCAAGGAACCTGGAACATCACTACAAGGCAGACATGGTGATTTCAAAACAGAAGAGGACGATAAAGAGTCACAAGAAACATCATGAGAAGAACTAGGAACACAGTCCGCACAGTCTGAAAAACAGGTATAGTCAGTATTGGACTGGAGAGTAGGAAATGAGGCATCAGTATAAGGAAAATGATGTTCATAAAACTGAACATGTCGTGAAACATAGACACGATGAGTCTTTCGGTCTAGACAACGAAAGCCTTTATGAAGAGTACTGTAGCCTAAAAATACACATGGAGCGGATTTTGGAGACAGTTTATGGGGTGAGTAATCTTTTAAATAAGGAAAGCAAAGACACCCAAAAGTACGAAGCATAGAGTAATCAGGTGACTTACCAAACAAGATTTCATAAGGAGTTTTGCCATCAAGAGACGGTGATGGAAGTCGATTGATGAGAAAAACAGCAGTGGAGAAGGCTTCGACCCATAACGAAACTGGCACATGGGCATGAAACATAAGGGTAAGACCTGTTTCTGTGACATGACGATGTTTGCGTTCAGCAACACCATTTTGACTGGGGGTGTAAGGACATGCTAGACGAAGAACAATACCACAAGAGTGCAAGTGAGAGCGAAACTTATTATTTGTAAATTCCGTTCCACCATCACATTGGAAAGATTTTATTTTTGCGGAGAATTGAGTCTCAATATAATGTTGTAAATTAACAAATGTATCAAAGAAATCAGATTTGTGTTTCAAAGGAAACATCCAACTAAATCTAGTACAATCATCAATAAAAATAGCATAATATCTGTATCCAGTAACAGAAGATACTGGTGACGGACCCCATAAGTCACAATGTAATCGATCAAATGGCATGCGACAATGTTCATCATTTAGAGAAAAAGGTAAACGGTGGCTTTTGCCAAGTTGACAACCAACACAAATGTTGGAATTATTCGGCAGTGATCTATTACTACAAAGAATAGACCCTAATCTGGAAAGAGAAGAAATAATACGATAATTGGGATGGCCAAGGCGTGCATGCCACAACTGAGCAGAGGCACGCGGTTTATGGGCAGACAAAAGTGAAACAAGAGCATGATGATGCTGATCGAGGACATAGAGACCATTCTCACATCGACCGACCCCCAGCACCGTTCCTGTGACGCGATCCTGTATGATAAGACGAAGAGAATCAAAGATTACACGACAATTAATTTGTTTGGTAAGCTGACTGATAGAAATAAGATTTTTCTTAATGCCAGGAACAACCAAGACATTAGACAAAGGAATGGAACTGTGAGGAGCAGCTGTGGAAACAGAACCAACGTGAGAAATAGGCAGAGACTGACCATTACCAACCATCACCCTTTCATTACCAGAGTAAGTAGCAGGATCATCCAAGTTGTCAGGATTATTTGTCATATGAGAGGTTGCACCAGAGTCGGGAAACCACTCAGGGTTATTCAGTTCTTGAATGGAGCAAGCAGAAAAAGCTTCAGCAAGGTGAGCCGATTGCTTCTTCTTGAGTTTCAAGAAGCTCCAGCAACGTTTGGCCAGGTGTCCCTCTTTGTCACACAACTGACAGTAAACAGAGGAGGTGGATGAAGATTTCATGTTGACAGAGGATGTAGAAGACATGGAAGGCCGAGATTTCCATTTCTTGACTCCTGTCATTTTGGAAGTCTGCTGTGCATAATAAACCGAATTGGAAGGCAAATGGTTGACAGACCTTGCAAATATTTCATGGCTTAAGGCTTTTGGAACAATATCTGAGAATGACGGTAATGGAAGCTGTGACATCATGGTGGTAGAGAAAATTTTGTAGTCTGGCCCCAATGCTCTCAAATACCAGTGCACTTTGTCCGTGTCATCAATGGGACGACCAATAGCAGCCAACTGGTCGCAAAGACCTTTAAAGAGTCGAGAAAACTCAGCAATGGATCGAGAGCCGCGTTGCATCAGCTGGAGTTCATCCTTGAGTTGTAATTCTCGAGTCTTTGACCTGTTAGAAAATGAGGCTTCAAGAACTTGCCAGGCCTCATGAGAATGCTGCAGTCCTAGCACCTCACTCATAGACTCCTCTGTAAGAGAAGAATAAAGTAAACTAAGCAGCATCTGATCTGTATGTAACCAGGAACTGTAAGAAGGATTTGGCTTTGTGACTCCATTAGAGTCTGTAACCATGAGGCTTGGAGCAATGATTGTGCCATCTAAAAATCCAAACAGATCTTGACTAGTTAACAGGGGAACAAACTGATTTCTCCACAACAGGTAATTAGAGGAAGTCAGTTTAATGGTGAGCATGTGCACCATTGTATTGAGCGGAAGAACAGGTAATGAAGGAGAAGATAAGTCGGCCATGGAGATTTGTAAACCTAGCTCTGATACCATAAAGATGTTTACATGATAGTGGGAATGGCTGAATGTCTCCTTGCAATGCTAAGGAGAAGTGTATTCATTATATATTAACCTAACGACAGCTATACAATCCTATATAATAGGAAAGATGAGGATACAATTAATGGCGTAATTATCCTACAGCTATACATTAGCAATATTACAGTAACAGAAGAGATTACAGAGTATATTATGGAGAATCATGAGAAGAACTAGGAACACAGTCCGCACAGTCTGAAAAAACAGGTATAGTCAGTATTGGACTGGAGAGTAGGAAATGAGGCATCAGTATAAGGAAAATGATGTTCATAAAACTGAACATGTCGTGAAACATAGACACGATGAGTCTTTCGGTCTAGACAACGAAAGCCTTTATGAAGAGTACTGTAGCCTAAAAATACACATGGAGCGGATTTTGGAGACAGTTTATGGGGTGAGTAATCTTTTAAATAAGGAAAGCAAAGACACCCAAAAGTACGAAGCATAGAGTAATCAGGTGACTTACCAAACAAGATTTCATAAGGAGTTTTGCCATCAAGAGACGGTGATGGAAGTCGATTGATGAGAAAAACAGCAGTGGAGAAGGCTTCGACCCATAACGAAACTGGCACATGGGCATGAAACATAAGGGTAAGACCTGTTTCTGTGACATGATGATGTTTGCGTTCAGCAACACCATTTTGACTGGGGGTGTAAGGACATGCTAGACGAAGAACAATACCACAAGAGTGCAAGTGAGAGCGAAACTTATTATTTGTAAATTCCGTTCCACCATCACATTGGAAAGATTTTATTTTTGCGGAGAATTGAGTCTCAATATAATGTTGTAAATTAACAAATGTATCAAATAAATCAGATTTGTGTTTCAAAGGAAACATCCAACTAAATCTAGTACAATCATAAATAAAAATAGCATAATATCCGTCACCAGTACTTCTCACAGGCAAATTGCTAAACATGCAGCGAGCAACCATTGATTTGGAATGCGACTGCTTCTCCACAGAGGATTACAACAAATTCAGAAAGCAGCCCACACGCTCCTGATAAGATCCAATCACCTTCTGAATCTGGACAGCTTGGGAAAGTTAATAGCCAAAAAGCAGTAGCAAGTGTCAATGCATTCTTCAATGAAGTAAAACCACCTGCGTCGCCAAAGCGGATTTATGCACAGTACTGCTGCAATTGTCAACACCACAATTATGTAACACACACCAAAGCTGGCATAGAAACTGTACATGTCTATGAAGCCACCATCTCCATTGGAATCGTTAGGCACTCTCGCGGATGGTGATTCTGTTTTGCCGCAACTGTTTTGCAATGGAGGACCACAAAGAAGAGGATTCCCTTTATAACTGCTCTCATCGAAGGTAGCAAATTGATTTTTCATCTCCGGTGTTCTTCCTGACAAATTATTGTACGACACGTTGAAAACAGCTAGAAAGGTCAGTTCAACGAGTTGTGCAGGAATTCTTCCATTCAAGTTGTTGTGTGAAAGATCCAAGCTCTCTATCTGCTTCAGATTGGAGAAAGATGGAGGGATCAATCCAGTGAGATTATTATGTGACAGATTTAGAGCATATATCCCACTTAAGTTTCCCCATTCTGTAGGGATTTCTCCAGTGAATCTGTTACAAGAAAGATCCATAACAGACATGTAACGAAGGATATCGCCTTCGTAAGTGTAGAAATTTTTCTTTGCTGTAAGCTCTACAGATATTTTAACACTGATCTCTGGCCACAAAATTTTGTCATGAAGATAAAAATCTATGTTCCCAAATTCTCTTCCCCCTATGGATGCCAATATTTCTTTCCGGCTTCCATCATCTCGTGACTCTATATCAGCGACCAAAGTTTTTTCATCTGATGCCGTAAAATTAAAATAGCTCAAACATGAGGGTAACGGACCAGAAAAGTTATTTTCTGAAAGATCCAATATGCTTAATTTCCTTAACAAGCATAAATGTTGAGGAAGTTTCCCATTGAATTGATTAGATTTGAGAACTAAAATGCTCAATTCCGAAAGGCTATAAATCCAATTTGGAATGGGCCCAGTTAAGTTGTTATCGCCGAGATCTAATGTCACCAACGAAGAGAGATTACAAAAAGCATATGGCAGTGGACCGCTCAATTGATTTCTGTAAAGGTGGACATAGCGTAAATCTGATGCATTGAAGCCCAACGGTAATGACCCAGACAGATTGTTTTCAGAAAGATCTAAAAATTCAAGCCAATAAGAATTGAAATATTCTATTGGAATGGTACCTTCAAACTGATTTCTTGACAAATCAATTGCCTGAAAGCCGTTTAGTGAAGAGTTCCCAATTCCCCTTGGAAGCATGCCTGACAAAAGATTGTTACTGATATCAAACCACCAAAATGATGATGCAAGAGAAAAGGTACCAGATACTTGTCCTGCAAATTTGTTTCCATCGAGAAAGAGGTACTCTAGGTGAGTCATGTTGAACACAGAGAGTGGTAATCGCCCTTTGAAATTGTTATTGGACAGCTTTAAGGACCACAACGAGGAGCCTACTGTTGGCAAATTATGCTCAAGCAGTTCACAAGACATGTGATTGTTGGAAAGATCCAAGTATTCGAGAGAGCTCATATTCCCAAAACAAGGAGGAATGCAACCTGTAAGGTTGTTGTTAGCCATCATGAAGTTCTTCAAATGTGGAAAAATCGAACATATGTTTCTTGCAATTTGACCATGTATGTTGTTGCCAGACATATCTACTGTCTGAAGGTTGGGTGTTGGATGTTGTGGCAGCTGCAAAGGACCTATAAATGAGGTGTCTCTCAAATATAGTCGATTTAACTTTGTATTATTCTCAAACAGCCAAGATGGCAAAGGTTCTCCAACGAATTTGTTGTGGGATAGATCAACAAACACCAAATCGTATTGGCTATGCAGGAAGTTTGGAAATCCAGCTTTGAGTGGTTTTGGAGTACAGTTTGAAGCACTAAAGAAAAGAAGCTGGAACTTGGGAGCTGAAGGCTGAAAACTGGGTGCAGCTATTAGCTCATTGTTATCGCATTCAAAGAGCTTGAGGTTGGAGAGGTTCATAAATGAACCAAATGATATTGGAACTTGAAAGTAGTTATTTTTAATTGAGAGGGATCTGAGCTGCGTAAGATGGGAAAGGTGACCAAGGGAAATATTTCCCTCCAATTGGTTGTCAGATAAATCCAAGATTTGTAGAAATGATAGATTTCCCAAACAAGGAGGGAGTACGCCCTTTAGATTGTTTCCCGAGAGATGTAGCTCTTCAAGATTCTTCAGTTCACACCAGCCTGTAGAATATATCCATATGTTCATGTCAAGGGAATAGGAATATATTAATTATGTAATTGCTTAGTGAGGTTTTAAAGTTTTAGTTGAATTTGTTTCACTAGCTAGGTCGATTTTAGATTATATTTAAACAACTTTGTTTGTTTTATATATATATATATATATATTAGAGATTGGTTATTTAGATTATTGATATCCATAATTTTTTTAATTCAAAGTTTTCTAGGAACGAGAAATTTTAGAAATTGAGAAACCTAGATTTTATCCTTTGCTAAATGTAGCGTAAAGTTAGGAGTAAGCCTTCAATTCACACCAACCTATACAATTTATCTGGAAATAGTCAAAATATATAGTGTTGAAAGAATCTTGAGCGGATGGAGAGTTGTTAATTTACCTTGAGCGGGCAGGGTGCCATTAAGGTCACATTGGCCAACAGACAATACTTTAAGAGTAGGCAATGCTCCGATGTTCTGGAGAAAGTTTAATGGGAGAGAAGTACCATCTAGATACAATACTTCAAGGGTGCTCGAATTGAAGAAAGTTCCTGTGAAAAAGAAAGAAGAAAAGGTATGATAAAAATAGTGGTGGTACATATATAGTAACCATTCCATTCAATATTATTAATTAAGATTTTAAGAAAATAAACACTGATTAACCAGTATGTATCCTTGAGAGAAAGGGTCTTGAGGGATGGTTGTATGCCTTAATTAAGTTGTTAAGAGGAGGATGATTCTGTTATTTCTTGCGTGCGTAATCCTCCTACCATTATATATATACTTCCCCGCATGCATTACACGGTTTATTCTATTGTTAACTAACTCTAACTGACTCCATGCATCTGCCAGCTATACCCTAAATTTAAGACTGAGAAATTTTAGAGATTTTATCCTTTTCTTTACGTAACATTAGGAGTAAATTTCTAGTTTAATAAAACATAGATATAACACAAATATCTAATGAACAACTGTTATTTAATTTGGATTTCAATACTCTTATAATTGTTCTTTTGTAGAATTACCTTCAGCAGGTAGGGTGCTATTTAAGTCAACTCCGGGCAATGATAGGACTTTAAGAGTAGACAAGTGTCCAATGTTCCTAAGAAAGCTTGCTGGGAGAGAAGAACCATTGAGGAACACTTCTTCAAGGCTAGACGAATTAGACAACCCTGTGGAACAGATCAAATAAATCCATCAATATATTATAAATATCATATTATTTTAGGCACCAAAACTGTCACTGACCTTTCCCAAAGTGTGTAAAATTACTAAAACTTGCTTGTAAGGTCTTGAGGGATGGCAACGCTCCCAATGACTCTATCAAAATGCTTTCCTTGAAGTCATTTGAAGACAGATACAAGGTTTCTAATTTCCTTAAACCTGTGATAGAGAGAACAATCAATAATGATTATTTACAATAATTAAATAATTTATAATGTTAGAGTTAATATACAAGACATAGCTTAATTTTTTAAATTAAAATAATTTTTAATGTGATATTAAAATTTTATTAATTAAATATTCACCTTCATTTATTTTAAAAAAATTAGAAAATTGAACAAAAGTTAATAGTGTTTACATGTCATTTTCAAATTATTTCACACGTTAAAGAATTAATTATATAAAGCCTTTTTAAGGCTTCATCCAAACAACTTAAGGGTTAATACACATCTAATTATTAAACCTCACTAGGGAATGCCATCCGAGGTAGTAATGATTTACAACTTTACCATTGAGACCAGTTGATCCTGTGAACCTATTGCCTGATAGATCTAGAGATTTGAGAGTTGAAAATCCACTGAGAGATGATAAAATGCTGTCGTTCAATTTATTGTAACTCAGACCAAGTTCCTCCAAATTCCTCAACCCTGAAGCTAGCACTTGAAAACCTGAAAGAAAATTGTCGGAAGCAAAAAAAGTAACATATATATATATATATATATATATATATATATATATATATATATATATATATATATCAACCATCCCAATATCCATATAAATTCAATGAAATATAAATTTGTGTGTTAATTTTTTGACATTATATCAATATTTTAATAACCAAATATTCATGAATTCTAACATATCACCTCCATTCCTTTAATAAAATTTTAAAAATTGAACAAAGTTAATGGTTAATACACATCTATTTATTAGACAAGTTCACTAAAGAATAAATTAATTAAACTTCACTAAGGAATGCCATCCGAGGTAGGAATGATTTACAACTTTACCATTGAGACCAGTTGATCCTGTGAACCTATTGCCTGATAGATCTAGAGATTTGAGAGTTGAAAATCCACTGAGAGATGATAAAATGCTGTCGTTCAATTTATTGAAACTCAGACCAAGTTCCTCCAAATTCCTCAACCCTGAAGCTAGCACTTGAAAACCTGAAAGAAAATTGTCGGAAGCAAAAAAAGTAACATATATATATATATATATATATATATATCAACCATCCCAATATCCATATAAATTCAATGAAATATAAATTTGTGTGTTAATTTTTTGACATTATATCAATATTTTAATAACCAAATATTCATGAATTCTAACATATCACCTCCATTCCTTTAATAAAATTTTAAAAATTGAACAAAGTTAATGGTTAATACACATCTATTTATTAGACAAGTTCACTAAAGAATAAATTAATTAAACTTCACTAAGGAATGCCATCCGAGGTAGGAATGATTTACAACTTTACCATTGAGACCAGTTGATCCTGTGAACCTATTGTATGATAGATCTAGAGATTTGAGAGTTGAAAATCCACTGAGAGATGATAAAATGCTGTCGTTCAATTTATTGAAATCCAGGTCAAGTTTCTCCAAATTCCTCAACCCTGAAGCTAGCACTTGAAAACCTGAAAGAAAATTGTCGGAAGGAAAACAATTAACATATATATATATCAACCATCCCAATATCCATAAAGATTCAATGTAAAGTTACTTGAAATATAATTAACTTTATCTGTTAACTAAAAACAAATTGAAAGCATAGAACCTTGATTCTTTAAGCCACCAACTAATTGGTTGGCGCTTAAGGCGAGAATCTCCAGTTCTTTGAAAGGCAGAAACAAAGACGCATTGAGATCCAAGTCTTCGACTGCTTTGAGAAACTCAAAATTTACATCTGAAAGATATAGTTCGATCACTCGGTTTGTGGTGTTGTCACACACAACCCTATCCCAGTTACAGCAATTAAAATGCTCTTTATCCCAACCTTCTAGCTGATCATAGGACCCAGCAGCACCTCCATGATTGAACCAAGCTTTTATCTCTAAGAGACTAATTCTCTCTTGCTCCAAACAACAATGGCTCCGGTCGTTGACGAAGGCCAGTGCCATGAGCAGCATCCACGCCCACATTTGCCTCATCTTCATATTAACGCTCCACTTGACCACATACAAAAGCAAGCAAGCTGTCTCTTATATACAATTTAATTTGTCCTCTTCATGCGTTTGATCGGACAGTGACAATTATCTGTATCATTGAATTTTCTATGCTGAATTAATTATCCAGGGGAGACTTGGGCTGCATTGAATGAGAGAGTCTTCACGGACAGTGCTAGCCAGGGGCCCGCACCACGGCACAGATCGCTCGGTTTGTGGTGTTGGATTAAAGGATATTAATTCCAACTTTGGTAACGGTGACCTAAACGATAGAATTTGGGCCAAAAAAGAACACATTGCTAGTTCCTTGTGGTGCGCGCTCGAAATAGCTAGGGTTATTTATGACATTCTGATACTAAAAGGTATTCTAAAACATCCTTAACCTAGATTTTCAGAAAAATCAGAAATCAAGTTGAATTTCCAACGATGATTCCAAGAGTTTTTTTTTGTAAGTTTGACATCCTTTAACGTTTTTACCTTTCCAGAACAGTTTATCCGGGTCGATACAACTTTGCTTCAACCGACCACAATGATCCCATATCCATCTATAAAAAAATCAATTAAGTGGTCCGTTGACACGTGCATTTTCTGAAAGATCTTTCAAACAATAACTTCTCTGGCTCCATTCCATCTTGGATTCGCAATCTGTCAGCATTGAGTGTTCTTTTTCTAAAAGCTAATAATTTTCACGGTGGTTTCCCAGATCATTTATGCTCATTAGAACTGTTAAGCATGCTGGATTTTTCACATAATAAGCTCTCGGGTCCTTTATCCTCTTGTTTGTCCACTTTAACTTTCATGGCAAACGATGCAAAATGCTATGTATCTTTTACTTGGCCTAGTATTCAATATTTTGATCAGTCAAATCTTGTACTGATGGGTTTGCCTCAAGTAGGTGATTCTTATCGTGAAAATAAGTACACAAACAACATTGCAGATTAATCTGTCGAGTTCTCAACAGAAAGACAGTCTTACTCCTATCGAGATGATCTTCTTACTTTCATGTCTGGTATTGATTTTTCTTGCAACGGATTCACTGGCAAAATCCCACCAAATTTTGAAATTGTAAGTAAGCTACGAGCAGTAAATCTATCACACATGAATCTCATTGGATCCATCCCCGCAACTCTTTAGAACCTGAAGCAGATTGAGAGTTTGGATCTTTCTCACAGCAAATTGACCGGTATGGTACCATCCCTTCGCAGCTATTGAGGTGAGCACATTGGAGGTTTTCAGTGTTGCATACAATAACTTGTCAGGTAAAACTCCAGAGAGGAAAGTGTTGGGTTGTTGCCATTGCATGTGCAGCAAATAGACAGCACCAACCATTGACTATTGGCAGCCATCATTGTTGAAGAAGAGGAGGAGTTGGCAGCCACCTTTGTTGACAAAAGAACAAGTGGAGCAGCACCATTGTTGCCTATAAAAGGGCACCGGGAGTGAGAGCAAAATGGGTAGAGAGTGTGGTGAGTTTGTGCAAAAGAGTTGAGAGAAAGAGAGAGCTGCAATGGCAGCAGCCTTGCTGCCATTGCAGCAGCTGCAAGAGCAGCAATGAGACTGGATGAGTTGAGTAGAGTGGATGTAATCCTCCTCCTCTACATGTATATATTGTAACCCTTTCTCTATCTCTAATACAATGACTCTCTCCCGTGGATGTAGGCGGTTTTGCCGAACCACGTAAAATATTGTCTCAGTGTGCTTAACCCTCCTTTGAGCAACTATCAGTACACCACCGGTCCGCGCATGGGGAGCCGGAATCCCCAACAGAAAGCTCAGTTTGGCACCTTTGATGAAAGTAGTTATGAGGGAAATCCTCTTCTTAATTTGTGGACCTCCATTGCGAAATTGCAGTGAAACAAACTCGCAATTGCAGCCTGTACCTAATAATGAACAAGAAGATAATAATGGTTTCATAGACATGGATGCTTTCACTGTGAGCTTTGAGGCATGTTACATATATAATTGTCTCGTTGGCAATTGCAGCAGCTCTTTACATAAATCCTTACTGGAGAAGAAGATGGTTTTAATTACTTCATTGAAGAGTGCTTAAGCAATTGCAACTGTTTTGTGTGCAGGCGTATGCACATCTTCAGATGGACATAGGGGTTGATGCTTGCCATTAGTTCTCAGTTATACTAAGAAAGAATGAACCGTGATTCTGTCCACCATTCTCTCTGTTGCATGAACAAATTAGTGAAGGAATATTTGCAGTGATAAATATGGTAATGGTTTCCTGACTTCATTAGAATATTTTGCTCTCATTTTCTTTGCTCCATGAACTGAATATTGTTAAATAATATATTTTATTTTATTTTATTTATTAAAGGTTGAATTATATTTTTATTTTAACCTATATATAATCTTTTTATATTTAGTTTAATTCAATCACTTTTAGAATAAACAGATTAATAAAAAAAAAATTTCAATTTATTTTGTATTAATCTAGATTAATTTAACAAATATATATTGCAATATAATTGTGGTGTTGTCAATCGCAACTATAATGCACATAAATCCTTATTGGCGCCGCAGGCGGTTTTACTACATTGAAGAATCGCAACTATTATGCTGCTGTTTTCTTGTGGTTAGTTTTCGTAAGCTGTCCAGCGCCATGTCATCGGACCTCTGTATAAATTTTTTAAACTGAATAAAAATAAATAAATAAATAGATAAGGAAAAGTTTCTGCATCACTAGCTTTGTCAAAATCAAGTCACTTATGTACTATTTTGTGTTGAATAGTCTTGGTAAGTTGTCCAACTTGAAAAGGCCGTAGGGTCTGGGTCTGTGCTCTTTGTTTTCCGTAATTTATAGCTTGAGCTAATAATGGCCTGATGTCTTTGGAATGCTTCTCTTTATATTATTGAAATTTAACAATTGATGCATTTTATGAACATGAATATAGAGAATAGACAGAGAAAAACAGAGGAATCATCCACATTCGCACTTGAAAGAAGGGCTACTAATTAATTTGCTGAAATAGATAATAGAAAGAATAGAAAACCCTTATACAAACAAAGGAAGATGATGAAAAATCACATGGGAAGTGTGATGGAGTTTTCAAAACTATGGCTGTGCTTCTTCTTTGACCACGCCTTCTGCACAAATATGGTCACTGTTCATCAGAATCAGAGGGCTGATTTTTCCCTCTCGTATACAGCTTCCAAAAGAAAAGGTTTAATTAGAATGGGCTGTTCTAGCTTGGATTTTCTATTGGTGGGGTCGTTATTATAATTAGAAAAACGGAAGGTGATGCTTTGATTCATAATATTTATTTCCTGAAGTCAAATATAGTTTTCAATAATTGATGATGTAGCTTCTTTTTTATGCTATCACTTTCGTCACAGATGATGTAACTAGAGAAATTTGGTCTAAATCCTTGAAAATTGGTAGTGCAATTTTTTGAATTTTTTGGAGATTTTATACCCAATCTAACACGCACACTATTATGATGTAGCTTACTGGTAGCGCAAGGAGCTTCTAAATCATTGAAATGGCCATGGTGCAAATCTTTTTTTAGTTAAGTACAAGCATGAATTATTTTTTTAAAAAAGAAGATACATCTAGTCAAACAAAACTAGCAGGAAAATAGGCCAACCACGTCACAACCGAAAGCACAAGGAAACTGACCGGAGATTTCTTCATCTTGGTCTTAACTCGCGCAAGAAATGGCTACGAAATACCCTCAATGACTTTTCAATCTAACATTTTCAATATAAAAGGATGGGTTTGTTGCTCAAATGAACACAGAGCATAGCAACTTGGCCATTGGATCCCCAGCTAGGAGTAGCTAGTGTTATATTTTAGATGAGTTCTAAGTGGGTATGGATGTTGGTGACTTTGGCTTGGGTGAACGAGTGGTGCCATTGTTGTTTAGAGAAAGAGAGAATCGGTTTGTTGGAGATCAAAGCTTGGATCAATCACCCCAACGGTAGTTCCTTAACCCACTGGGTGGAAAACAAAGAGGATGGTGATTGTTGTCAGTGGCATGAGGTTAAGTGTGACAACACCACAGGGCGAGTGGTCGAACTCTCTCTTCCGTTTACAAGGGAGTATTGGATTTTAGGGGATTTGTATCTCAATGCATCTCTATTTTTGCCTTTCAAATACTTGAAGAGTCTCCACTTAGGTGGTAATGGATTGGTTGGTTGCTTTGAGAACCAAGGTTATTTACCTTCTGTTCTCTCATGTAACAAATTTATGCTCGTATAATGGTGATATGCCTGTTACTTATTTTGCTTTGGGAATTCTCTTGCAGGCTTGGAAGTCCTGTCATCAACGCTGAGGAAATTGGAGTTGCTTGACCTAAATCTTAATCAATTTAACGACAGCACTTTATCATGTCTGAGTGGGCTTTTGTCTCTCAAGTCTCTGGATCTATCAAGGACGTTATTGACTGGATCATCAGCAATCAAGGGTAAATCACTTGCCTGTAGTATTTCAGTCTCTCATTGATGATTTCATCCTCTCTTTTCCCTCCCACACATTTCAGATTTAAGGAAGTTAGAAGTCCTTTTTTTGGACAACATTTTCATCAGCGAAAGCATTTTGCTAGACTCAGCGAAAGCATGTTGTTGTTGGGTATATCTAATTCGGTCATATGCGGATTCGGGTGATCTTGCAACTGCAAAGTACCAACAAAGGAGTTCTCGTTTAGCAGTAATTGCTCCAATTGTGTATTGTTCTTAAGCAACCACGATGGAAACATTCCAGTGATGTTGTGGGAGAGATCAAGGACTCCTAGAGGAAGTTGGGAATCTCTATATTGACTGCTTCTGATGTTGGACTATTTGACAAGCGAAAAAAGACTAGTTGGAACTTTGAAATAAAATCATGAAAGGACATGGGTTTTGTTACTAGTATGTTGTTCTCACTGGAGAAGAACTTGAGGCTTGAGTGGTTCATAAAAGGCTTTATTGAAATGGGAACTTTGAAGAGGTTATTTGATAGTGAGAAGGATTCAATGGATATGAGGTTGGTAAGAGGACCGGAGGCAATATTTCCAGTAAATTGGTTACTAGAAACATCTAATAGTTGTAGAGATGATAAGTTTCCCAAATAGTTGAGTGGACAGGGTGCCATTGAGGCCACATTGGTCAACAGACAATACTTGAAGAGTAGGCAATATTCCGATGTTCTGGAGAAAGTTTAATGGGAGAGAAGTACGATCTAGATGCAATTCTTCAAAGGTGCTCGAATTGAAGAAAGTTCCTGTGAAAGAGAAAGAAGAAAAGGTACGATAAAAATAGTGGTGGTACAGAGTAACCATTCCTTTCAATATTATTAATTAAGATTTTAAGAAACTAAACACTAATTTACGTTGACTTAAATTAGTATCTTTGAGAGAAAGGGTCTTGAGGGATGGTTTTTATTCCTTAAGATTGCGTTTTTTGGTCAAGAAGGATAGAGTGGAAGTATCCATTTTGTGTATTGTAATATAATCATCTGTTAAGCTTGTCTTAACAAAATGAAGCAGAAGGGTGAGAAGCAGGGGAGGAGAAGAAGGAAAACAGAGAAAGAAATGATTCTGTTATTTCTTGCGTGCGTAATCCTCCTACCATTAAATATATACTTCCCCACATGCATTACACGATTTATTCTATTAACCGTCTCTTAACAACTTCTAACACGTGTCCATGCATTACTTGATGATAGGACTTCGGAGCCTGGAAAAGAAACATCAAAGCAAAATAATTATTTTCTGATTATAAGAACAGAAAGATTGAACCAACCTTGATTCTCAGAGCAACCAACTAATCCATTAGAACTCAAATCAAGACTTTGCAATTCTTTAAAAGGCAGAAACAAAGATGCGTTGAGAACCCAATCGCCCAAACTCTGATCCCTTGCACCCCTAAAAGAGAGTTGGATCACTCGCCTTGTAGCTAGTGTTATCACACTCGATCCTAGGCCACTCACAACAATTACTACTTTCCACCCAATGTCCCAAGGAAAGGTGATTTGGGTCGATCAAAGCTTTGATCTCCAAGAGACCAATTCTCTCTTCCTTCAAACAACCATAACTACGACCACACCAGTCGCCAACCAAAGTGATCAATAATGTTAGCAACATCCAAGCCCCCATTTTTTTCACCATCATCTTGTTGGGTTGTTGCCATTGCATGTGCAGCAAATGGTTGGCACCAACCATTGACTATTGGCAGCCACCATTGTTGAAGAAGAGATGGAGTTGGCAGCCACCTTTGTTGAAGAAGAGCTGGAGTTGGCAGCCACCTTTGTTGAAGAAGTGCTGGAGAAGGTTGCCATGAAATGCCTATAAAAGAGGCATGTTTTGAGAGCTAAATGTGAGAGAGTTGTGAGAACGTGAAGAGAAGAGAAGAAGAGAGAAAGAGGAGCTGCTGCCATGGGCAGCAGCCCTGCTGCCATATGCAGCAGAGTGTGTAAGCTGGGAGTTGAGTGATCCTCCTCCATGTATTTGTTTTGTATCCTTTCTCTAATCTCTAATAATATTAACCTCTCCCGTGGATGTAGGCGGTTTTGCCGAACCACGTAAAATATTGTGTCAGTGTGCTTCCCCTCCTGTGAGCAATTATCAGTACATCACCGGTCGGAATTCCCAACAATTGGTATCAGAGCACATGGTTTAAAGGGGTGTTTGTTTTTGCTCAAAAATGAAAGTTGTCAAAATTGTGTTTTGACCATACCACTATGTAGAGGAGGAAGAGACGAAGCCACTGTTGAAAACCGCGTCGACATCGGACGTCGGAAACGGCCACACGCGCCGACACGCGCCGACGGGGTGACTGGTCACGCGCACAGACGCGCGCCACGCGTCTTCTTCGCCCGGATGGGCTGACCCGACCCGAATACCAGACGACTCGACCCACGTGCCAGGCCCGGATAATGATGACGTCATCATGACATCATCATGGCGCCAGCATACACAGTCAGCATGCCATGTCAGCGTCCAGTCAGCAGACACGTCAGCACAGTGGGACCCACCTGCCACGTCACCAGCCGCGAGCCGAGCTAAGTTGAGCCGAGCCGTTTTGGAGCGGAGCCGAGCCGCGAGCCGAGGGATAGGATTCTGTGTAGTAGAGTCTACGTGCAACCGGATCTGAGATTGAATCTGAGCCGTTGATCAGGCCAGATTGTTTTGATCAAATATTAGCCGTCTGATGTGCGATTTGGACGATTCAAGACATGTTTCCAGCTAATTTGATCATTCCGGATGCAATGGTACGGTCCGATCGTTGAGATTCGAGACCAAAAATGGCAGTGGTGAATTAACAAAAGAGATTGCCCGATCAGGAGGCATCTGAAGGTCTTGATGGAGGTCGGTGGAGATGATGAAGAAGGAGGTGCACATGTTTACCCAATTTCATGTGCTGAACTATTAAATGAGAAAATTTAATGCCTTGATGGAAGGCAAAATTGGGACACTCTGGACACCCGGTTATATGGACAATTTGAGGTGAAGAGTGAAAACTGACGAAGACCAATCTTGACGAATCTAAGCACTGGTAGTCTCGCCAGATGTTGAGAAATCAGGTATAAAACCAAGATACCTAGATCACTTATAAAGGAAAGCCGCAACAAAGCTAGCAAATGGTTGTATATACGGAAAGACAGTACGATGGATAGATATGGCCTGAGAAGTTCTGTCTAGGAGATTGGGTTTTAAGCGGGACCAGTGTGACCCCTCCAATCTTTCCTGGGAACTTGCTTAGTGGAAGGATTATCCATACGGTACTATTTTCGTATATATAGCAGTTTGTAATGAAACAGTTGAAGACTAGCAAGATGACGGCACAAAGGAACAGTTGGGTTCCGTATGATCGAGGATCTGATGGAGTGGTGATTTCTCCAAAGAAGTTAGATTCGGTGACTGTGATTTCTCGAGGGGAGAATTGATGAAGACCCTGATAATGGAAGAGAAATACAACAAGGGGATAAAGATTGGCACCCTATTTTGACTTGGACAGGTGTTGTGACAGGATGAGCTGCTGTCAAACATAAGCAAGGAATAGGGAGAAATCTGGAGAACAGAAATTGCACGAGGGCACACGGAGATTGTGCAGGAGTACCCGTAGGATCCAACGAGGTATTGTAATGAGACAACAGGTGCAAGGAGAAGAAGTGTTCCCAGATGAAGCTCAGAGCAGAGACTGTTAAAGTTTGTACAACAGGAAGTCTCTTATGCTCTTGATGAAGACAACAGGCGAAGACCTTTCCAATGCATGCAAGGATGGAAAGAGAGCTGTTGCAGAGGCACCTAATTGAGGGGGTGCAAATGCCTGTGATACAAGGCAACCGCCTATGACGAAAGGCGAAGACACCAAAGAGAGTTGGTGTAGGTGGAGCTGTCAAGCAGAAAGGCATAGAAGCTCCAAACATAGAAATCGAGGTGGAGGATTGCGAGGAGTATACCGCAACTTGCTCTTTCTATGTAGTCAGTGGCAGTAATCTCTCCCATAGTGCACATGGCGGTAGAGAATTTTTGGAGCCACTTTGAAGCATCTTAGCTGAAGGAGGATGCGACCGCCTATGAAAGGCGAAGACACCTAAGGAGAAGGTGTGTGGGCCATGATATGAGCCCAGTTCAGAACGCCCCAGAGCCAATGTGATGGCTGGATATAAGTGGACAGATGGATAGCCAATGAAGTGGCTATGATGAGTATGGAGACAAATGCAGGATTGACTTTCATGGATATTGCCCCCATGCTAAAGATCAATGAGCTAGAAGACATTTGCCTTGGACAATAAGTGTGTGACTTGTGGAGCATTAAGACGCGGCTGCTATGAAGAAGCAGAAGGGCATGCGCAGGTTCCGGGAACGAGTTGACTCTTGTCAAGGTGGTGAGCTCGGTAATGGCATTGTAATACTCAGAGTATGAAGACAGATATGGATCAACCTTTAATGGGCTGCCCCCATAGGTGAAGGTGGATAGCTACCTGGACTCTTACGACTAAGAGCGAGAGACTCACGGAGAAGTAAGGCGTGGTTCCTAGGGTGGAACAGAGGGCAGGCGCAACTCCTGGATGAGTAGACTCTTGGAAGAGTGGTGAGCTCGTGATCATATTAAGATACTCAGATAATGACTGTCGCACTTGGAAATAGAAATTTCCGTTTGAGGGGGTGTTGTAAGCCTTGGTGTAAGGCTTGATGAATCATTCCGGACCGAGCATGGTTGATACGCTCGAAGGGGAATGTTGTGTTCCAGAGACAAGCGTTAACACTCTTCAGATGTGAAGTGGCAGACCATCTGGCTGTAGTGATCCTTTTGTGTGAGAAAAGGTGTGCTTTGGTAACTCTGATGATTGAAAGGTTTGGCGAGTACCTGTAAACTCGGCCACAGTCGCTCTCAGAATGGTAAGCTTGGAAGAGCTGCAAAATGCAAGCCTGTGCTGAAGAAGCAAGAGGACAGTTGCCCCACATGAATGGCAAAGGGGGTGATTGTTGGGTTGTTGCCATTGCATGTGCAGCAAATGGTTGGCACCAACCATTGACTATTGGCAGCCACCATTGTTGAAGAAGAGATGGAGTTGGCAGCCACCTTTGTTGAAGAAGAGCTGGAGTTGGCAGCCACCTTTGTTGAAGAAGTGCTGGAGAAGGTTGCCATGAAATGCCTATAAAAGAGGCATGTTTTGAGAGCTAAATGTGAGAGAGTTGTGAGAACGTGAAGAGAAGAGAAGAAGAGAGAAAGAGGAGCTGCTGCCCATGGCAGCAGCCCTGCTGCCATATGCAGCAGAGTGTGTAAGCTGGGAGTTGAGTGATCCTCCTCCATGTATTTGTTTTGTATCCTTTCTCTAATCTCTAATAATATTAACCTCTCCCGTGGATGTAGGCGGTTTTGCCGAACCACGTAAAATATTGTGTCAGTGTGCTTCCCCTCCTGTGAGCAATTATCAGTACATCACCGGTCGGAATTCCCAACACATCTTAGATAATTCTATGAACTACCACGTAGAATATTGTTGTTTGTTATGTGAGTTTGGGCAACCATAGAGAGGTCCTATTTATAACACACTTTGTCCATTTCCATGACTTTTATCTGCGTACCTGGTGCCGATTCTATGTTTTGAGATGTTTTCTTTATTTCATTTCTTTTTTTAATATTATTTCATTTATTTGTTTAACCTTAGGGTTGTCTAGTAGTGTGGTTAGGTGTATTAAGGCGAACCTTGAAAACATGGTCAAAACAATATTTTATAAAATTTTGATTTTTTATTAAAATTATTTTTTATATATTTTTAGTTAGTTATAATGTGTTGATATCAAAAATAAATTTTAAAAAATAAAAAATATTTTATTTTGATATATAGTCGAGCAAAAAAATATTTTATAAAACAATCTCTATCACAGCATACTGGTGGTCTTCCATAATCTTTTTTCCAAAAAACCACCATAGACTCGATTCGGGGTTGATCTGGGGTAAGGCTCGTGTCATGATTTTTTTATTAGGTTACTAGATTAACTTAATTCAACTCCAATATATATATATATCTATGTGTGTGTGTGAAACAACATCGTTTTATATATATAACAAAATTAAATAATAAACAGGTTGCAGCTAGATATTTTTTCAGGTCAGGCCAATTATTAACCGAGTCATTTTGATTTTTTCTTTTTTTTTTATTTTTTTAAACTCGGCCTTATTCTGATCCTCAATCAAACGGGTCTCATCTCGATTTTATAAAAACTATCATATGATGTTGATTTGAAGAATGCATATTTAAGATTGCTTAAAAAAAATATTTAGTTTTAGTTCACATATAAGCTAATTCGATAATACTTTTTAATATAAAACAAAAAAAAAAAGAGTGCTATCGTCATCAACTTTATTTCGTTTCAATTTATGTTGTTCGACATATAAATATTGTTCAATGTAAATCAACTTTTCAATAAATTTCCACCTAGTTTAAATCGAAACAAATGCTTGCCAGTAGTTACGTTATGAGCCTGTAGAATGCTTGCCAATAGTTAATGTTAATTGAGATATTTAGTTAGCGTGTATTTAGGAATGTGATAGTAATAGTGATAGTTTTTTGTTTAGAGATGCATTAAAATAATTTTTTTATTTTTTAATATTATTTTGACATCAACACATCAAAACAATTTAAAAAATAAAAAAAAATTAAACAAAAAAATTTAAAATTTATTAATAAAAAAAATTGATTTCACCGCAACTCTAAATACACCCTGAACCACCTGATTCAAACAAGGGACCGGAGTTGCATTCAATAGATGCATGAAGTGAGTTATGTGAGGGGTGCTCACCGTCCATAATACTTCTTAAAAGAGAGGCTAATATCACATAATTGATTAAAAAGATGTTGAACCAAAAACAAAATTGAGACATCTAACTACTCACCTCTTATGTATTATGGTAGCTTTTATGTATTAGGGTAGCTTTTATAGTTCTTGTTTGAAAAAAATTATTTTTATAAAAAATACTTTTAGTTGAGGTTGGTTTAATATTTATATATGTTTGGTTAAAACTGTGATTAAAATTGAGGTTGAACAAAAAATAATTTAACGTATTTGGTTAAGAATGCGTTTTAAATTGAAGTTATAATATATATATATATATATATATATATATATATATATATATATTAATGGTTTTAAATTTAAATATATTGTAGATTTAACTACTACTATTACATCATGAAATAAATAATACTTTATATAAAATATTTTTTATTGTTCCATTAAACTATCTACAATTCCATTATGTACAAAATTCATCCAACAAGAACTACAGTTTCCATGATTTTTTGAGCGTGCAATAAAATTAGATAAAATATTATCAGGAATAAAATTGAGATTACAGTGCGAGTAAATTTAATTAACTCTAAACTGGTTTTTCGAAAACAATTATTGTTCACATGAACGTGAACAGTGCGAGTGAATTGCACTGGTTTTTTTTTAAAAAAAGCACTATTCACTTATAAACAGTGCAGAGGAAGAAAAGCAGACGATAGCTGCTTTGAATTTAACTGCGTTTTAAACGCAAAACTCAGTGGGCTCTATAAAAAATAAATTGCGTTTTGAATGTTACCAAACAATTATTTGGCCGTGGTTGCTTCAAATACGGAAGCAACCACGTAAACAAACTGACTCTTTTAGTGTGTTTGATATTGTAGTGGGGACTAAATAGTAGTAATTAGATAGGAGGTCCTCCAACTTGTTGTGTAAACTACTTTGCTTTTTCTTCATGTATAGACATGGAAAGTCATGTGTTCTGAACAATTGATTTGATCTTGTGGAATAAAAAAATTTCTTCCTCAAACTTTTTTTCATGGAATGAAGTGATTCGCGGATGCTTTTCTTGCTGATGAACACAACTGATTTGATCTAATGCTCCACAATCACTCACTAGTCAATTCCTCCAACTTGTTGAGTAAACTACTTTGCCTTTTCTTCATATATAGACATGGAAAGTCATGTGTTCTGAACAATTGATTTGATCTTGTGTAATAAAAAAATTTCTTCCTCAACTTTTTTCATTGAATGAAGTGATTTGCCGATAGCTTTATCATCCACTTGCACTTCTTTTTCTCCGTAGACTTGTGAAATCGGTCAAGATTCCCAATATATTATCAACATCATCAATTGTTGCTAATTTGATTGAAGAAAGAAATATCTGTTAGGCTGATTTACTTCCATATTAATTATTGTTGGATTCTTAATCTGAATGATATTAGTCCATTCAAAACAAATTCATTTTCTTTTTTATAAATATATTTATATAACTACGAAAGAAGAAAAATATGCATTCATTAAAATATTGATGTGTTTGAATGAAGAGAGTTAGGGCAGAGATGACCATCATAGACCACCTTATCGGCCAATAAAATTGAAAACGAAAGACAATATCAATGGCTTGCAAAAAAAAAAAAGTTTTATGTTAAATTTATCTATATGTTAAAATTACTTTGATTAACTAAACTTAATCCTGTAATATTGAATTATTTGATGAAAATATTATCTAAAACATGATTAATTGATATATTTATAGTCAAATAAAAAACAAACCCCGCTTACTTTTAATATTAAACATTATTTTCCAACATAAATTCTTTAACGTAAAAATTTAACATAATTAAAATAAATTATGATTACTGTTTGAGCTATTGATTTGATCTTGGGCCCTACAATTATTTTCATTAGTCTGTTAATGTTTTTCTTCAAGCTTGTGGAACGGGGTGTTCCTCCAACTTGTTGTGTAAGCTACTTTGCTTTTTTCTTCATAGACTTGGGAAGTCATTTGTTCGAACATTTGATTTTCTGACGAGTCTCTTTATCTCATCATCCACTAGCACTTGTTTTTCTTCTTCGTAGACCTGTGAAGTCAAGATTCCCAATTATCCACTGCATCAATCTCTATCGCATCAAAATGAATTTGGGCCAAGAAAAAAATATCTGATATATGTGATTTACTCCTGGCTTTATAAATTAGAAAGTGTAAACTGTAAAACCCAACCAATAAGATATCTACATGCATGTGTCAGACAGTTTCTATATATATAAAAAAGAAGAAGGAAGAAAATGCATTGATTAAAACATGGATTTGTTAGAATGGAGAGATTTAGGGCAGAGATGACGTATATAGACAGAGTATGCCAAAACACTATCAATGGCTTGAAAAAACAAGAAAAAATAAAATCATTAGTTTTGAGCTTCAGGAGACAATTTTAGCCTTTTTTTCGTCTTAAACTCGTTACAAAAACCCTTGTCATTTGAGATTTCAAGCTTGTAATGTTTCTGTTTTCAATTAGTATTACGCTTCCATCTGTCAGATTAATGTTGAGCTTGATAAGAACTTTGAGCAAATTCCAATTTAATTTTTGTAGCGAATTATATCACTTAATTTTTTGCTTAGGCTTATTTTAATGTTCAATGAAGTTTTACCAATCAGTCATCAAAGTCTGTAAATGTTGCAGATGATTGCTAGGAATAAGTGGAGTACAAAAGTAAAATTCTGAAGAAGCACAAACACAGTCATTAAATTTCTTCCTTCTGGTCATTAAATTTGTTTGCTATGCTGTAGTTCTTTATTTTTCGTGGATAAATTATTTGGTACAGAGATCTAATAGCCAAAAAAGAAAATAGCTCTGAAGATATCAGAACAACTGAAAAGATAAGCAAATAATTGATAAGGTGGAAGAAAACTAAGTGGAAAAAATAATAAAATATAAAATTAATTAAAATAACTAAAATAGAACTTTTTTGGTCTAATCTGAGAAGATTTGCTTGGCGGATGACTAAACCTGTAGAATCATTAAATAAAATTTAAATAAAATATAATAGTCGGATCTAAAATAATAATTATTTTTATCAGTTTCATATCAAATGCATTTAAGTTTTTTTTGGTAGACTAATAAAACATGTTAAAAAAAAAATTGTTGCATTACTAGCTTTGGGTCTGTGTTCCTTGTTTTCCGTAATTTCTTTTTTGAGCTAATAATGGCCTGACGTTTTCGGAATACTTCTCTCCATATTATTGCTATTTAACAATTGATATATTTCATGAACATGAATACAAAGAATAGACAGAGACACACAGAGGAATCATTCACATTTGCACTTGAAAGAAGCCAACTGTATGCAAAGAGGGCTAAGAAGAACAAATGAATTAGTTTGCTAAAACAGACAATACAAACAAAAGGAGAAGAATGAGAAATCACATGGGCAGTACTGTGATGGTATTTTCAGAACTATGGTTGTGCCTTTTGGAAGAGAATGTGCTTCTTCTCTGACCACGCATTCTGTACAAATATGGTCGTTGTCTCATCAGAATCAGAGGGCTGATTCTGCCTTCTCCTTTACAGCTTCCAAAAGAAAAGGTGAGAATGGGCTATTCTAGCTTGGACTGGGTGTAGGGCTTTGGTTAGGTTAAGATTGGGCTGTCAGCTCACTTCTTCTTCTCTGACTTCCCTTTCTTCCCACTTTTGGTTAGGGCTAAAGTTTCGGATGGACCATGGCTGCCAGCCCTTTCTTCTCTTTCTTTTCCCATTTAGCATCAGAGGGGCTTAGATCAGGGAGGATTCGATTGGGCTAAGAACTGACATTTTTTCTTTTCTTCCTCTCCTCCCTACCTTTGTCTGGACACCTTCGGTTGGACTAATTTTGAAGAAGCACAACGATAATCAATGGTCAAGAACCTGTTATTTTTCATAATTTTCTCCCTTTCGGTGATTAAATTTCTATGCTCTGCTGTAGTTCTATATTTTTCGAGGATGAATAATATCAAATTTACTGAAGTTATCATAACAATGAAATCGAACAACTGAGAACAGGAGGTCAATCGCGAGAAAACAAAATGCAGCAGGAAATTTCTACAGTATCAACTGACTATGTGGAAGAAAAATATAGCAACATGATAGATCATGTGAAATGAACTTGATTTGCGGAAGCAAATTACTTCATAAGAAATTACAGTTATTCTCACAAGATAACCAAAGGTCAGATCAACATAAAGGCTGAGCTGAGAGACAATACACTACAAAGCATCCAATAGCTAGACACAGGACCACAATTATTACAAGCAAATTATAAGTTATGAGGGAACAACTGAATTCCCAGCAACAATCACAACAAATTAACTAAGCATAATCCATGCGGAGACAAAATCACCTTATGAAGTTGGAGAACTTGCGAAAACTAGCCACCACAAAATAGTAGCAAGTATCTCTGCAGTATTTAATGAAGTAAAACCACCTGTGTCTCCAATATTGATTGATGTAGAGAACAATTGCAATCGCCATCATCACAATTATGTAACATACAACGAAACTGATGTAGAAAAAATCCCAATCTATGAAACCATCATCTTCTTGTTCATCATTAGGCATCGGTTGCAATGGTGCTTCTTCTTCACTACAATTGTTTCGCAATGGAGGTCCACACAAAAAAGAATTTCCTTCATAACTGCTTTCATCAAAGGTCCCAAATTGATATTTCCTCTCTGGAGTCTTTCCTGACAAGTTATTGTTTGCCACACTAAAAACTTCTAGTATGGTAATTTTAGCAAGTTGTGAAGGGATGATACCATTCAAATTGTTATAAGAAAGATCCAAACTCTCAATATGCTTTAAATTTGAGAATGTTGTAGGGATAGATCCAGTGAGATTGTTGTGTGATAAGTTAAATGCAAGTATCTCACTTAATTTTCCCAATTCCGGTGGGATAGCTCCTAGGAAGTTGTTACTGGAGAGATCAATACCAGACATGAACAGTAGAATTTTACCCCTGTAAGGATAATAATTACTTTTAGTTGCAAATTTTATCACTTCTTCTGTAGTGATGGGTTCATAACCTCTTCCCACGTAGTAGACATTCCCCTCGTCTGGTGGACTCATTGTTTCATCATAAGCATCTCTTATGGACGTTGGTGCAAGACCATTACGTCATTCACATACGCTTTCTTGGAACTTTCCTTGAAAGGAAGGTTGCCCAAACAGGAGGGCAGTGGACCAGAGATCTGATTTTGTGAAACATCTAAAATGCTTAATTGTTGTAACAAGCATAACTGACCAAGAAACTCACCATCAAAGTGATTATCCTTAAGAAGAACACTCAATGATGAAAGATTTCCAATCCAAGTTGGAATGCAGCCAGTGCAGTTGTTACCTCGTAGATCCAACGTAACCAGGGAAGAGCTATTATAAAATCCATATGTTAAAGGACCGCTCAATTTATTGTTAGATAGATGCACATGGGTTATAAGAGGTGGGTTGAAACAAGATGGTATAGAACTAGACAGTTTGTTCTCAGAAAGGTCCAAATATTGAAGCACCTCTAACTTACAAAAGTCTCTTGGAATTGTATCCTCAAAATGATTTTTTGACAAATCAATTGTGCAGAGTCGTGTTAAATTGGCAAACCACCTCGGAAGCATGCCTGAAAATTGATTGTTACTCAAATCCAAACCCTCCACCCCTCACATAGTTAACGATTCGTAGCTTGTGAGTGTTGTAAAATCTGATATCTGACCCCAAAAGCTGTTATCGCTTTGGTAGAGACTATACAGTGTAGAAGAATTGAACATTGAAGCAGGTATTTGCCCACCCAAATTGTTGTTTGACAGCTGAAGAAACTCCAGGGTTGTCAATTGCTCTAGTTCTACCACAATTGATTGTTGGATAAATCTAAAACTCCCAGAGAACTAATATTTCCTAAACAAGAAGGAATACAACCTGTGAGTCCATTATTAGCCATGCTTAAGATGCTCAGATTTGGGAAGATTGAACAAATATTTTTTGGAATATGACCGTGCAAGTTGTTGTTTGGTATATCTATTATGGTCGTATGCGGATTTGGGTGGTCTTGCAATTGAAAATCACCAACAAAGGAGTTTTCCCTCATAAATAGTTCTTTCAATCTTGAATTGTTCTTAAGTATTATAGAATGTAACTATATATGAAATATTGTAGTCATATTCTTATGTGGTAATCTCCACCTTTACTATTGTATATTGCCCTACTCATATATATAGAAGGGGTTGGCTAACTATTAGGTTAAGCCTCCTAATTATTTCTCAATTTGGTATCAGAGCCTTCGGCCGTCAAAACTCTTTTCTCCCTTTGCAACTTTGCAGCCGGCCCTAATCTTTTCTTCCCCATGGATTCTCCTCCCGCTGCCGCCGTTGCTATCTCTTCTCCTGCTGCAACATCACCGGCCAATCATCCTCCTGCTGCTGGCCGCGAACAACTTCATGTGACTGATTCTTCTTCTCATAATTCTGCCGTTCCTTTGCCTCTTATGGGAACACATACTTCAACAATGGTTCCTCTATCAAACACCCACCAAATTGTGTCATTGAAACTTACGAACACAAACTATCTCTATTGGAGAATGCAGATGAAGCCATATCTCCTTGGTCAAGGTGTTTTTCACTTTGTTGACGGCTCCTTGCCGTGTCCTCCATCTCATATGATTGATGCTTCGGATGGTTCTTCCTCTGCCATCAGCCCTTCTTTTCTTCGTTGGAAGCAACAAGATCAACTTATTTTGAGTGCTCTACTCTCCTCTCTCTCCGTGGATGTGTTGCATCTTGTAGTAGATTGTTCTACTTCACATTGTGTTTGGCGCACGCTTGAGAATGCACTTGCCTCCCCATCTAATTCCCGGATCATGCAACTACATGGCTCCTTTCAAGACCTTCAACAAGGTGATGCATCCGTTAGTATGTATATGCAGCAAGCCAAATCGTTATTTGACGAATTGGCTGCTGCTGGTCGCCCAATGTCTCTTGAAGATTTCAATCTCTATGTGTTTCGTGGCCTTCGCGGTGAGTTCAAAGACTTGGTAACTAGCCTCATAACCAAGGCCGAACCGCTATCGTATGCTGATCTTCATAGCCATCTTCTTACTCATGAGTTTCTGCACAAGAATTCTTTTCACTCCATGGCTGTCGGTTCATCCTCTTCGCCTCTGCTGTCTTCTTCTTCTCTGCCGCAGCAGCCACCATTGTTGCCAACACCTCAGCTTTCTGCTCATCTTGCCATGACTAATCACAGCCGAAACAGGGGACGTTATAGGGGTAATTGGCGTCCCAGCAACAACCGATTTCAGGCCCAAAACAGAGGCCACTCTGCTGCAGACTGGAGGCAGAATCAGTGGCAGAACAGGCGCCACTCTGCTGCAGATTTCAGGCCAAATCAGGGGCAGTGGTCTGGACATGTACGCTGCCAAATATGTTCCAATCTTGGCCATTCAGCTCTTCAATGCTCTCAGTTTCGCAGCAGCAACAGCAGCCCTCTGCTCACCTTGCTGTTGCGAATGATTCTGCTGCAACGACTTGGTTTCCCGACACCGGCGCGAATCAACATGTGACGCCTGACCTTGCAACTCTAACTGATTCTGCTCCTTATCTTGGTAATGATTTCTTGCATGTTGGTGATGGTAAGGCCCTTGACATATCCCATGTTGGACATACTACTTTATATTCCCCAAAACGCTTGTTTACGTTAACTAATGTTCTTCGTGTGCCTCACATTACCAAACCGTTGTTATCTGTTCAGAAATTTTGTCGTGATAATCATGTTTATTTTGAATTTCACGATTCTGTGTTTTATGTGAAGGATCTCGTCACCAAGGAAGTTCTTCTTTCCGGTCGGAGTCATGATGGCCTTTATGTTCTCTCCGAGTCTTCAGCTACGTCAGTTCCTCAAGCTTTTTGGTCTCCTTGCATTTCCGCGACTGCCGACCTGTGGCATCGTCGTTTAGGTCATCCAACTACTCGTATTCTAAATTTGTTAGTTTCCGATAATAAAATTATTTGTACGTCTAAACGATCTTTTACTCAATGTCAAGCATGTCCTTTAGGCAAGTCATCCCGTTTGTCATTACGACCGACGGGTCACAAAACTTCTACCCCACTTGAATTAATTTTTAGTGATGTTTGGGGTCCTGCTCCAATGTTTTCTTCTGATGGTTTTCGTTATTTTGTTATCTTTGTTGATGCGCACACTAAATATATCTGGTATTATCCGCTTGTTGCGAAATCTGATGTATTTTCCACGTTTCAACGTTTTCAGACACTTGTTGAGCGTCAGTTTTCTCTTAAAATTAAATCTGTTCAAACTGATTGGGGTGGTGAATATCGAAAATTAAATAAATTTTTTCAAACCATTGGTATTCATCATCGATTAATTTGTCCTCATACTCATGAACAAAATGGCACAGTTGAACGTCGTCATAGACATATTGTCGAAACTGGCCTAACCCTTTTAGGCCAGTGTCATGCCCCATTGCGTTTTTGGAACTATGCTATGGAATCATCGGTATATCTTATTAATCGTATGCCTACTCATGTTCTTCAAAATAAATCTCCTTTTGCATGTCTGTTTCATCGCACTCCTGATTATAACTTCCTACGTACATTTGGGTGTCTTTGTTTTCCATTTTTACGTCCATATCATGCTCATAAATTAGATTTTCGGTCTTCTCCTTGTGTTTTTAGGCTATAGCTCGTCTCATCTTGGTTATCGGTGTCTTGATTTAGAGTCTGGTCGTGTCTATGTCTCCCGTCATGTTCGTTTTCATGAATGTGTCTTTCCTTTTTAAAAGTATGAACAGGTAACAACACCCCCGGTTCCCCCCACTCCACCTACCTATCTTCCATCCTTGCATCCCCCTTCCTGTTTTCAGCCTAGTCCTTCCCAAATCAGCAGAACACACAACTCACCTTTGCCCCTTGCCGCACCTCCCCAGCTTGCCCCCTTGCCCGTTGATTCAGCTGACCCTGCCTCACCACCCCACACAGCCATACTGTCACCACGTGCTTGTCTTTCCAATGATTATTGTGCAGGAACAGGTTTTGACTTGCAGGATTCAGTAGCGGCACAACCCAGCACCTCCCCGGCTTCACCTCCTGGTCTGCAATTTTGTGTTGATCTCTCCTCTTATCCTCTTCAGCACATTCCAGGTACAGGTACTGCTACTCCATGTCCGGCTGCTCCTAAACACCCCATGGTTCTTCATCCGAGACAGCCCAAGACAGCACTGACCACCACCACGGCAGCCACATCTGCTGCCTCCTTCAGTCGGGTAGCTTCTCCTCCCTCGCATGAGCCTCTTATTTTTCCTGATGCTAACAGATATGAGGCGTGGCATAATGCTATGCGTGAGGAAATTCAGGCCTTACGTGCAAACAGAACATGGACTTTAGTGCCGTTTCATCCGTCCATGAATGTTGTTGGTAGCCGATGGGTCTACAAAATTAAACGCCGATCTGATGGTAGCATTGAGAGGTATAGGGCACGCCTGGTTGCTAGGGGCTTCACTCAGCAAGAAGGTATTGATTACTCAGAAACTTTTAGTCCTGTTATCAAACAGGCAATGGTACGCTTAGCGTTTTCCATTGCAGTTTCGAGTGGTTGGAAAATTCATCAGCTTGACATTCATAATGCATTTCTAAATGGAGTCCTTGATGAAGAGGTTTACATGAAACAACCTCCAGGTTTTGTTGATTCTACTCTCCCAGGTCATGTATGTCGATTGCATAAATCTCTATATGGATTAAAACAGGCTCCGCGGGCTTGGTACACTCGTCTAAATGACTTCCTATTATCCATTGGTTTTCATGCTTCTAAAGTGGATACCTCATTGTTTATCTTCTCGGTTGGTAGCGATATTTGTTATCTTTTGGTTTATGTTGATGATATTCTGCTTACGGGTAATAATGTTATTCTGCTACAACGCCTCATTCAGCTACTGAGCTCAGAATTTAAACTTCGGGATTTGGGTGATGTTCATTATTTTTTGGGTATTGAAGTACATTGTACTGGTTTGGGACTTATGCTTTGTCAACATAAGTATACACTTGACATCCTCACACGAACTGGTATGTTATCCTGTAAACCAGTTGATACTCCTATTTCGGCATCCAAAGCCACCATTATGCCGGATCCATTGTTTTCTGATGCTACTCGTTTTCGGCAACTTGTTGGTGCCCTCCAATATCTCACTTTCACACGCCCGGATATTTGCTTTGCTGTTAACCGGGTCTGTCAGTTTATGCATGCTCCTACAGAATCTCATTGGGCCGCAGTGAAACGCATCTTGCGTTATCTTCGTGGTACGGCATCACATGGTTTACATATTACTCGCAGCTCTTCTTTTGTTTTACATGGTTTTACAGATGCAGATTGGGCAGGTAGTATTGAGGATAGAAAGTCTACAGGTGGTTACCTTGTGTTCTTTGGTCAGACGCCGATTTCGTGGAAATCAAGTAAGCAACGCACTGTTGCTCGTTCTTCGACGAAAGCTGAGTACAAAGCCTTAGCCGATGGCACGACTGAAGTTATCTGGCTTCAGTACTTGTTAACGGATCTTCAGATTCCAACTGCTTCTGCCCCTATTATCTGGTGTGACAACCTTGGTGCCACGTATTTGTCAGCAAACCCTGTATTTCATGCTCGCACAAAACATATTGAGATTGATTATCATTTTGTCCGAGATAGAGTTGCGAAGAAGGAGATTCAGATTCGTTTTATTTCCTCTCAGGATCAACTTGCCGATGTCTTCACTAAGCCACTTCCTGCTTCTTCGTTTACTGCTTTTAGATTCAAGCTTCGGGTTGATCCTCCACCCTCAGCTTGAAGGGGCGTATTATAGAATGTAACTATATAGGAAATATTGTAGTCATATTCTTATGTGGTAATCTCCACCTTTACTATTGTATATTGCCCTACTCATATATATAGAAGGGGTTGGCTAACTATTAGGTTAAGCCTCCTAATTATTTCTCAATTTTAAGCAACCACGATGGGAACATTCCACTAAAGTTGTTGTGGGAGAGACTAAGAAATCTTAAGTCATATTGGTTATAGAGGAAGTTTGGAATCTCTACATTGAGTTCTTGCGATGAGCTATTTGACAAGCTGACATAGATTAGTTGAAACCTTGGAATCAAATTATAAAAGGCAGCAGGTTTCATTACTAGTCTGTTGTTCTCACTGGAGAAGAACTTGAGTTTTGAGTGGTTCATAAAAGGCTTCATTGAAATGAGAACTTCAAAATGGTTATTTGACAGTGAAAGGAATTCAAGGGATAAGAGGTTGTTAAGAGGACTAGAAGCAATATTTCCAGTAAATTGGTTTTCGAAAACATCTAAATGTTGTAGAGATGACAAGTTTCCTAAACAATCTGGTAGTAAACCCTCTAGATTATTTCCAGAGAGATCTAACTTCTTCAAATCCTTCAATTCAGACCAACCTGTATAATTTATCTCGAAAAGGTCAAAATAGTGATGGAAACATGTTTTAATTATAGGCGGATGGAGAGTTGTTAATTTACCTTGAGCGGGCAGGGTGCCATTGAGGTCACATTCACCAACAGACAAACTTTAAGAGCAGGCAATGCTCAAATGTTCTGGAGAAAGTTTATTGGGAGAGAAGTATTGGTTAGATACAATTCTTCAAGGATGCTCGAATTGAAGAAAGCTCCAGTGGATAAGAAAGAAGAAAATATATGATGAAAATGGCAGTGATACTTAATAGAAGGCTTCAGCATTATTCATTAAATGATTAATGTCCCGAATACATTATTTTCCTTAAGAGAAAGGGTCTTTAGGGATGGTAATGCTCCCAATGACTGCAGCAAAAAACTTCCATTAATGATGGTGAGTTTGTTCAGACTGAACTTCCAGCTTCCTTTAATATATGATATGTAGAATTGAAAACAGACAATCATATAAGTAGTGAAATTTAAACTTTTGGATAGAAAAACCAAACTGATTAAAAGAATGAGAGATTTTAAAAGGTATTGTTGAAAAATAAGATAAGTAGGTTGGAATATTATGCCCAAGTAAATTATGCACAACCATTGATACGATATGCAAAATAGAAAGTAAAAATCAGCTGCCTCTAAGTAAATTACACACTACCATTGATACTTGATCTTATCAACATATTATATGATAGATCCAAAGACTTCAGCGTTGAAAGCTAGCCCACTAAGAATTGATGAGATGCTGCCATTCAATTGATTGTAACTCATGTCAAGGTTCTCTAGTTTCCTCAGCCTCATCGGTTGGAATCGAAAACCTACAAGATATATTATTCTCAAATTATTCATAAAAAATGATATATGAATTATTATAGAATGTATACCAAGTTGAGAATAATTAAACAATAGGTTTTGTACACTGCAAAGATTAAGAAACAAGCTTGGTGGTTTTATGCTTTAAAATTTCGTTTTTGTCAAGAAGGGTGGAGAAGAATTACTAGAACCCAAGGATAGATTGGAAGTATCCATTCTATACATCCTCACTTGTAATTTTTAATCTTTTCATGTCTTATTTATATATATAAAAAAAACAATTTATGGATGAGTTCCAGTACCATAAAAACCAATCGCCCAAAGATGAAAACCCTATAAGAGATAAAGTTCTCATTAAATTCATTATTAAATGGATATAAAGTCCTCGTTTTTCTTGATAAAGAAACCCTATAAGAGAATGTTATGTGAAGCAGTTATGTAGAAATTATCTATATGACATATCTAAGGACTTGAGAGATGAAAACCCAGTTAGAGATGAACAAAATGCTATTGTTGTATTGATTCCCTCTTAGGTAAAGGTTATCTAGTTTCTTCAACCTTTGATGGCAAGAATTTGAATTGTGCAATGAACTAGTTGATCATGTTAACTGATTGTATGATAGATTTAAAGACTTGAGAGATGAAAGCCCAACAAAACATGAAAAAAAAAAAACTATCATTATTAAAATGCTATTGTTGTATTGATTCCCCCTTTACCATATGAACTAGCTGATGATCCCGTCAACTGATTGTTTGATAGATCTAAAGACTTGAGAGACGAAAGCCCAGTCAAACATGAGAAAATGCTTTTATCATTAAATTGATTATCACTTAGTTTCAATTTCTTCAGTTTTGATGATAAGACTTCGAAGCCTGCAAGAGAAATATCGAAGAAAAATAATTAACATTCACACAATAATATACATTTATTTTATGATTATAAGATGATAAACTTTGACGAACTTTGACGAACCTTGATTCTCAAAGCAACCAACTAAAGTATTCAAGCTCAAATCTAGACTTCGCAGTTCTTTAAAAGGCTGAAACAAAGATGCATTGAGAACCCGATCGCCCAAACTCCAATCAAATGCTTGCGAAAGAGAGAGTCGAATCACTCGCCTTGTATTGCTTTCACACTCGATCCAATTCCACTCACAACAATTACCGCCCGCCCAAGAGCTGAAAGGGCCACCTGGGTCGGTCAAAGCTTTGATCTCCAAGAGACCAATTCTCTCTTCCTCCAAACACCCATAGCAACGACCATACCATTCGCCAAACAAAGTCAATAATGTGACCAAAATCCAAACACACAATATCTTTTGCATCATCATCTTAGAGTAGAATATTGCTGTTTGTTATGTGCATTTGGACAACCCACATTGGCCCTATTTATACTACACTTTGGCTCTCTTCATGCATTCAATTGAATTTTCTTTGCTCGACTGTGAACGGAAGAGACTTTGACTCCGAGAACAAATGAATAATTCCATCATTAAAAAAAATGATGGATCATCGTTTGGCAGTTTCTACTATAATAAGCTGGGAGTTCCTCTAATTGGCCGTTTGCTTTTCTGCTTTCTCATTAAAAAAATGGAATTAATTAAGGAGACCTGGAAATTGGAGTCAAGTAAATTGGTGGGACTGCGCCTTCCTGGAATTTCTTGCACAAAAGACGAGTACTGGGAATCAATTCAAAATTAAAATGTTAATTACTTCACCATTGCCATTAAGCTCCATTGAGTGTAAACAATGAGTTTATAAAATAGTCAAAAGTGGGACGTCGTAATTTCACCATTGCCGTTTCAGAAAATTGATAGTCATGATGAAAAGAGGAAAACAGAATTGTTGAGTTGAAACGTGAACGTCATGCACGCCTGAATTGTGTAGTGACATTCTAATTTTTATATTTGGTGATGAATGATGATGGTGGAACTAATGCGGTTGCTTAGCACTGTAGGGAATTCCGACCGGTGATGTTCTGATATTTGCTCATTGGAGGCTAAGCACACTGACACAATATTTAACGTGGTTCGGCAAACCGCCTACATCCACGGGAGAAGCCATTGCATTATATAGGGAGAGAACAAGATTTACAACAATAGAGGAGGAGGAATCATCCCCTCTTTGGCAACTCTCAACCTCACTCTATTTCTCTCTTTTCAGTGCTGCAATGGCAGCTACTGCTGGCTGCCCTTGGCAGCCCACTCTCTCCTATATTTCTCACATCTTTGGCTCTACTTTCCCTCTCTCAACTCTCTCATTTTGCTCTTTAATGTATGCCTCTATTTATAGGCATCCATGGCAGCTCCTCCAGCTCTTTTGTCAACAATGGTGGCTGCCAATTCCAGCTCTTCTTCAACAAAGGTGGCTGCCAACTCCAGCTCTTCTTCAACAAAGGTGGCTGCCAACCTTTGACATCTTGGATGAGTGCACATGGTTGGTGCAACTCCAGCTGCAGCTGCTGCAATTGTCAATGGTTGTTGCACATTAATGGCAACCAACCCAACAAGCACCAACCAGTAATTTCCTAATGATTTCCTTAAGGACTCTAGTGCTCCTCACTCTGTTTCTAAAGAACCCTTGTTAGTGCATGATTAAGTTTGGATTCGTGGAAAACATTACGACATGTTGGAAAATAATGGCCATCACCAATGTTTTCACAGCTCGGAACCTATTCTAACAATCCAAGAGTTAAAATTCATCTTCAATAAAAATATCAGAGAAGGCTAATTAAGAGGACAAAGGATCCAAAAACATCTAGAACACATCATGAAACAGGGGACTGTCCTATTTTGTTGCTTAACAATCTCAACAGCTAAGAGGTTAGATTGTAGGGTCTATTTTGTTAGAAATAACTAGGGGAGAAGGTAGGAAGGGAAGCATGGTGGAAACATATCTCTTTCATATCATATTACTCTTCTAAAAGATCTCAAGAAGTCCATGTAGACTTCAACTTATAACACAATATTCTCAATACATGTATTTATACTAGTGTAGTGTAGGGATAAATCAAGAGACTCAAATGATAAACACATCTTTAATAGTTATACATGTCTCTAGAAGATCTAAAAGAATACTTTGATTTCAAAATTAATTTCAACACTACCCTTGAATTTTGAAATCTTGCATCTCTTCAATCTTCTTTTCTTCAACAATTATATTTGCTTAAGCATGACTCATCTAGGCTATTTTTCTTGTCTAGTGGCTGTCGTTGCATTCTTCATCATGGCTCTTTGGCCATATATATCATGTGTGATTTTTAAAGAGGAGCTCTCTTTTCTTTTCATCATGTGTGATTTTTACTGCACCACACCATCTCTTGTGCAAGAAGTTGTCAACTTGCACTTAACCTTTCTTAACTTCTTCTATCATTCTCTTGGTGTAAAGTCCTAATTTTCTTGTTGGACTCTATTATCTTGCACCTTCCTTTTTTCTTCTTTGAATGTCACTTGTCCATCCACTCTCTCTTGGAGTTTCTCCCTTTCTAAACACACATGCTCTAATTCCATCTATAAAAGTGGTGTGTGCTGCATGGATTTTAGTTTTTAGCATGTGGTAGAACAATAACATGAAAAACAAAAAATAAATATCATAAAACATTTTTATTAATCATTTTTTAAAATTTGCATTATGGCAAAGCAAAACAAAATCCTAAAAAAATGTATCTTTTGCATAATTTATTTTTTCTTTTGTTAAATATTATATTTAGCATAAAAAAATCATTTTGCATGTTTTAACATTAAGAAAATATATTTGTGTTTTTGGCATTGGAATAAAAAAAATATGAGTTTTTATTTGCATGTATTTTTGGGCTAGATAATAATTTTATCAAGTTCATTAAAAACTTAGCTCAAAAGTTGAGAATAATTGGGAGGCTTAATTATCTATTGGTTAGCCAACCCTTTTTATATATATGTGTAGGGCAATATACAATGGTAATGGTGGAGATTACAACACAAGAGTATGACTATAATATTTCCTATATAGTATACATATAATATTTCCTTTATAGATACATTATATAATACCAAATAAAATGGTCATTGAGCCTATATACCAAAAGCCAAAAGAGTCAAAATCCATCATATTTTTATTTTTGAAAATAAACAATGACAAGGTTTATGTAAGTTTGCTACAATGAACAAACCATGATTTTCTAAGTCAAATCCTGAAATGTCTTTTCCAGCTCAGATTTAAAAATTTCAGAGCACCTTTCTATACACTATAACTTTTCTAGGCATGTTTGGATGAAAGTTTTGGATTGGTGGGGTATCTAATGTTGTTTACCGAGCACACTAGACTCGTTGCTTCTGCAGTGGCCCGAAATGGTGCAAGGCAAATTCCAAAGATTAGCTTGGAGTACTATTTCGGGTATTTGGTTGTTGAGAGTTGAGAATAATTAGGAGGCTTAACCTATTGGTTAACTAACATTCTATATATATATAGGGCAATATACAATAGTAATGGTGGAGGTTATAACACAAGAGTATGACTACAATATTTCCTATATAGTATGCCTACAATATTTCCTATATAGATACATTAATATGCCCCCTCAAACTGAGGGTGGAGGATCAACCTGAAGCTTGAAATGAAAAGCAGTAAACGAAGCAGTAGGAAGTAGCTTAGTAAAGACATCTACAAGTTGATCCTAAGAGGAAATAAAATGAATCTAATTCTCCTTCTTCACAACTCTATCTCGGACAAAATGATAATCAACTTTAACTTATTTTGTGCGAGCATGAAAAATAGGATTCGCAGACAAATAAGTGGCACCAAGGTTATCACCCCAAATGATAGGAGCAGAAATAGACGGAATCTGAAGATCTATTAATAAATATTGAAGCCAAATATCCTCAACAATGCCACCGGTTAAGGTTTTGTACTTAGCTTCAGTAGAAGAGCGAGCAACTGTACGTTGCTTACCTGATTTACCACAAAATCAACGTCTGACCAAAGAACACAAGATAACCACTCGTAGATTTTCTATTATCAACACTACCTGCCCAATCTGCATCTGTAAAGCCATGTAAGGCAAAAGAAGAACTACGAGTAATATGGAGGCCATGTGTTGTCGTACCTTTAAGATAACGCAAGATGCGTTTAATGGCAGCCCAATAAGAATATGTGGAAGAATGCATAAACTAACAGACTCTATTAACAGCAAAGCAAATATCTGGTCTCGTAAAAGTGAGATATTAAAGAGCACCCACAATTTAACGAAAGCATGTAGCATAAGAAAACAAAGGATATGGCAGTATGATAGCTTTGGATGTCGAGATAGGAGTATCAATAGGTTTGCAAGATAACATACAAGCTCAAGTGAGAATGTCAAGTGTATATTTATGCTGTCGGAGCATAAGACCCAAACCAGTAGGCATAACCTCAATACCAAAAAAATAATGAACAATACCCAAGTCACGAAGCTTAAATTCTAAGCTCAGTAGCTGGATGAAGCGTTGAAGCAGAAGAGAGTTACTACCCGTAAGCAGAATATTATTAACATAAACCAGAAAATAACAAATATCAGCACCAACAGAGAAGATAAATAATGAGGTATCCACTTTAGAGGCATGGAAACCAATAGATAGCAGGAAGCCATTCAAACAAGTGTAACAAGCCCGCGGGGCCTGTTTTAAACCATTTAGAGACTTATGCAATCGACACACATGAGAGAGGAGAGTAAAGTTAACAAAACCTGAAAGTTGTTTAATGTAAACCTCCTCATCAAGAATGCCATTGAGAAAGACATTATGGATATCAAGCTGATGAATTTTCCAATCACATGAAATGGCAATGGAGAAGACTAATCTGACGGTCACTTATTTGATAACAAGACTAAAGGTTTCAAAGTATCAATGCCTTCTTGTTGAGTGAAACCTCTAGCAACTAGACGCGCGCCTTATACCTGTCAATGCAGCTATCAGATCTTGTCTGTGTGTGTCTATATATATATATATATATATATATATATATATATGAAAATAAACTTACTATTTATTTAGTAAAATAAAAATTAGTTGAAAAGTCTTTATTCATTTTCACAATAAACAACGATAAATGTCACATAAAGTTTCAACACCAAGAACCATTACAAAAACTTGGTACGAACCATGCAGCCACACATGGTATGGACCAAACACCGTAACTATTCATAAACACTTTAACTATTTAAGTTAATAAAAGCATAGAGAAAAATATAAACAGGTAAAAAAGATGAAAATTGCAGAATATATTTTTGAGTTGTGAATATGTTTTTGTAAAAATATCACTAGGGTGATATTTAGAGCGAAGACAAGACTCTTCTCCCCGGCCCCACCTTAAATTTCCCAGTCCTTGAAAATGCCCCCATCCCTATCAAATAATTCCAGCCCCTTCGTTCCCCCACAAAAAACCCCGCAAATTCCCTGCACACAGCTAGCCCTGTGTGAGGGGTAAAGTCACGGGATTATTATTGAAGCAATTTGCTCCACTAACCAAATAAACTAAGTGCTCCTGTCAAGTGGAGCTCTAAACACCTATAATATTTGATATTATTATTATTATTATCATTATTATTATTTAATTTTGGGTATGATATTTTATGTATTATCAGCAAGTGAGCTGCACCAAGGCAATAAGCAATTGTCTACTAATCACTGTTTTTGTTGATTGGAGTTAATGATATGTAGTATTTTGAAGTTGATCAATTGTCTACTATTCACTGTTTTTGTCTTTGATTTTTATATATACATTGTAGATTAATAAGCAATTCATCTAAAAAATATGATTTCAATAATCTAGTTTTTGTTAATTAGCTGACAATTAAAATCTTGTAAGGTATATCTTTTTTATATTAAATTTAGCCATCAAAATCTTGTAAAAGGCTGAAGTTCTTATTCTCAATATAAATAATCCAAATAGTCGGATGGTAGAGCACACAATAGTTTACTATTTTATTCGTAACACAACACAACAGTTCATCATTACAGAATAACTTATTAAGTTTTATTTTACATGCCAACGCAATAAAGACATAACATAAAGAAGAAGTCCCGAAAGCATGATACAGTATAGGGAAAGAGGCCGGTAATCTTCGGGTATCTGACCGTCATTGAAACAATAGCCGGCTAATTAGCCTGCAGCTTAAAAGCCTCCAAGGCGACATCAGTGCCACCAGTCTTTTTCAAGAAATGGGACATGAACTCTTTATACTGAAAGGATTTATAGATTGCAGGATTGCGTGGATCAACAAGAGCTTTGGCAGGCTCTACAATGCTGTCACCATTAGGAATGAAAAACATGGCAACACTTGTCCGAGCTTTCTCTGAATTTGTCACTGCTCGATGTTTGACGCTTCTCAGCTTGTTGTTACTGACAATCTAAACATAGACCAGCCATTTTGTGAGCTTAAAGCTCAATATATATAATCTCATCAAGGATATATTAGTGACATAAAATATAATGAAATATAAACGGAACCTAAGAGTTTGTCTAATGGTTGATTAAGGCCGGTGTGTGCTCCGTTCTTGTCCTTTTAGGATTTAAACTCTATATTATCGGTAAAACTCTCACGATTTTTCTAATTGTGTACAAATAATCTGTCTCTTTACCGATTCAGAGCCGTGAACAAAAAATAAAAAAGATAAGCGGGAGTTTACCTGCATTTGGTATCCCATGTTAACCACAAATGCATTAGAAATTGGCTCAACACCAATCCATTCTCCATTCTTTAAGACTTGAAGCCCAAACACATCACTATCTTGTTGTAAAATGGTTATGAGATTAGGATCACAGTGTTCGGAGACTCCGAGGGTCAAACTTGGATCTGGGCATGGTGGATAATGATTGACTAACAAACTTGGGATTTCACTGAGCTTACCCCCAAAATGCCCAGACTCCAGCCGCAGTCCTTCACAAAGTAACTCCAAGATTGTTGCAGCCAGTTTTTTTACTTCAGTAGCATAAGCCCCGACAACATGTCTGTAAAAAAATAACGGAAATATATATAAAGTCTGGAAAAACTACAATTTTTAGAGAAATTAAGGTATCGAGAATGATTGTCAGTCCATATATACAAATTTGCAAGCTCAATTTACCGGTATCTTGTTGGTTTTCCGGGCCAGTGTTGAATGCATTCCTCTAGAGGATGACAAGAGTTCCTTAAATTATCTCGCCATAAGTGAACATCTTCAGTAGCATAAAGTAAACTACTTGTATACAAAATGCAATGATTGTTTCTCATTGCATCCTCGCAGTAGAAGCTTGTCTTGTCCTCTTCAGGCAACTCAAAGAATTCCTTGAAGACACTCATTGTGTCATTCATCAAATCTTCAGCGACGCCATGATTGATCACCTGCACTTAATTTGTGAATTTATCATTACTTATATAATTCTCTACCTTGATCAACTATTAGGCATATGATGCCATTAATTTTAAATCAAAGTGGTAAATGATTGCACATACTAAAGCTAAATCACATTCGAGCATGTTACTGTTAAAGAGGAATAATATAAAACAATATCATGCGATTTTATCATACAGTTCTAGCTCATATAGTCATGGACCTTGTAAATATCAAAGCTCATAATATTTGAAGTTGTGAACCTGAAAAAATCCATAATCTTGACCAGCTTTCAGAATTTTTTGTATAGTAGCATCTCTATCTTGACTAATGGCTATTGCTTCAAGATCTATAACTGGTATGGACTTGCTTGCATTGAAAGTGACATTCCCTGGTCGCTTTTCCGGTGGAAAAATGTACTTCTCAGGCACGGTTTGGACATTATTCCAGCTTGAAACGAGCTTCTCCATTACCTAGCTATGATGCCAAATTTCTATTTAGCTACAATAAGCTTGTGGACAATTATTGCTGTCTCAATTCCAAACCAATGTGTCTTATATATATACTTGTGCACGTGTGGACTCAATTGGATTGCTAAGTTATTGGATGCTGTTAAGCTTGACGGACAATTTGAACCATAACAAAAGAAAAACAAATTAACGTGGGAAAATAAAAAGAATCATATATTTAGACACGCAACACCAGAAAATTAATTGTAATTTTTTTTATGTTAGATATAATCCCTATCAAGTCTAATTAAGTAGTAGCAATGGGTGCATTCATATCTTATCCAACAATAATAAACGATTGATAAATGTACAAAGTACAATGCATTATACAATGACAATAAATATGTTAGTTGCATAATGATATTTTACATCTAAAATCAGTTTAGACCCACTGTTGAATCTAAATCCTCATCATCTTCATTTTCATCATCTTCTTGTTCATCATCTTTTTTATTGAACAGAAGTTATTTGATCCCTTCATCCTCATCTTCATAAACTTATTTTTATTGATATTCAATATATCATTTAACTCATCAATATCAACATGAACATATGTATTCTTTGCGACATGAAAATTTGAATCTTCTTCTGACTTAGCAAATGGAGCAATTCAATATGAATCAACTAACTCATTTAGTTGAAATACATGTTCTCCCCAGTTACTTCATCGTTAATATATTTAACAACTTGGACATGACTTCTAGGTCTGATTTTCACAACGAATAACCAATCAACTCTATTATGATCATTTTTAAAGGAATGAGTGTATGGGTAATATACTTGTTGATATTGTTTGGCAAATATGAAAACATCATTGATGTTGCTAAGTCTATCTCTTTTACTGATTTCGACCAAACCATAATGATAATCTACCTTAATTCCTCTATCGGTATTGTATTAATAGCATTCGAATTAAAAAAACTATATTCATTTGATTGATAATGCATTCTTTCACCATTGTAGGCTAGTAGTATCCCATTCTTTTGATTTGAAAGTGAAGTTTAGGACCCGATTGATGTGCTTCATAGATCCCTGAGTGTGTTTCTTCTAGAACGGTTACATTTAATAAATCATTATGAAATTAGGTGAATATTCTTCCTTAGATTTATTAATTTTTGACACAACAAATCATTAAACCTTACTTGCTTCACAAATTAGAGATTAAACAATTATGAATTTGATATCTAACCCAATAGTAGATTGCAATGAATAATAAACTAGTAGGCCTTCTAGTAATTAAACGGGACAATCATGAAAATAGGCATCGAAGAACATTTAACACTCAAGGCATAAATTGAACAATAAAAACAAATTAGATCTCATAGTCTTATTGATTTTGAGGTTTCCATTTTCTTTTACCAAATAAAAAGTTAGCTACATAGGACCATTGTCGTTACCTATTTTTGGGTCCCCACACAAAAAAGAAGAAAATAAAAAAAAATATTCAGAAAAAAACCAAAAAATAATAGCAGTGAGAAAAGGATGTCGGAGCGCCCAAAAAATGGCCAAAAATTAGTTGCAGAGGTTTAAAAATACAAAGATTAAAATTTGACAGTATATTTTTGACTCATGAGAACTTTATTGACAAACAAAATTCAATTTGAGGAAGAAAAGTCCAAAATAAGATGTTTATGGACTCAATTAAATTTTATTGAATGTTTAATTGAATTTATGGAGAGTTTGATTGCAACAAAAAATGATTTTTAAGTCAATTTAGGCTTTAATTGGAAGAAACTAAAGTTTAGGGATCAAATTATCATTTTTAAGAGTTGATTTGGTCAAATCAGGGGCTTAATTGCATAAATATTGAAGTTTGATGGCCAATTAGGAACTTGATTGAAGAAATCTGAAACCAAGGACCAAACAAGAAAAGGCACGTAAATAGAGGGGCTAGAATTGACTGAATCAGGGGCTAAATTGAAGAAATTGAAAGTTTGTTGATCAATTGAGTGTCAAAATGCACAAATTCAAAACCAAGGACTAAAGTGAAAAAGGCGGCCAACATCAGGATCAATGTTGGAATTTGGCAGGGATGTAATTGAATTGATTTTTAAAATCAAAACTGCAATTGAGGACTTAATTGAAGAAATCATAAATTGAGGATTGATTTGGAATTTAAAACATTTTGGCACAATTTTCTTTTAAATGAAACGATGCATTTTGGTCAAAACGACGCTGTTTCATTCACTCTTTATTTATTTTTTTAAAAGAAGACAGAAGCACAAAACGGTGCCGTTCTGAACGACATTACGCTTCTTCTTCCCTGGACACATAGCAGGGGAAAAAGAAGTTTTTTTCCCTCATTGTTTCCCTCTCTCTCTCTCCCTCCCCAATTGACTAAACCCTGGCATAACCCATACCCCCACATGCCCTACCACCATGATGAAGAAAAGAGAGGGGAGCCATGCCCTGCGAGTGGCTCTTGGGCGGCTTCACAGAGGCCGCCCCATGCCACACCTTGAGCCATGACTAGACAGGGCAGGGTGGCTCCCTCTCCTCCTGCTTATAAATACCTGATGAAAAGAGATAAATGATAGGGGGTTTTGAGAGAGAAATATTTTAGAGAGAGGTGTTGAGAGAGAGAAAGATTTTGAAAAAAAAACAGAGAGAAAGGGGGGAATGAAAAACAGAGGGACATTGTTTGAGAACTAGGGGAGTTGAAAAAAAAACGATAGAACAAAAAGACAGAGAGGAAAGAACAAAAGAAAGAAAGAAGAGAAGAATAGGGGAGAGAGAGAAAAATAGAAAGAAAACAAAAGGAAAAGAAAAGGAAAAGCAAAGGGATTTGAAGAGTAGAAACAGAGCAGAAGGAAAAAACAGACAAAGAACAGGGGACTAGAGAATTGAAAAAACACAGAAAGGGGGAGAGGGAAGGAAAAGAATGAAATAGAAAATAGAGAGTTATGCCAAGATTACAAAGCTGTGTCAAAACTATCTAGAATTGTCTAATTAGCTTCGTTTTGCCCTTAATGCCTCCATTTGCATCCTAAATCAAAATATAAAAATAACGAGTGCATTTAGGCACCAAATAAGTATAAAAGACTAAACATTATGGAATAAAAATATGACATTTTGCGTTCTCATCACATATTATGAACTGTTAGAATGCAATATGTTGCATGGAGTATTCTCTGAATATATATGTTATGAACTGTTTGCATGAAACATGTTAGGAACTGTTAGGATGTTGTCGCATAAATATTATTAACTATTATCACGCTACATAACACTATTTTAGTTGTGCTTGCAGGTATACATTAATGAAGCATTTGTTTATGATTGAACTATCTGAACTACTTACATGCTAATTCATCCTCATGATGTTTTGTCACAAATAAGCTAAAGAGGGAGATTGTAAATGTCAAAATATTTGGTTTTGATTAGTGAAAGATTATTTGCGTTGTTGAAGATCATTTTGTTTAGGTTTCTACTTTATTCAAATTAGATAATGAATTAGTCAAGTTTATCTCATAGGATATAGCATGATTATTTATTTAATTATCTATGGATAAATTATATAGGAAGTTCAGATAAGTTTTATAAAAAAAAAATATACAAGTTATCCGAAGATAACAATCAGAGAAGTGTTTTTGTGAAACATGTTAGCAGTTTATTAAGAATGTAACAAACTAGGAAGCTTAAAGATAATGTTTATCAAAGGTTCTTATCCTTTTCACATGGATGTGTATATAAGGAAGGACAATCAGAAGCATTTGAGGGTTGCATTGGAAGCGGAGAAAGAGTGCTTAACCAGCTAAAGAGTTACACAAAGTTTCACAGCATATACTCTTGGCATACAAGTAAAGTGTGAAGAAAATTCTTAAGGAGAATTGTTCTCAGAAGAGTTGGAGAGCCTGCTTACTACTAGGGGGAGTTTCTATGTTAACTATTAGCAACTAGATGTTCCAGTTAGGATGAGAACAATTTGAAGATTGTTAGTTGTTCTGGCAAGCTATTACAGTAGAAGACAAAACAGAGTGTTTGTCTTGACAAGTAAGGTAGTATAGATGCAAAGGATTGGTAGTGAAAAATACTCCTCTTGTAATCTTCTATACTAGTAAAATTTGTATATCTTGGGTTTGGCTGCCCCATATGGTTTTTTTTTTTTAATCTTTTGAAAAGTTCTTCAGAATATTTTATCTTCATAACCAAATAATTTGTTTATTTAAGTTTTCCGTACTTATATTTATTTGGTTACTGATTAATGTTTGTAAAGTATTAGCAGATTGCTTGTTAACATACATGGAACAGAAACAAGACTATTAGTTATTAAAAATGATAAATATTTTAGAATCTTATATTTTCACATTTTCCATATTATAAAATGTACAGTGTCCAAAGTTTGCAAGCAGGTCATCAATGTTGAATTATGATTAAATTAATAGCATGTATTATTAATATTAATATCCGCGTTTATCAGATGGATACCTTTATTAATTGATTTGTTGTTCCCTTTTCCCTTGTGTAGCTATTTGGTTTGGTATGTGCATCCGCGCCAATACTATTTAATTGCAATTCTCTTCATCATGTGATATAATTAAATGATTAAAGTCAAGCCCATACGTCCGCAACAGTACTCACCATATATATATATATGAAAATAAACTTACTATTTATTTAGTAAAATAAAAATTAGTTGAAAAGTCTTTATTCATTTTCACAATAAACAATGATAAATATCCACACATAAAGTTTCAACACCAAGAACCATTACAAAAACTTGGTACGAGCCATGCATCCACACATGGTATGGACCAAACACCTTAACTATTCATAAAAACTTTAACTATTTAAGTTAATAAAAGCATAGAAAAAAATATAAACAGGTAAAAAAGATTTGCAGAATATATTTTTGAGTTGTGAATATGTTTTTGTAAAAATATCACTAGGGTGATATTTAGAGCCAAGACAAGACTCTTCTCCCCGGCCCCTCCTTAAATTTCCCCGTCTTTTAAAATGCCCCCATTCATATCAAATAATTCCAGCCGCTTTGTTACCCCAAAAAAAACCCCGCAAATTCCCTGCACACAGCTAGCCCTGTGTGAGGGGTAAAGTCACGGGATTATTATTGAAGCAATTTGCTCCACTAACCAAATAAACTAAGTGCTCCTGTCAAGTGGAGCTCTAAACACCTATAATATTTGAGATTATTATTATTATTATTATCTAGCAATTTGCATAATTTATTTTTTCTTTTGTTAAATATTATATTTAGCATAAAAAAATCATTTTGCATGTTTTAACATTAAAAAAATATATTTGTGTTTTTGGCATTGGAATAAAAAAAAATATATGTGTTTTTATTTGCATGTATTTTTGGGCTAGATAATAAGTTTATCAAGTTCATTAAAAACTTAGCCCAAAAGTTGAGAATAATTGGGAGGCTTAATTATTTATTGGTTAGCCAACCCTTTCTATATATATGTGTAGGGCAATATACAATAGTAATGGTGGAGATTACAACACAAAACTATAACTATAATATTTCCTATATAGTATATATATAATATTTTCTATATAGATACATTATATAATACCAAATAAAATGGTCATCGAGCCTATATACCAAAAAACAAAAGAGTCAAAATCCATCATTTTTTTTGTTTTTGAAAATAAACAATGACAAGGATTATGTAAGTTTGTCCTTAATTATTATTAAGGCTTTTTTTAGTAAATTAAAATTTTTTCTACTGCGTCATTTCAAATAATATTTCAGATAAAATTCATTGCGGTTTTTATCCTTATATTAGAAGTGAATGAGTTGTATTATTTTCAATAATAGTTTGGATATTAACCTCATACATGTTTTTTATCCTTATATTAAAGTGAGTTATAATAAATTATTATTTCTAAGAATATTTTGGATATTAACCTTTTTAGATTTTTTATTCTTATATTAAAGTGAATAATATTTTCTTGTCAAAAATAATTTTTTAATATTTTTAAAATATAGGTCAAAATCCCTTGGAATTTTACAAACTTGTTGTAAAATCCATGCAATATCTTTCTTAAAACATGCCAAGGTATTTTTTAAAAGAAAAGAAAGAAATGCTCAAATAATTTTAGAATTTTTGGCTATATGAAAGAAAAAAAATATTATTTTTATTATTTTCTTAGGATTTGTTTGACAAAAACTCATTATTTCTTGAAATAAAACTGCAAAAATAGGCTTATGGAGGTGTTTGTCAAATATACCCTTAAACCAAAAAACCCTTTAACAAAAAGATTACAAGTCAAATAGGGTACTAATCAAACATATTTTTTTTCCATTAACTAATTTTGTTCTTGGAGGGGAATTGTTAAAGGGAAAGAAATGAGTGATTATCAAACATAAACTTGATGGAATAGCAAGCGAAATGGTTGTTCTACGAAAATGGTTTGATTGTAGTTCCAAAATCTACATGGCAAAGCTAGTTTGACATTCATAGAATAAACAAAAAGCAAGTAGTTATATGTTGAATTAAGGAGCTATGCTTGGAGGGCTTAGATGGCAATGGTACTGCCATAAATGATATTTAACAGTTTTACCGACAAAATTTTTCCGTCGGCGTAAGACACATATTCCGTCGATAATTAATTTACCAACAAAATCATCGACGAAAATTCTCCGTCGGTGAATCTTTTATCGGTAATTTTTTGTCCATCGATAAATCCATTGGTAATAAAAAAAATATTGTTACCGACGGATTTACTGACAGAACAGACACGTCGGTAATAATATTTTTTTTATTCCATCGGTAATTCCGTCGGTAATTATTTAAAACATTTTAAAAAAAATCATTTTATAAAATTATAAAATAATTAAATTAACATAAATCAACACTCTATAATATATACTAAAAAATAAATAAAACGAAAAAATAAATTCAACTAAAAAAATTCATATGAAAAAAATGAAGTTGCAATTGCTAAAAATTTAAAAATCCTATAAATAAATCAACTAAAAATTGATCTCATATGAAAAAAAAATCTCACAGTAACATTTATACAATTATTAAGAACAAAAACAATTAAAAATAAAATAAAAAACAAATATAGTGAAAAAAATCATGAAAAAATAAGAAAAAAGAAAAATCTTACCTTAATGTAGTTGCAAGTGAAGCTAATGAGAGAAAATAAATTTCGTAAAGCATATAATTAAAAAAAAAACTAAGAGGATAAAAGAAGAAAGAAGAAGAAGATATACCCGAGCATGGAGGAAAAGAGAAGGAGATGAGGAGAGAAAAGAAGAGAAAGAAATAGATTTTTTTTTTTTACATATAGTGAAGAAGAAGAAGAAGAAGAAAGTCTGTCTCTTGTGAAATAAGGGGATTCAGGCTTTTTATTGGGGCACGTTAGCGACGAATTTACAGACGGATAATTGAATATTAATATTTTTTAATTATTCCTGTTGTAACCCAATTTTGGATTCACCAAGATTTTCTTGAATGTTATTTTATTTCTATTATTATTTATAAAAATCCAAAAAAATTAAGAAAAAGTTTAAAAATTCAAAAATATATTTTTCTCGAGTCAACCGCATCTTTCCATCAAAACCGAGTCTACCGGGTCAATACGGGTCAAACCATGTCGACCAGGGTAAAAAATGAGTTTCGGGTCGTTTCGGGTCAGAACTGTCATTTCTGGTCAAAATCGAGTTCACCAGGTCAATACGGGTCAAACCATGTCGACCAGGGTAAAAAATGAGTTTCAGGCCGTTTCAGGTCAAAATCGTCATTTCTGGTCAAAACCGAGTTCACCAGGTCAATATGGGTCAAACCATGTCGACCAGGGTAAAAAATGAGTTTCAGGCCGTTTCGGGCCAAAACCGTCATTTTCAGTCAAAACCGAGTACACCGAGTCAATACGGGTCCAACCATGTCGACCAGGGTAAAAAATGAGTTTCAGGTCGTTTTGGGTCAAAACTGTTATTTTCGGTTATTAAAATTGATTTTTAGCGGTTGAATTGGGTTTTTCTAATACTGAATTGAGTTTTTAATTTTACCTATATAAATGTATATTATTATACATAATAAAAAATAAAATAAAAATAAAATAAAAAATTTGCCAAACGGGTAGTTGCACCGAAAGCAAACGGTGATTAAAAAATGCCTAAAGCAAACGGTGATTAAAAAAATAAAAATAAGATCTGTGGAAATTTAAGATTTTTTGTCGCCTGTAAGTGGCTATAAATAGCCAGTGATAGTGCGCGAAGGAAAAAAAAAGGAAAGAGAAAGAAGAAAAAAAAGAAAGAAAAGAATTCCAAACACTATTCACGTTTTTTTACTATTTCTTCACGAGAGTAGGATATTGATTTTTATTAAAAACAATATGAAAAATACCAAATATATCCTAAACGTTAGATTTGATAGTGTTTAGATCTGAACCGTTGATTTAATAGGATACAATAGGGCTTACCACACCAGATTAAAAATCAAATACATCTCAGCCCTTGAAATAATCTAAGCTTTGATCCCGTTGCGCCACGTCACCGGGTGTACCGCGATTTCGGTGCACCGCGTCTCACCCGATCTCACCTCTGTTCATCCGGACCGTCCGATCAACTTGCAGATCCAGCCAATCGCAGCCGCAGGATCAGTTCAACGGCAATCCAACGATTCACAGCCTTCAGCTGCACCGGTGCACCGTGCGCGCGTTTACACCATAGCACATCTCAGAGCCTCTCTCTCCTCTCGCCGGCGACGCTCTCTCTCTCATCCGATCTCCACTTTCCGGCCGTCTCCAGCCTCCGCAACACCACAGAAAGGTTTCTCCCCTGCTGTAAAGAAAAAACCCCGGTGGTTTTTATCGTTTTCTCCGCCCCGTTTGGCCGGAAAAGGGCCGCGATCGTCGGCTGCCACCGAAGCTTCAAGTCGTTGATTCTCCTTCTTCAGCCATCAACGGCCATCGAGACCACCACCATCAGAATCCTCGACCTCAGATCTACCAGGATCGACCATCGGTTGGTCAGAAATCTCGCCGGAAATTTTCGCCGCCACCAACAGTAACCGCGCGTGAGTCACACGCGCCGCCAGTGGCATTTTCATAATTTTCGGAGAACTTCGAGGGTATTTCAGTCTTTTACCTATACAGTGGCACTCATGTAATTTTTCGGGGTTTCTACTGGTATTTTTGATATTTTTTATATATATAAATGCTTGTAAATTTTCTTGCATGTTGTAAAAAATACAAAAACCAAAGTCGACACGTCTCTTTTTTTAAAAGGACCGATGTCAAAAATGTAAATACCAAATATGGATTATGTCCATTATTTCTTTTGGTAACCCAGACGTAATTCTCCTTTTTAGGGTTAAAACGTCAGTTTTCAGACGAGTCTCCTAATTTTTAGGGACTGATGTCATTTTTAACGCGTCTCCTATTATTAGGGACCGACGTTAACCATTTTAAAAAAACAAATTACCAATAAACCCAAAATATAATGGATTATATCCATTATTTCTTTTGGTAACCCAGACGTAACTCTCCTTTTTAGGGACAAATGTCAATATTTTAGACGAGTCTCCTAATTTTTAGGGACTGATGTCATTTTTAATGTGTCTCCTATTTTTAGGGACCGACGTTAATCATTTTAAAAAATTACAAATAAGCCCAAAATATAATCGCATTTGAATCAAACAAAAAACACACAAGTAAGGGTAACCTTTCTATTGAAAGGATGTTTTAAGGATGGTGTCTACCTTCCCTTAATCATAACTAACCCCGTACCCGAATCTCTGGGACCAGTGTCTAATTTGGGATTTCTAGTTCCCTCAAATTACTAGATGGCGACTCCAATAAAATCTTTGTTTCCCCCAATTGAGAAAAAACCCTTTTTGTTAAATAAACAAAAAAGCGGGAGCCGTCGCCCGACGTCGTGTATCGACAGAATGGCGACTCCACTGGGGAATTAGGGTTGAGCCAACTGCTTGTGTTTGCTTTTCATTTGCTCTTTCTTATCGCTATTTATTTTTAGGCATTTATTTTATTTGCATTATTTATTTTATGCAATATCTACTGTGATTCTTTTCAATTTTTCATTTCATCACATACATACATATTATTTATTTGTGTATTCACACACTTCACTGTGAACCCATAAAAGCTCTGGACCCGAGCTCGTCCTTTTTAAGATTAGAAAAGAGAGATTCAAGTGGCAAGTGTGACTTATGTCCACTGATGCTCATTTGGACTTTTGCTTGGATTGTAACTCACCCTATGCAACTAGTACTGTGGAGTCTTTCTCCCCTACTCATGTTGAATAAGGTTAAGAGGCCGATTACTTCACGAGTAATTCGGGCAATCTAAGAACCAAAAAATATCTTTAAGGATAGACTAAACTGAGCCAAACCTTATGAGCTAGATCCTATCAAGTAGGATATACCCATTAGGACACGAACAAATGTCAATGCATGAACATACATGTTCATATACATTTCATATGCTCATTAAGTCTCCACCGATCCTCAGGAAGTGTGAGATGGAAAAACCCATTACTATTGAGGAATTTTTGACCAGATCAGGATTGAGCCAACATGATAAAGGGGATTGTTTGCCATCAGAATTTGAGTCTCAATTACCAGCACACGTTAAATTAGATGACAAACCACTTGGTACAAGACAACTGCTAGACTGCTGGGAAAGGTTATCCTCTCATGATCAAAAATCTTTCCAGAAACAATATGGGGATCTATCACATTTACTGAAAATTAGGGTCCAACATGCTTGTTTTGAGGCCATGATAGGGTTTTGGGATCCAGAATATCGGTGCTTCACTTTTGATACTGTGGATATGACCCCTACTATGAGGAGTATGAATCCCTGCTAAATTGTCCCAAGTCAGAAAAGGTGTACTTTTACACACCTATAGAGCATGCACTTTCTAACTTTGCTTGGATTACCCAGATAGACTGTCAACTAGCAAAATCACATGCAACTAAACGAGGAAATAGCCAGGGTTGGTTTTGGAATGAACTAGAAGCCATATTCAAGAAGAGATTACATGATGAAAGCAATGAAATTCGATTGAGAATTTTGGCCTTAGGCATATATGGTTTGGTTCTTTTCCCATCTGCTGAGGGAATGATCGATTTTGAGGCTGTCAATGTATTTAAAAATGTGGTGACCTTTAAAATTAACCCTGCTACAGCAATATTAGCAGAAACTTTCTCATCCTTGAATTATTGTAGAAAAGCCGGAAGGGGTCGTTTAAGATGTTGCTTGCAGTTGTTGTTTGTCTGGACTATGAGTCATATGATTGAGGGGAAGATTTCAGGTTTGGTTGGTACCCCATGGCATCTTTACTCTAAGCTAGAGAATTTTGTTGAAAAACACTTGCATAAAGTAGCAAGAACCACATGGGAATCAATGTTTCTAAGTCTAAGTAAATCTCAATTTCATTGGAGGAGTCGATACTCTTACTTCAAATCTTATCTGGCATATTGTGGTGAGTATCCATGGGTCTCGTTGTGATAGGAGCCTGCTGTTGTATTAGTTATTGTCCTAACATGATTTTACGACAATTTGGATTTGAGTTGTAACATCCTACCTCACTAGCAAAATATTGTTCGCTTTGGGCCTCCCAGTTCACCCATGTCCGGGGTTTCCACCCAGGTCTCCTGACGGGTTTGTTCTTGGCAGCCACGTATGGCCTCAAAACGCGTCTTTCAGAGTAGAGCAGTACACTCACCCTGTCAGATACTGTCCCTTCTAGGCCCCCCGGTCCACCCATTTCCAGGGCTTCCACCCAGGTCCCCCTCAGGGTTTTAAACGCGTCTTACTAGTTAAGATGAGCATGCATTTATAAGGCCTTGGCGCTGGACGCTCGCTTCCGATGTGGGATCTTACATGAGCAGTTTATTCCAATGACTACCAAACTGCCAACATTTTATGAAGATTTCAAGACCTCGAAGAAATTATTAGAGTTGTCGCACCCTCGCGGCGGAGCGCGGCGTCGCGGCGATCCCTCGATTGGTTTCGGGGTCTTTTTTGTTTTATTTGTGTAAAAGGGAGTCGCCACCTAGTATTATGGTCACTAGGAAACCTGACTGGTCTTTCAGAGATTCTAAGGCAAGGGACTGGTTGCGTAAAGGGAAGGTGTTAGCACCCCTAGTACGCCCTACCTAAGGTAAGCTGCTTGATGTTTGGTTTGCTTTATAATTGCTATGGTGTTGATGTTCTCTTAATTAGTTTTCCTATGATGAATGGATTTGGTTTCAAAGTCTAAAAGCAAGAATCCTTGGCCAATATAGATCATACCTTTAGATATGTCTACAAAGTGTCAAGGGGAACCAATGCAGATCTCTTGAAATCTGTGTTTGATTCAGACTAAATTTATTAAGATAGAAATCCAAGGAGATTCCATGTGCTTTAAAAGCTCATTTTTCTCTTAGTATTTCAAGAGTTTTACGACTCGTAAATCGCAAGGAGGAAAGACAAAAAATTAGAAATCTAAGGAAATTCAGAGCGCTTTAAAAAACCTATTTTTTTTCTTAGTGTTTTATACTCTCACGGCTCGTAAACCTGGAGTAAAAAATTGAAATGTCCTCGATTATAATCAAGGCTTCTTTCAAGAATATGTGTGGATTTATTATTCCTAGAAAATTATTTTGGATATTTACCACTTCGGGTCTCTTTATCCAAATATTAACAGTGAATAATAACAAATTATTCCCAATAATATTTTGGATATTCGTCCTTTAAGGATTTCTTTATCCAAACATTAACGGTGAATAATAACAAGTTATTCCCAATAATATTTTGGATATTCATCCCTTTGGGATTTCTTTATCCAAACATTAACGGTGAATAATAGATGAATTCCCCCAAAATAAGATTTTTGTATTTTTTGGAATATTGGCCAATACCCTTTGGAGTTTTACAAACATGTTGTAAAATCCAGAAATGCAAGAAAATAATTTTTGTTGTGTTTAAGAAATTCATGCGAAAACACATTTTCAAAACTTCAAGCATTTTTTTGTATATAAAAAAAAATATTCAAAACATGTTAGGGTATTGGCCGTATGCAACACACAAGAAAACAGATTTTTTTTATCGAAACATAAGCATCACAGTTAATCACAATTAAAGACGACAAACCATGCACATATACATATACTCTCAAAATTTTGCAAAAATAAATAAAATATAATAAAACAAAGATGGCCCCTCAAACTTTTCTCAAATAAAATTCGGTTCATTCTTAAACCCCAAAAATTAAACTCTGTCACTGTTCAAGTGAATTATAATTCACTTGAACAGTAACACAAATGCTGTCATTTAACAGCACAAAGAATAACGCCTCCCCTCTCAGAATCTGCCCAAAACCTTACTGCAATTGCAGAAGGGGTTTCCGCGCAATTTCAATTTCCTTCCCCGGCCTAAACTTATCAAAGATACCCCATCCCAGATTATAAAGCATAAAAGGAAAACATCTGAACTAAAGAGGGGGCTGATGACAGCCCCCCTCTCCCGGTTCCTCATGCACCAGAAAGAAAAAAAACGAAACAAGGAACCCGCAACTCTAACACAAAAAAAAAACATCTAAACTCACAGCCACGGGAAGAAACAGAAGACAGGCATTCATTGTATGGCAAAAAGGAAATAGAAAACGAAAGTGAAAGCCAGAAGACAAAACAAGTATTTTTTTAAAACATCAAAACAATCAGAGATTTATATGCGGCAAGGGAGGAGAAAGTGGAGACTTATACCTGCAGGTCTCACTAGTTTTAACTGCAGAAGATGAAATACAAAACCTCAAATGAACGTTTCTCTCAATGTTTAGCAGCCAAACTTCCTCTCTATATGCTGCAGATCTCCCCCGTTTCTGCAGGTCTCACTGGTTTTGACAGATGAAAGTTTCTGTCAATATTTAGCAGCAGAGCTCGTGGTGCAGACCAAACGTTTCTTCTCCTCCTCTCTTCCTCTTTCTCTCCTTTTTTCGTCTTTCTGCTCTCTCCCTTTCCTGCTTTTTTCTTCTCTTTCACGTTCCAGTGCAGGCTTTTTAGTATCAAAGAAAAGCCTCCTTTCTTTCCCCTTGTTTTGCCTCCATCTCCTCTTTTTTTCCTCCTCTCTTCTCCCTTTTTCTGCCCCCTTTTATGCTCTTTCTTTGTGCGTTTTCCCCCCCCCCCCTCTCTATTTAGGTCAGTAGCCGAGGCTTCTATATAGCCTATACAGGGCTTTACTTAGGAAACAAATATTACATTAACTCTAGGGTGTATTCTCGGGTGAGCAGAAATAGGAAACCAGAATGTTTGATTCTGATTTTGTGATCAGCACTGATTTCTTTCCTAGTTAGAGGATGGTGTGGCTCTTTTCTTTCCTTCCATAGGGCCAGCTGCTCCCTTTGAAATGAGTCAATAAAAACGTGGTCTCAAGCTCTCCAATCAGCAAGACAAACATGGAAACCAGCAGGAAATTTGCAGAGGAAAAAAAGGAAAGAAATCAGATGGGTAAGGGTGCATGCAAGGTCTTATTTTCCTTATTCGGTGTGGTAAAAATCCTGTCATTTATGATGATCCAACCCCCCTCTCCAGCTTTCAATGTCCTTCTTCAATTCGATCCCTCAATTTAGCACATTTCGATTCAGTCCTTGGTCCAAAAAAAATCCTTCGAATCAGTCCCGCGAACTTGGGCAAAAATCCTTCTCGCGGTCAGGAATCCCTGCTTTCACACTAGATATTCAAACGGGAATATCTTGAGCTTCTGATATCGAAATCAAGCGATTCAAAAGCCTAAATTTATCTACGTGTCTAGGACTACAACTTTTATGAAGGAGTCGAGGTGAGATAAAATCGTTTTATAGAACAGAAACTGGCAGTAATCTAGTTGGTCAAAAGGGATTTCCGGGTCTGACTCAAAAACTGACGAATGCCGAGAATCCTGATATGACTGAGAGTATGAACTACGAACAAAAATCACAAAAACTAAGCAAAAAATACAATTTTTTTAGTGCAGACTCGGGTCAATAACCTTCTCGCGGCAGAATTCTCTGCCTTCACGTTAGATATTCAAACAGGAATATCTTGAGCTTCTGATTTCGAAATCAAGCGATTCAAAAGCCAAAATCATCTACGCGTCTAGGACTACAACTTTGATGAGGAGTCGAAGTGAGATAAAATCATTTTAGAGAATAGAATCTGGCAGTAATCTAGTTGGTCAAAAAGATTCTTGATCTGACAATGCTAAGCATCCAAATCTGATTGAGAATCTGCCCTAAGAACAATGATCCCTAGGACCTAATAAAGGTGTACATCAATTTTTCAACATGTAATGAGTGACAGGATATACCTAGGATGGTCAGATATCGTACGAAACTGAGTCAGAATCAGAGCCTAAGTTGGAACCAAAAAATTGCGATAGCAGCAGAACTATTTTTTAGTGCAAATTCTGAGGGATTTATTCAACCTTAAAGACCAGATAAAAAAGAACGAATTTAGCATTATGAAGACTCCTGATCAACCTAATAAAACCTGATGATTTTGGTAGTAAAGGGGAAGGATAAAAAGAGTAGAAAACAGCTCAAACAAGGTTTCAAAAAAACAAAATATTTCTTTCTGTGCTTTTGTCAATCTTCTGGCAAATATGAGCTAAACTCCTACACTCTGTTCAAAAAAGGTATACACCGTCTCCAGCACGTGGGGTCCAAAATTGAGTAACAACAGTTGCCCCCTCTTTACAATGCTTACGAAGCAAAACTTGTCAAGCGCTTCGCGTAGTAAGTGTTGTAAAGATAAACCATCTGATCCTGCTAAATCTCACTGCTTTCCCTAAACAATGGTCTCCCTATCAGATGACCTGCCTATTTAAGATTTCTAGAAAAACTCCATGTTTTTTTTTTTAAAATGGTCCAATTAGTGGGTGACCTGCTCATCCTAAAATTCTTAGAAAACTCCACGCTTTTCTAAGAAATGGTCTCAATAATAGGTGACCGGCACATCTTAAAATTCTTAGAAAACTCCACGCTTTTCTAAGAAACGGTTTCAATATCAGGTAACCGGCCCCTCTTAAAATTCTTTAGAAAACTCCACGCTTTTCTAAGGAATGGTCTCAATATCGGGTGACCTATCCATCTTAAGATTCTTAGAAAACTCCACGCTTTTCTAAGAAACGGTCTCAATATCAGGTGAACGGCCCATCTTAAAATTCTTAGAAAACTCCACGCTTTTCTAAGAAACGGTTTCAATATCAGGTAACCGGCCCCTCTTAAAATTCTTTAGAAAACTCCACGCTTTTCCAATGAATAGTCTCAATATCGGGTGACCTGCCCATCTTAAGATTCTTAGAAAACTCCATGCTTTTCTAAGAAACAGTCTCAATATCAGGTGACTGGCCCATCTTAAAATTCTTAGAAAACTCCACGCTTTTCTAAGAAACGGTTTCAATATCAGGTAACCGGTCCCTCTTAAAATTCTTTAGAAAACTCCACGCTTTTCTAAGGAATGGTCTCAATATCGGGTGACCTGCCCATCTTAAGATTCTTAGAAAACTCCACGCTTTTCTAAGAAACGGTCTCAATATCAGGTGACCGGCCCATCTTAAAATTCTTAGAAAACTCCACGCTTTTCTAAGAAACGGTTTCAATATCAGGTAACCGGCCCCTCTTAAAATTCTTTAGAAAATTCCACGCTTTTCTAAGGAATGGTCTCAATATCGGGTGACCTGCCCATCTTAAGATTCTTAGAAAACTCCACGCTTTTCTAAGAAACAGTCTCAATATCAGGTGACTGGCCCATCTTAAAATTCTTAGAAAACTCCACGCTTTTCTAAGAAACGGTTTCAATATCAGGTAACCGGCCCCTCTTAAAATTCTTTAGAAAACTCCACGCTTTTCTAAGGAATGGTCTCAATATCGGGTGACCTGCCCATCTTAAGATTCTTAGAAAACTCCATGCTTTTCTAAGAAACAGTCTCAATATCAGGTGACTGACCCATCTTAAAATTCTTAGAAAACTCCACGCTTTTCTAAGAAACGATTTCAATATCAGGTAACCGGCCCCTCTTAAAATTCTTTAGAAAACTCCACGCTTTTCTAAGGAATGGTCTCAATATCGGGTGACCTGCCCATCTTAAGATTCTTAGAAAACTCCATGCTTTTCTAAGAAACGGTCTCAATATCAGGTGACCGGCCCATCTTAAAATTCTTAGAAAACTCCACGCTTTTCTAAGAAACGGTTTCAATATCAGGTAACCGGCCCCTCTTAAAATTCTTTAGAAAACTCCACGCTTTTCTAAGGAATGGTCTCAATATCGGGTGACCTGCCCATCTTAAGATTTTTGGAAAACTCCACGCTTTTCTAAGAAACAGTCTCAATATCAGGTGACTGGCCCATCTTAAAATTCTTAGAAAACTCCACGCTTTTCTAAGAAACGGTTTCAATATCAGGTAACCGGCCCCTCTTAAAATTCTTTAGAAAACTCCACGCTTTTCTAAGGAATGGTCTCAATATCGGGTGACCTGCCCATCTAAAACTTCAAAAGAAAACATCTTACCTCGAGGAAATAAAGAAGTGCTGGTTCACAATTCCTATCCTTTTTCGTAGTTCCGTTGACCTGAGATTTTGGACCTCAGCGGTTTTCCCAAAACTTGGAACTATTTTGGCCTTCGTCACACCTTCTCCTGCCAGGTTAGTGTTATGACAATATAGCATGCATGTTTTTTTTGTTACCTATTTTGGAAACATAGGTCCCCCTTTCTGTTGTAGACTTATTGAGCTCTTGTTTCCATTTGTTTGTCCGACTCGTCCTCTTGAAACAGAATATGCTCCACGCGCTATACTTCCTATCCTCTTGGTGAAGAGATCTTTGGTTCCTTATGGGGCCCTTTCTTGCTCCATTGAGTATTGTCTTTTATTTTTATTTTAAAAGGAAAACTCAAAAGATTTGGTTTTGTTCATGAAAACTGAAACTTTCAATGCAATTGGCAAAAAGTTGCTGTTTTTAGAAGTTTTTATGATATACCCCTTTGGGCTTTGGTTCACTATGGACCCCTATGTTCACTTCGTACACTTCTTGCCCCTAGTGTGGTGTGCATAAATATGCCAAGTTTAGATTTGATTTGGTTCTCTCCAATTGATGGAGTCATCTCCTTAGTCATGCGTAAAAAATAGTTCTTTTAAGTAAAAGATTTCAAATGCTATGAGATCATACGTTTTATGAAAAAAAGGTTCTTTACAAAGAGAATTCATGGCCGAACATTATTTTATTGCCTGGGAAGCATAGTATTTCTTTATAGAGTCAGCATTCATAGGTTTAACTAGATCTTCTCCATCCATTCTAGATAACAATAAAACTTCTCTCGAGAACGCTTTCTTTACCACCAAAGGGCCCTCATTGTTTGGCATCCATTTACTCTGATCTTCTCCTGGTAAAAGGCAACATTTTCTTCATCATAAGATCTCCTTCATGGAATCCTCAAGGTCAAATCTTCTTGTCGTATGATTTGGCCATCCTTCTTTGATAGAGTTGATGATGACAGATTGCGGCTATTCTCTTTTCACTGATTAGATTCAGCTGTTCATATCTAACCTTTTCCCATTCTACCTCTTCTAGCTCAAAGTCTATCAATACTCTCAATGAGGGGATTTCCACTTCTAAAGGCATCTCGCCTCCATTCCATATACCAACGTATACAGGGTGGCTTCTATTGAGGTTCGGATTGCGGTGCAGTACGTGTGAAGGGCAAATGGCAACATCTCATGCCAATCCTTGTAGGTGACTACCATCTTCTAAATAATCTTCTTGACATTTTCGTTAGTAGTTTCCACCACACCATTCATCTTTGGCCTATATGGCGAGGAATTGGAATGCTTGATTTTCCATTTAGCGAAGAGTTCTATTATCATCTTGCCATTGAAGTTCTGGGCATTATTAGTCATAATCTTTTCTAGTGGACCATATCGACAGATCAAATCTCTTTCCATAAATTTCTTCACCACTTTTTACCTCCATGTCATCTAAACATCTCAACAAAGCTCCGTCAGATGATTTCTTATACAAAGTTTCCCCATCAAGATAGATATCCATTGCCAACCTCCTCAAAGTCTTCTTGTTGATTTTGGATGCCCCCATGGGATATGTCTGGTTTTTGGATGAAATTCTTGATATCATAGTACCAAGGGTTTCCATTTATTTCTCTCTCAACTAAGCAATAATGAGCTGGGTTATTTCTGATATCAATGTGTACCGACTGTACCTTGTGCCCAAAGTCTATTCTAGCCATAGAATCTAACGTGATCAAAGCGTCAGCAAAATGGTTTCCTTCCCTTCCTAGATGGGTGAACTTTATTTCCTCAAATTCTCTAGCCAATTTAGACAGTTATTCTTAGTAAGGTCTTAACTTCTCATCCTTGATTTGCCATTTTCCTTTCACTAATCACAATCGAGTCTCCATACATATCTATCTTTCTAATATTCAACTCCAATGCCACCTCTAAAATGAGAATGCAAGCTTCATACTCCTATGTTGTTATTGCACCCAAACTGCAACTTAACTAAAATCGAATACTACTTTTTATTAGGAGAGATTATCATTGCATTAGCTCTATTACCACATACGTTTGCAGCACCATTAAAGTACATAGTCCACCAATCTAATTTTCCTTCCTCAACTGAAAACACATCTTCATTAGGAGGTACTGCTTGATTTTCTCGAAAGCTTCTTCACACTCTTATTCCAAATTCCGAGATTCTTCTTCCTTAACAATCGAAGATTGGGTCACAAGTCATGGTTAATTGGGATATAAACCGAGCAATGTAATTCAACCTTTCTAAGAACTTTCTTACATCCTTCTCATCCTTAGGAGTTGGCATAGATTGAATAGCCTTTACTTAACCAAGGTCCACTTCTATCCTTTTGTCACTCATCCTAAATCCTAACAATTTCCTAGATTTCACCCCGAATGAACACCTTGCATGGTTAAGCCTCAACTTGTACTTCCTTGGTCTTTCAAACAATTCCTTCAATATTTGGACATGATTCTCTCCCTCCCTAGATTTAGCAATCATGTTATCCATGTATACTTCACTATTTATGCATCATGTCGTGAAATAGAGTTACCATGGCCCTTTGGTAGGTGGCCCCAACATTCTTTGACCCAAATGGCATGACCTTGAAACAAAAGGTTCCCTATGGTGTTACAAATGTTGTCTTCTTCTTATCCTCTTACGCCATTTTTATCTGATTGTAGCCCGAAAATCCGTCCATAAAAGAATGTGGAGATACGTGCTGCATTTATCAAACATATCTATGTGTGGTAGACAAACTCTAATTTTATCTTCCTTTTTTGGTACAACCACTATGTTGGACACCCGTTGTGGATATTTGACTACTTCTAGAAAATCGGTGTTCCATTGCTTTTCAATTTCTACCTTTACTTTGATCAAGACATCCGAATGGATTCTTCTCAACTTTTCCTTAACCGATTTGCATCCTTCTACGAGCAGTACCCTTTGTACTACAATATCCGTATCTAAGCCAGACATATCCTCATAGGACCAAGCAAAAACATCTATATAATCTCGAAGTAACCAACTCTTCTCTTTCTTTAGGAGTGATCAAAGTCCCTATCTTCAGCTCTCTCTTAATTTCTTCATTACCCACATTTATGATTTCAAGTTCCTCTTTAGGGGTCCTCCAAGCTTGTTCATGTTGTCCTATTTCTATCCCATTCTTCCTCTTCTACAGCTACTATGTATTCTTTAAAGTTTGGCCATTCATTCTCAGTGTAAAGTGTAGGTGTTTGTTTTGGAAGATCCACTTTGAAAACGGAAAGTGATGTGTAAAAACATCAAGATGAACTTTTAAAAATGCATGATCTCATTAAAGGGAAAAGGTTGTCTCAAAACATTTGCTCGAGCAAACCGATTAGGTGTGCATCATCATTCCAAATTCCTTCAAGCTCTTTTTGGTACTAGGTGTGACCTTTCATCATTTTCCTTAGTCCGGTGTTGTGGATTCTAGAAAGGGGGACCTATGTTTCTAGGTCTGCAGATGCATGCATAGATGTATAAGAAAATGCATGATATAATGCATGATTGTGATAAGAATGCATTTGTATATTGGGTATGGATGCAGCCTTCTTGTGAACGAATAATAGCCACCATCTTATAAATAGAAACATAGATTCTCTTGTCACATTTCTAGGAGTACTGCCTTTCAAGTCGTTTGCTTGAATCATATTCACCAAGAGACAGATTTTGCATAAGAAGATGGGCCAACGCCCTTTTCATTAATGCTTGATAAGTTTATTACATTTATAAATGAAAAAGGAAATACAACATATTAATCCCTTTCCTCCACAACTCTCTAGCCAAAGGTATAAAGGCAAAGCCGCGGTTCTCAATCTTCCTTAGAAAGGCATCGGTTTCAGCTAGGCTTCGGCGATAGCGAATGATGTCCCCTCCCACATTTCGCGCATTGATTCTAATAATCCGAGCATGTGCAGCAGCTTCGTCCATTTGCTCATCTGTCTTGGTCATCTTTTCTATGAGCAACATATTGGTTCTGTTTAAAGCAGCGTTGTTGGCGTCGATTTGATCCTTGTGTTTTTCCATTGCTGCTAGCTTCTCATCCAAATATTTCACCTTTTCACGTTCCTTGTCAAATTTTATCCTCATAAATTTTATCTCATTCTTCTTAAAGGGCTAATTCTGTTTCAATAGCCTCAAAACCTTTCCTTTTACTTTCTTCTTTTGCAATCCCCATCGAATGGCTTTCCAACTCCATATATTTCTTGTTCAAATCCTCATACTTCCCAATTCTATCCATCAGTTCGAACTGGACTTGTGCAAATTTTTCTTGGAAATATTCTGCACTTCCTTGGCAATCGTTAAAGTCAATCTCCATTGCTTCAAGTTCATAGCAACTTTGCATCCAATCCAAACTCATCCCTCTTAGCTCCTTCTCACTCCTTTCCCTAGCAATCTTCTCCTCACCCAGCTTTAACTCAAGCTTTGTTATTCGCGCATCTCTAGATTGTATTTGCTCATCTAGAAATGCTCTCCTTTTATCCTCTTTTAGCATCATTTCTTCCAACATTGCCTTGTCTTTTCTGCTTTTGCTCAACTCTGTCCGAAGTTTTTCCAATTGTCTTCTCAACTCCTCTTCATTATTGACCCTTTTCCTCTTAACAGACTCTTCTATAGTTTGGGGAGATTTGGCCTCTACACAAGGCATGGCTAAAGCAGCTAAGTCTCCCCATCTTGCATATCCTTCGCTTGCACTTGGATCCTTTAAACCTTCTATCTCAACCAAAACCAGATGTTTCCAGTCTTGTTTGATGATCTCTAAAACTTCTTGTGCAATGGGATCTTTGAACAAAACAAAGAATTGAGCAATTCCCATAGTCCTTGGAACAAACTGCATGCCCCCAAGTTGCTTTACCACTAGGGCAGGAGCATAACTCACATAACCTGTAATCCCTACCAATGGCACCCAACGTCTTTGTCCACAACTCATTAGGACTTCCACTGTCGTTACCCATGGGGCTCTCCACTTAAAATCACTATTAGGCAAACCTTCTAATTTGTCAACCCAACCTTGGTTATCTAGATCTCCCCATTCTTCTTCTTCTACTAATTTCAGGGGTCTTTGGGTGAACCACCAAAAATTATTGAAGACAGGTTTTTTTGTTTCGATATGGCTATCCATCCAGATATACAACAACTGCGTGCAGCATCTCATTGCCCCTTTTCTGGTTCTCCTACAATGATTAAGCGTCAAGATGGTTTCAGCTAAAATAGCAACCACTGGATTGATTTGTGTATTCCCATACTCTACATAAGCAGCAGCGGCCTCCAAACTCACTAAACCCGTCTGACTTGGGAACAACACAAGGCCAAATATGCCCAAAGCAATCAATCTCTCTTTTTCTAATCCTGACTTCTTTTCCAGTTCAATTTCTAGCATCCTCCATTTCAGACCGGTAGCATTCTTTTCCAAAAACTTTTCCAAGTTGGAGATTCTAAGCAGTTTTGACAGTTCGGGGATGATTTTGTCAGATCTCAAAGGCAAATAAATCCGATACAGATTGTTTGGAAACTCAGTCAACATCCCATATTCCTCTATAGTGGGACATAGGTCTATGTTTCCAAAAGAAAAACACCGGTAGTCTGGATCCCAAAAATGAACTATGGCTCGCACAGCTGGGCTTAAAACTTCTACCCTTGCAATTTCCATCAAACGTCCGTATTTACTAAAAAATGCATCCTTATCCACATTCTGAAAGTGAGTCGTTAACCTGTTCACCTCATTCATAATGCAATTCAGGTTCTTGATTGGGGACAGTTTCTTAGCATCGCTTCTAAGGCAGTCTCCTTCAGTCAATTGTGACAATTCAGAATTTTTCCCATATTCTATGATGGAAAATTTAGCAATGGTGGCCATTTCGTTCACAAGTCCTGCAATTCAAAATGCCTTGGGGTTAGACTTGTTTTGATGCAAAAGATATTATGGATCATACACCTTAAGGATAGGTTCTAGTTTCTTTCCGTGAGACATAGGGTAGGTTTACTACTTGGTCTCTAAAGAAGGGTCTCTTGCTGTCCCAGTGATCGCCCTCGTAAAGGCAATATGGGGGGTTCAGCAGATAGTGGGATGGCACATGTACCAATCACTATCAGTCTAAACACTCAGCAAAGAGTTGGGGTTTACACAAACTTAAACCTTGACTCAAGTCATAAGGTAAGCTGCTAGTTCCCCACTTAACTTAAAGTTAAATGTGTGTGCCCTCAAAAAGATAATAATAATAATAAAGTGATGCATGACTATATCATGTATGACAGAATGTAAAGATGCATGCTAAAGCTTTTTAAACAGAGTATCATTCATATAAGAAAACAAAAACCAATAACACACAGCATAAACAAACCAATTATCAAGCCTAGACCTAAGTCCCCAGTGGAGTCGCCATCCTGTCGCACCCTCGCGGCGGAGCGCGGCGTCGCGGCGATCCCTCGATTGGTTTCGGGGTCTTTTTTGTTTTATTTGTGTAAAAGGGAGTCGCCACCTAGTATTATGGTCACTAGGAAACCTGACTGGTCTTTCAGAGATTCTAAGGCAAGGGACTGGTTGCGTAAAGGGAAGGTGTTAGCACCCCTAGTACGCCCTACCTAAGGTAAGCTGCTTGATGTTTGGTTTGCTTTATAATTGCTATGGTGTTGATGTTCTCTTAATTAGTTTTCCTATGATGAATGGATTTGGTTTCAAAGTCTAAAAGCAAGAATCCTTGGCCAATATAGATCATACCTTTAGATATGTCTACAAAGTGTCAAGGGGAACCAATGCAGATCTCTTGAAATCTGTGTTTGATTCAGACTAAATTTATTAAGATAGAAATCCAAGGAGATTCCATGTGCTTTAAAAGCTCATTTTTCTCTTAGTATTTCAAGAGTTTTACGACTCGTAAATCGCAAGGAGGAAAGACAAAAAATTAGAAATCTAAGGAAATTCAGAGCGCTTTAAAAAACCTATTTTTTTTCTTAGTGTTTTATACTCTCACGGCTCGTAAACCTGGAGTAAAAAATTGAAATGTCCTCGATTATAATCAAGGCTTCTTTCAAGAATATGTGTGGATTTATTATTCCTAGAAAATTATTTTGGATATTTACCACTTCGGGTCTCTTTATCCAAATATTAACAGTGAATAATAACAAATTATTCCCAATAATATTTTGGATATTCGTCCTTTAAGGATTTCTTTATCCAAACATTAACGGTGAATAATAACAAGTTATTCCCAATAATATTTTGGATATTCATCCCTTTGGGATTTCTTTATCCAAACATTAACGGTGAATAATAGATGAATTCCCCCAAAATAAGATTTTTGTATTTTTTGGAATATTGGCCAATACCCTTTGGAGTTTTACAAACATGTTGTAAAATCCAGAAATGCAAGAAAATAATTTTTGTTGTGTTTAAGAAATTCATGCGAAAACACATTTTCAAAACTTCAAGCATTTTTTTGTATATAAAAAAAAATATTCAAAACATGTTAGGGTATTGGCCGTATGCAACACACAAGAAAACAGATTTTTTTTATCGAAACATAAGCATCACAGTTAATCACAATTAAAGACGACAAACCATGCACATATACATATACTCTCAAAATTTTGCAAAAATAAATAAAATATAATAAAACAAAGATGGCCCCTCAAACTTTTCTCAAATAAAATTCGGTTCATTCTTAAACCCCAAAAATTAAACTCTGTCACTGTTCAAGTGAATTATAATTCACTTGAACAGTAACACAAATGCTGTCATTTAACAGCACAAAGAATAACGCCTCCCCTCTCAGAATCTGCCCAAAACCTTACTGCAATTGCAGAAGGGGTTTCCGCGCAATTTCAATTTCCTTCCCCGGCCTAAACTTATCAAAGATACCCCATCCCAGATTATAAAGCATAAAAGGAAAACATCTGAACTAAAGAGGGGGCTGATGACAGCCCCCCTCTCCCGGTTCCTCATGCACCAGAAAGAAAAAAAACGAAACAAGGAACCCGCAACTCTAACACAAAAAAAAAACATCTAAACTCACAGCCACGGGAAGAAACAGAAGACAGGCATTCATTGTATGGCAAAAAGGAAATAGAAAACGAAAGTGAAAGCCAGAAGACAAAACAAGTATTTTTTTAAAACATCAAAACAATCAGAGATTTATATGCGGCAAGGGAGGAGAAAGTGGAGACTTATACCTGCAGGTCTCACTAGTTTTAACTGCAGAAGATGAAATACAAAACCTCAAATGAACGTTTCTCTCAATGTTTAGCAGCCAAACTTCCTCTCTATATGCTGCAGATCTCCCCCGTTTCTGCAGGTCTCACTGGTTTTGACAGATGAAAGTTTCTGTCAATATTTAGCAGCAGAGCTCGTGGTGCAGACCAAACGTTTCTTCTCCTCCTCTCTTCCTCTTTCTCTCCTTTTTTCGTCTTTCTGCTCTCTCCCTTTCCTGCTTTTTTCTTCTCTTTCACGTTCCAGTGCAGGCTTTTTAGTATCAAAGAAAAGCCTCCTTTCTTTCCCCTTGTTTTGCCTCCATCTCCTCTTTTTTTCCTCCTCTCTTCTCCCTTTTTCTGCCCCCTTTTATGCTCTTTCTTTGTGCGTTTTCCCCCCCCCCTCTCTATTTAGGTCAGTAGCCGAGGCTTCTATATAGCCTATACAGGGCTTTACTTAGGAAACAAATATTACATTAACTCTAGGGTGTATTCTCGGGTGAGCAGAAATAGGAAACCAGAATGTTTGATTCTGATTTTGTGATCAGCACTGATTTCTTTCCTAGTTAGAGGATGGTGTGGCTCTTTTCTTTCCTTCCATAGGGCCAGCTGCTCCCTTTGAAATGAGTCAATAAAAACGTGGTCTCAAGCTCTCCAATCAGCAAGACAAACATGGAAACCAGCAGGAAATTTGCAGAGGAAAAAAAGGAAAGAAATCAGATGGGTAAGGGTGCATGCAAGGTCTTATTTTCCTTATTCGGTGTGGTAAAAATCCTGTCATTTATGATGATCCAACCCCCCTCTCCAGCTTTCAATGTCCTTCTTCAATTCGATCCCTCAATTTAGCACATTTCGATTCAGTCCTTGGTCCAAAAAAAATCCTTCGAATCAGTCCCGCGAACTTGGGCAAAAATCCTTCTCGCGGTCAGGAATCCCTGCTTTCACACTAGATATTCAAACGGGAATATCTTGAGCTTCTGATATCGAAATCAAGCGATTCAAAAGCCTAAATTTATCTACGTGTCTAGGACTACAACTTTTATGAAGGAGTCGAGGTGAGATAAAATCGTTTTATAGAACAGAAACTGGCAGTAATCTAGTTGGTCAAAAGGGATTTCCGGGTCTGACTCAAAAACTGACGAATGCCGAGAATCCTGATATGACTGAGAGTATGAACTACGAACAAAAATCACAAAAACTAAGCAAAAAATACAATTTTTTAGTGCAGACTCGGGTCAATATCCTTCTCGCGGCAGAATTCTCTGCCTTCACGTTAGATATTCAAACAGGAATATCTTGAGCTTCTGATTTCGAAATCAAGCGATTCAAAAGCCAAAATCATCTACGCGTCTAGGACTACAACTTTGATGAGGAGTCGAAGTGAGATAAAATCATTTTAGAGAATAGAATCTGGCAGTAATCTAGTTGGTCAAAAAGATTCTTGATCTGACAATGCTAAGCATCCAAATCTGATTGAGAATCTGCCCTAAGAACAATGATCCCTAGGACCTAATAAAGGTGTACATCAATTTTTCAACATGTAATGAGTGACAGGATATACCTAGGATGGTCAGATATCGTACGAAACTGAGTCAGAATCAGAGCCTAAGTTGGAACCAAAAAATTGCGATAGCAGCAGAACTATTTTTTAGTGCAAATTCTGAGGGATTTATTCAACCTTAAAGACCAGATAAAAAAGAACGAATTTAGCATTATGAAGACTCCTGATCAACCTAATAAAACCTGATGATTTTGGTAGTAAAGGGGAAGGATAAAAAGAGTAGAAAACAGCTCAAACAAGGTTTCAAAAAAACAAAATATTTCTTTCTGTGCTTTTGTCAATCTTCTGGCAAATATGAGCTAAACTCCTACACTCTGTTCAAAAAAGGTATACACCGTCTCCAGCACGTGGGGTCCAAAATTGAGTAACAACAAGAGTTAGTGAAAAAGGCATGGAAACATCCCGGTAGGGTTACTTCTGCTAAGAGAGTAGAGGGAAAAACAACTGAAGGATATCCAATAAAAATCAAATTTCTCCCCCAAATCGGTTCAAGTTCCTGTAGGTTTGGAGTCCTCAGTGAGAACTTTCTTAAGAGAATCTGATCTGGTCTATTCCTCGTCATAAGCTAAAGGAAAACTTGAAACAAATAACAAGCATGCATAGTCCATATGGCATTTTGCATCCATATGCGCATTTCATTCATTTATCAAGCATGCACACGGTTGAAACATAAGTTCCCCCACCTGTGGTCTACTGGACTGATGAAGATGGAAAATAAAGACAGGGGTTAGATATAGGTTTATTATCAAAAGGAAGTTGAGAGCAGTAAAGGTGAAGTAGCTCGACTCATAAATCTGTTTGAATAAGTGTTGAGCTTCAAGAATAGAAAGGGAACATTTGCACAATCTCTTGCTGGGAACACTACTTGTCCACGTTCCATTGAAGTTGCACCTCTCCTTTTCCATCATGAACAATGACAGCAATGCCTTCAGTCATCAATTAATGACGATAACCCTTGTTCTCGTTCAACTGCACTGATAATCGTTCAAAGCCTTCACATATTCCAAGAGCACATAATAGCTGCTAGCTTTTTGTTCCTGGTGCATTGGCCTTCTTTCCAGACATCTCTATTGTGAACATCATTCCGGTCCAGCAGTATCGGATGTTGCTCTGAGAAAAACAAGAGCAGACATTGCAACTTTAACAAAGCAGAATTCCCACTATAGGTGTTTGTTTGCTGTACTGCCAATGAGGAATCGAGAGGAGACAAAAGGGTTTCAGATTCATCATTTTCTCTTCCAGTTGAGACAATGCATGATTCCACACGTTAGCAATGGTGGTGCTGCATATTTCTGTTCGTTACTAAGATTACCTGGCTGTTGGAAAGTTTCTACCAATCCACAAATAACCACAACAACATTGGAAGATTTACATGATGTTGTGAGGATTGTCGAAAGAATTGAACAAGCTATGAAGAGGGGAATGATTGAAGATTCTACCAAGAATTCTAGAACAATAATGAGAGATGAATCAAAGGATGACCCTGACGATGGGAAGCCTTAATTATGTGGTCCAACCAGGTCTCACTGTAGCATCAATTGCTCAAATGTCTTTGCTAAGATTGACATACCTCGACCACTCGAGTTTGTCTACCAGCATCTGTTAGACTCTGGACTTATTGCCCTGACTCGCCAATTTACCCCATTTTGAGTGCGCCTTTGAGCCCTCAACTCCATTTTGAGTGCGCTTTTGAGCCCTCATCCCTTTGGTAGTGCGTTTTCTAACCCTACCTCCTTTTGAGTGAGCCTTTGAGCCCTCAACTCCTTTTGAGTACGCCTTTGAGCCCTCATCCCTTAGGTAGTGCGTTTTCTAACCCTACCTCCATTTTGAGTGCGCCTTTGAGCCCTCAACTCCTTTTGAGTGCGCCTTTGAGCCCTCATCCCTTAGTAAAAGATACATGAATATCATTAGAGGATTTTGTGCCATTCAGTTGAACAGTTGCAAGAATTTCAAGAATCGAGTTGAGTTTGTGAAAAATGACATCATCGGCCATATTGTCACCTCAACATCCTCAGAATGACAAGTGATCGAAATGCTTGGCAAAACACAGATATCGCCAGAAAAGCTTATCCAAGAAGAGTGTTAAACTGTCGATCCTTTTTGTTATGAGTTTTGTCATTCTGCATTTTTATTTTGGGATCACATCTCATCTTTTAACGAAACATGTCTTTTCTTTGGCCCTTTGTTGTTCTGAACGCATGAGATGTTTCTTTCAAAGGTTATTTACAAAATATTTTGATCAAGCTCCAACATGCGTTTAAGATTAGTCAATCCTGAAGATTAAAATTATGTTGCTTGAATGACTCAATGCTTGTTGAAATGACATAAGGTGACCAAGAAACTTTTGAGCTCACACATGAAATTGAACCACACACCATGTAGCTACATTTTAGCAGTATGCATAATGACACGTAGTGGATTCATTAGTTATGGACTCGTGAATTATGATTCTTACAAGTCTAAACCATTATATTGGATGAGGTCAAAATTTATCGGTTCTAACCGACCTTGCTTGAAATGAGAAAAGGCCATTTTTGTTTCATCCTTTCACAATTCTTGAAATATATATCCCTTGCAGTCCCATTTTGAGCTGATAGAATATTTCTTTCATAAAAAACCCTGACTAGGATCACACCCCACACTGGGGGCAATGAGAATCTTTTCCTGGAAAAGACGAAGACAATGTTAGAGTCGATGGATAAAGGGAAGGCTTAGAACAAAAGTCCAATGATTGAGAAAGGGCTAGAAGAAGAAAGCCAAAGATTGATAAAGACACAACAAATGCCAAAAGTTAACCCAAAAAAATCAAGTGTGATGTCTTTTGGTGTGTCTATGATAAAGCCTTTACGATCTTCAAAAGATTAGATTGGCTATTCATCAAAGAAAAGTTGGATTTGCGTTATGACCTATTAACAAGGTTATATGTCACTGTCTCTGCAAAGACAACGTGAGGAAAGAGATTGATGAGTAATTGATGGTGATCCTAGGTTCTTGAAACCCTCAAACACCTTTTGAGCTTGTGAAATTCCTTTCTTTCATAGCCATGAACCATAGCCTACATTACGTGCTTTAGAAAGTCCTTTTTAATCAAGTAAGCAATCTGAACCGATAAATGACGATCTCAAAACTTGAAGAGTTGTTTCATACAGGTCGTGACTTCATGAATCAAGCTACTGATTATTATGCATGCTGATAAAATTGTTGCTAAGAAAAAGAAACAATCTTTCTTGATAAAGCCTCAAGTTTTGACTCGGGTACCCTGTTTTTCTTGAAATTCATAAAAGGTCACCTCATCACAGACAATCAAAAGATACACCCAAAATTAGAGTTTAAAATGGATACAAAGAACCATGGAAAAAGCCATTTTAATCTTACAATGAGTCAATTTCTTTTCTCTCAAAATACAAGACAATCAAAGGACTACATTGAATAGCGTGTGTTGGATCTTTGACTAATAAAGCTTGATTTCCAAAAATACTTTCAAAAATTGACATCTCTCTGATTTCATTTCAACAATCAGACTTGAATAGCCATGACCTTTGAAATGTGAGATTTGATTCCAAAATAAGAAAGATTTTCAAACAAGAAAAACATCAACCAAGTTTGCAAATTCCTGACAGAAATGACATCAATTCTCTTCGACACTCTTGGGGCAATACAATGGACCTCCGAGAAGGAAAACAAACAGTGTTTAAATCAGCTGGGGGATAGAGATGATCAAATGATGAATCAATGAACTGAGGACAATATGTTCAAAGAAAGATAATCAGTGAATGAGCACATTCAGATCAATTAAGGGCAATGATGTTCAAGAACAGTTTATGATCCAGTAAACCCCGACAACAATTGAGAGCAAAGATGTACCTGAAGGACATCTTCATATCTTCATCTTGGTTTATCGTCTCCAATATGGCTATGACTATTGAAAGATATTATCACATGATTGCCTTTGCATGAATGTTGGAAGGATGCACCGCACCCACCTAGACTGACCGTGGGACCATCTGATTTGAAGTCAATGTGCACTGCACCACATGAGTATGGGTGATAAAAGCAACATCATTGATGATGCTGAGACACTTCTTCTCACAATCTGGTAAGATGAGTTGAGAAGAACTTATTGAGAAAGAAACTGAGCATACAACGATGAGCTTTTTACTGCAAAGTATGAAATGCAAGTCTGAATGACATGACAGTTCCATGAAAGTGGATGATCGTATATCCTTGAAGGGTATGTTTCAACTGGAGGTGAGTTCATAACTAATTGACAATCTTGATGGGTGTTGGCACGATGCGCACAATCAATCAGAGAACAAATTCTTGAAAGAATCCAGGAGATGAACGATTTGTTAAGCTTCTTAATGATAAATCAAGCAACACTACACTTGGGGGCATTGTCAAGCTTGATAAACAGCGAGAGCAGTAATCATCACGGACAGCCCAAGATGGGCACTGCATTTACAGCTGAGCGGATGGCTAGCACATGAATGAGCCAATGCATCGAAAGAACAAAGAAGGCTTTGGAATGCAAACAAAGCCACCCCATGACGATGAAGCATCAAAGAGGGGGGAACCTATATTTCAAAAATAGGTAAGATGCATTGCATATCATCTAACTTCACGAGCATTGCATATTTGTTTTGCAGATATTTCACGAAACAAAATTCCCACTGGGATCCAACGAGACTCACATGAATTGAAGTTCTTGTAAATCACATCAAATATGGCAATTCCACAAAAGCAAAATTCATAAATGAAGACAAGAAAGATGGATATTTATTCATGGAAAAAGGGGTTTACAAGTACAAATGTTAAACAGTGTGAGGACGATCAGGGATATTTTCATCTTGATGGTTAATCATGCCTCGGAATTCCTCAAATTGCTTATGCATACGCTCCATCTCTTCCTCGAACTCGAGGTGTCGTGTGTTAACATAGTCCCGCCAAAAGTCCACACGTGTATTTAGCTCTTGATTTCTCCTCTCCAAGTTGTTTCTGTGATGTCTCTCATCACGGAGTCTATTCCTTAAATTCTCAATCTGATGATGGAGATCAAGAACCTGAGTGTTTAACTCAAGTCTTCTGGCATGAAGACGCTCTGCAACGTTCACCAAAGACGAGGTAGCTCTGATACTGAGAGCAAGTGACTGGTTCACTGCTTCAATATCGGTCCTGGCTGCCAGCATTATTTCATCACGAGGAAGGATCATGTCTCTAGCCACAGCTACAGCAATATCTTCATTGTCCATTACAGTATCCTCTATTGTAACTGGACGACCATTCACTTCAAAGGTAGTACGCCAAACGGCAGGCTCTACTGCAGGAACAGGGTTTGGGTTAGCATTGGAAGAAGAAGAAGACATGGTTAAAGCTTCAAAAGTTGAGAACTTTGAGAGTATTGAAAATGCAAGAAGTTGATGATGTCTTTTGCCAAATACTGCGTGATTTATAAGGAATTTACTCCTACCATCGTTTTGAACGGCAGCTCAAATCTCAACTGTACATACAGTACTTCCTTGAGAAGCTTCCTCATTTTTGGGATCCACAAATCGAATCCCAACCGTACATACAAGACTTTCTTGAGAAGCTTTCCTCATTTTTGGGATCCACAAATCGAATCCCAACCGTACATACAAGACTTTCTGAGAAGCTTTCCTCATTTTTGGGATCCACAAATCGAATCCCAACCATACATACATGACTTTCTTGAGAAGCTTTCCTCATTTTTGGGATCCACAAATCGAATCCCAACCATACATACATGACTTTCTTGAGAAGCTTTCCTCATTTTTGGGATCCACAAATCAAATCCCAACCGTACATACAAGACTTCCTTGAGAAGCTTTCCTCATCTTTGGAATCCATCTACAAATCAAATCCCAACAGTAGATACAAGACTTTCTTGAGAAGCTTTCATCATCTCTGAGATTGATTTACAAATCAGATCCCAACCATACAGGTATGACTTCCTTTTGAAGTTTTTCATCAACCCTGAAGCTCATTGCTGAAATCACATTCATGCATTTCACAAAACTATATTGAAATCACTTTCAAGTTATTTCACTATCGGGCAGGTCGCCTGGAACAATTAGACCACTTGCGAGTTTCCTCGCATTTTATCATCGGGCAGGTCGCCTGGAACAATTAGACCACTTGCGAGTTTCCTCGCATTTTCACTATCGGGCAGGTCGCCTGGAACAATTAGACCACTTGCGAGTTTCCTCGCATTTTATCATCGGACAGGTCGCCTGGAACAATTAGACCACTTGCGAGTTCCCTCGCATTTTATCATCGGGCAGGTCGCCTGGAACAATTAGACCACTTGCGAGTTTCCTCGCATTTTCACTATCGGGCAGGTCGCCTGGAACAATTAGACCACTTGCGAGTTTCCTCGTATTTTATCATCGGGCAGGTCGCCTGGAACAATTAGACCACTAGCGAGTTTCCTCGCATTTTCACTATCGGGCAGGTCGCCTGGAACAATTAGACCACTTGCGAGTTTCCTTGCATTTTATCATCGGGTTGGTCATCTGGAAAATAGGACCATTGTTGAAATCACTTTCATGTATTTCACAAAAAAAAAAAAAAACCAATGTTGAAATCACTTTCATGTATTTCACAAAAACATTGCTGAAATCACTTTCATGTATTTCACAAAACGAATCTGAAATCACTTTCATTTATTTCACAAAACCATTGTTGAAATCACTTTCATGTATTTCACAAAACCATTGTTGAAAACACTTTCATGTTTTTCACTTGGGCAGGTCTCCCATAACAATTAGACCAACCGGAAAATCTGTGCATTTTTCAACACTTCCATCGTTTTTCTTTACAAAACTTACTATGCAAAGTCAAAAGAAAATGAATTTTTCCAATGCCTTTGCACCGTAAGCATTGTAAAGAGGGGGCAACTGTTGTAACCCAATTTTGGATTCACCAAGATTTTCTTGAATGTTATTTTATTTCTATTATTATTTATAAAAATCCAAAAAAATTAAGAAAAAGTTTAAAAATTCAAAAATATATTTTTCTCGAGTCAACCGCATCTTTCCATCAAAACCGAGTCTACCGGGTCAATACGGGTCAAACCATGTCGACCAGGGTAAAAAATGAGTTTCGGGTCGTTTCGGGTCAGAACTGTCATTTCTGGTCAAAATCGAGTTCACCGGGTCAATACGGGTCAAACCATGTCGACCAGGGTAAAAAATGAGTTTCAGGCCGTTTCAAGTCAAAATCGTCATTTCTGGTCAAAACCGAGTTCACCAGGTCAATATGGGTCAAACCATGTCGACCAGGGTAAAAAATGAGTTTCAGGCCGTTTCGGGTCAAAACCGTCATTTTCAGTCAAAACCGAGTACACCGAGTCAATACGGGTCCAACCATGTCGACCAGGGTAAAAAATGAGTTTCAGGTCGTTTTGGGTCAAAACTGTTATTTTCGGTCATTAAAATTGATTTTTAGCGGTTGAATTGGGTTTTTCTAATACTGAATTGAGTTTTTAATTTTACCTATATAAATGTATATTATTATACATAATAAAAAATAAAATAAAAATAAAATAAAAAATTTGCCAAACGGGTAGTTGCACCGAAAGCAAACGGTGATTAAAAAATGCCTAAAGCAAACGGTGATTAAAAAAATAAAAATAAGATCTGTGGAAATTTAAGATTTTTTGTCGCCTGTAATTGGCTATAAATAGCCAGTGATAGTGCGCGAAGGAAAAAAAAAGGAAAGAGAAAGAAGAAAAAAAAGAAAGAAAAGAATTCCAAACACTATTCACGTTTTTTTACTATTTCTTCACGAGAGTAGGATATTGATTTTTATTAAAAACAATATGAAAAATACCAAATATATCCTAAACGTTAGATTTGATAGTGTTTAGATCTGAACCGTTGATTTAATAGGATACAATAGGGCTTACCACACCAGATTAAAAATCAAATACATCTCAGCCCTTGAAATAATCTAAGCTTTGATCCCGTTGCGCCACGTCACCGGGTGTACCGCGATTTCGGTGCACCGCGTCTCACCCGATCTCACCTCTGTTCATCCGGACCGTCCGATCAACTTGCAGATCCAGCCAATCGCAGCCGCAGGATCAGTTCAACGGCAATCCAACGATTCACAGCCTTCAGCTGCACCGGTGCACCGTGCGCGCGTTTACACCATAGCACATCTCAGAGCCTCTCTCTCCTCTCGCCGGCGACGCTCTCTCTCTCATCCGATCTCCACTTTCCGGCCGTCTCCAGCCTCCGCAACACCACAGAAAGGTTTCTCCCCTGCTGTAAAGAAAAAACCCCGGTGGTTTTTATCGTTTTCTCCGCCCCGTTTGGCCGGAAAAGGGCCGCGATCGTCGGCTGCCACCGAAGCTTCAAGTCGTTGATTCTCCTTCTTCAGCCATCAACGGCCATCGAGACCACCACCATCAGAATCCTCGACCTCAGATCTACCAGGATCGACCATCGGTTGGTCAGAAATCTCGCCGGAAATTTTCGCCGCCACCAACAGTAACCGCGCGTGAGTCACACGCGCCGCCAGTGGCATTTTCATAATTTTCGGAGAACTTCGAGGGTATTTCAGTCTTTTACCTATACAGTGGCACTCATGTAATTTTTCGGGGTTTCTACTGGTATTTTTGATATTTTTTATATATATAAATGCTTGTAAATTTTCTTGCATGTTGTAAAAAATACAAAAACCAAAGTCGACACGTCTCTTTTTTTAAAAGGACCGATGTCAAAAATGTAAATACCAAATATGGATTATGTCCATTATTTCTTTTGGTAACCCAGACGTAATTCTCCTTTTTAGGGTTAAAACGTCAGTTTTCAGACGAGTCTCCTAATTTTTAGGGACTGATGTCATTTTAACGCGTCTCCTATTATTAGGGACCGACGTTAACCATTTTAAAAAAACAAATTACCAATAAACCCAAAATATAATGGATTATATCCATTATTTCTTTTGGTAACCCAGACGTAACTCTCCTTTTTAGGGACAAATGTCAATATTTTAGACGAGTCTCCTAATTTTTAGGGACTGATGTCATTTTTAATGTGTCTCCTATTTTTAGGGACCGACGTTAATCATTTTAAAAAATTACAAATAAGCCCAAAATATAATCGCATTTGAATCAAACAAAAAACTGTCTACCTTCCCTTAATCATAACTAACCCCGTACCCGAATCTCTGGGACCAGTGTCTAATTTGGGATTTCTAGTTCCCTCAAATTACTAGATGGCGACTCCAATAAAATCTTTGTTTCCCCCAATTGAGAAAAAACCCTTTTTGTTAAATAAACAAAAAAGCGGGAGCCGTCGCCCGACGTCGTGTATCGACAATTCCATCGGTAATATTTAATTTAAATTTTTAATTTCGTAAAAAGTTTTCAGAAACCGCCAAGTTTCATTGCATAACATGGTGTACTTAAATAAAGATGTAAGTAATTAAGTGGAATATAGTAGAGATGATTAAAATGTGATTAGTGGCAGCTGTCAATAAAAAAGAGGTGAATGCAAAAGATTGAGTCATAAATGAATGTGATATATATGACATTGTAAAAGAATCATGTGGTTTTGCATTCCCAGAAACTAATGAAAGGTAAATGTGAAAGATGTGTGTTTTTAACGTGAAAGGAATGCGAATTCAAAGGATAAAACGTCATAATGTGTGGAGCAAGAGACTGGTCAAAATTGTGAAGTACATTAATAATTGTGTTTATCATATTGACACCAATATGGAAAGGTTGTCATTGGTTCAATGCAACCAAGACAAAACCAACCATTAAAATGCTCTTTATCCCAACCTTCTAGCTTATAGGACCCGGCACCTGCATGATCGAACCAAGGTTTTATCTCTAAGAGACTAATTCTCTTTTCTATAAAATTGATAAAGAATAATATAAATCATATCCTAAAATCTCACCTAAAATCTTAAGTTTTTGGGTTGAATTCGTTTTTTGATATGATATCAAAATCTTGATGACCAAGCGGTTATGAGTTCAAATCTCATCATCCCTATTTATTTAATTAAATTTAAGCAAAAGGTAATGTGAGTTTGTGCAAATTTCAAACTCATAGAGCTTTCACTTGAGGGAATGTGTTAGAGAATAATATAAATCATATCTTGAGACCTCACCTAATAGCTTAAGCTATTGGGTTGAGATGGTTCTTTGATATTAGTTTAAGCTATTGGGTTGAATTGGTTATTTGATAAGGTATTAAAGTCTTGATGACCAAGCGGTCAAGAGTTTGAATCTCACCATCCTTATTTATTTGATAAAAATTAAGCACGAGGTAATGTGGGTCTGTGCAAGTTTCAAGCCCAAAGAGTTATCATATCTTAGGACATCACCTTAACAGCTTAAGCTTTTAGTTTGAGTAGTTGACAAACGCCAACACCATGAGCAGCATCCACACCCACATTTGCCTCATCTTAATAACGCTCCTACTTGACCACATACAGAAGCAAGCAAGCTGTTTCTTATATACAATTTTCTCCTCTTCATGCATTTGATCAACGGACGGTACTGACTGTTAATGTTAACTAGCCAGGGCCTGCACCATGGCACAGATCAACGTGTTTCTTGATATATATTTATTTATTTATTGTAATAATTGTCGCGGGCGCGCAACGTCGCGGCGATCGTCCACCCTCAATGGGTAATGGGGGGATATATATATATCTGGTAAATATGGGGAGACAAGGAGTTCTTTGTCTCTTAGCAGTGAAAAATGGTGTGGGAGTCGCCACCTAGTATTTTGGTCACTAGGAACCCTAACTGGTCTCAGAGATCGGGCACGGGGACTGGTTGCGTAAAGGGAATGTATTAGCACCCCAAATACGCCCTACCTAAGGTAAGCTGCATTGTTTATTTGTCTGATAAAATTCAAGGTCTCGTTGTGTTTCCTAGTTGTTAGTCCGTCCATGGTTCAAGAAAAGTCCTCCTCAATAAGGAGGTCCTTATCTTATCGGGTAAAACCTAACCGTTCTAATGTATGTTGGTCCGTCTATGGTTCAAGAAAAGTCCTCCTCAATAAGGAGGTCCTTATCTTATTGGGTAAAAACCTAATCATTCTAATGTATGTTGGTCCGTCTATGGTTCAAGAAAAGTCCTCCTCAATAAGGAGGTCCTTATCTTTATCGGGTAAAACCTAACCGTTCTAATGTCTATGTAAAAAAACATATTTTTAATATCAGGAAAATGTTTTATGTATAAATTCGTAATCCCAAATACTAAAAGAAAACCAAAAGATTTTCTTAGAATTTTTGAAATATTGGCCTAGTTCTCATGTCTTGAATAAACTGGTTATTAAAGCCAAAATGCATGCTAATACATATATTATTTTTGAAATTTTCTTTTGTTGTGTGAAAATATGATGTTATAATATATATATATATATATATATATATATATATATATATATATATATATATATATATATATATATTTGAGAGACTAGGCCGTGTTTTAAAACAAAACATTTTTTTTAATTATGTATATTTCTTTTTTTTTACTTTTTGACGCAAATCGGGTATTTTAATATTGGGCGTGTATCCTTATGGCATAAAAAGACAACCAAATATTAACCCACTTCTGATAAAAACATGCAGGAAAAATCAACAATATTTTTAAAGATATTTTAGAAATTTTATATATATATATATATATATATATATATATATACATATAAATAATACAAACAACAATATATATAATATATCATATTAAATGGGCTGGGCTGGTCCGGCCCAACCAACTGGGCCGGACTCAGCCAAAAGTGTTGGGCCGATCTCGGCCCAAAAAATGGATTGGGCCGATTTCGGCCCAAGTACTACTATTCTCTTCTGGGCCAGACCCGGCCCAGAAGACAGGGCTGGGTCAGGATCCGCCTGGCCCAAGCCAAAACGGGCGGAGGGAATTATTTTCCCCCCACCCCTGCATGCGGAACGCTATTCGTTCTGCATGCAGAGAAGGAAAAGAAAAAAATAAACGCGAGAATGAGGGAAGAAGAGTTACCTGGCGCGGAGGAGGCGTCGGCTTGCTGAGCTTCTGGCGGTGCTGGTGGTGCTGCGGCGGAGGCCGGTGGCGGTGTCAAGCGTGCTGTGGTCCCAACGGCAGCTCCAAGCGGTGCTATTACCTCCCACGGCAGCGACCTTCTTCCCGGTTCCTTGCTATTTTTTCGTTTTCTACGTTTCCCTCTCGGTTTCTAACTCTCCTTCCTCTCAGTGTTGGGTTTTCCGTGTCTCTCTCCTTTGTTTCGGTTGATTTTCTCTCCTCTTTTCTCTCTTCGGTTTTTTTTCCTTCTTCGGGTTCTCCTTCCTCCTCTGTTTTTTCCTTTTCTTCCCCCTTTCTTCAGTGTTCTTGGGTTCTATTTATAGAGCCAAGGGGCGGGGCTTTTTATGGTTGCACATGGGGAGCAGGGGCTGCGGCGGTTGGTCGGCCATTTGGGTGCAGTTGTCGAGGTACGGCTTCCCTGTTTTTTCTGGTAGGCGCGCGGCGGGTGGTTGGCCTGTGGGCGTGGCTGGCGAGGTGCGGCTCTCTCGGTCTTGGCAAGGCATGCGGTCCAGAGAGAGGTAGCACACTTGAAGAAGAAAAACCAACCATTTTTCTTTCTTCCCCTGCTGCACGTCCAGGGGAGGAAGAAAGAGGAACAGTGTCGTTCAAAACGACACCGTTCCGATCTTTTTTTTTTTTTTTTACATGGAACGGCGTCGTTTTAGGCAAAACGCGCCGTTTCATTTAAGTCCTGGAAGACGCCAAAACGCGTCAATTTGCAAGGCAGCCCTCAATTATCTTTTTTCCTTCAATTGCATCCCTGCCAATTTCGGTCTCCGCCCCTCTTGTTGGCCGCGCTTTTCACTTTAGTCCTTGGCCTCTGATTTACGCAATTGAGCCCTTAATTGATCAAATAAATTCCTAAAAAATATATTTTGGCCCCAGAACTTAAATTTCTTCTAATTAAAGCCCAAATTGACTTAAAAATCAATTTTCCTTGCAATCAAATCCCCTATAAATTCATTTAAAAATCCAATTAAGTCCATAAACATCCAAATTTGGGCTTTTCTCCTCAAATTTCAAATTTTCCTTCTCAACAAGGCTCTCCTCCTTCAAGAATATATTGTCAAAAATCCAATCTTTGTATTTTTAACCTCATTGACCAATTTTCCAACCATTTTCTGAGCGCTTCTGCCTCCTGTTATTTTTTCTTAACCTCCTTTGGCTATATACATATTTTTATATATATATATTTTGTAGGGGACCCAAAAATGGGTTACAACAGATGCCCCCTCTTTATAATGCTTACGGAGCAGGGATTTTGCGCAGTAAGTTTTATAAAGATAAACCCAAAATAGAACTCCCGAAACTGATCTGGTTGAAGCTTGATTGATCTGAAACTTGTCTTTTACAGCAATCCTCCTCAACTTGGAATCCCATCTGGCGATTCCTTTTAACCAACATGAAATATGAGGTCCCATCTGGCGACCTCCTTTAACCAATATCAAAATACGAGATCCTTTCTGGCGATCTCTTTTAACAACTTGGAATCTCATCTGGCAATTCCCTTTTTTCTCTCTTTTTACCAACACGAAAATACGAGGTCCCATCTGGCGGCCTCCAAATAGCGAAATGTGAGATCCCTTCTGGCGATCTCCTTTATTCAACTTGGAATCCCATCTGGCGATTCCTTCTTTTGTTCAACATGTAATACGAGGTCCCATCTGGCGACCTCCAAATAGTGAAACACAAGATCCCTTCTGGCGATCTCTTTTAATCAACTTGGAATCCCATCTGGCGATTCCTTTTATTCAACATGTAATACGGGGTCCCATCTGGCGACCTCCGAATAGTGAAACACGAGATCCCTTCTGGCGATCTCTTTTAATCAACTTGGAATCCCATCTGGCGATTCCTTTTATTCAACATGTAATACGGGGTCCCATCTGGCGACCTCCGAATAGCGAAACACGAGATCCCTTCTGGCGATCTCTTTTAATCAACTTGGAATCCCATCTGGCGATTCCTTTTATAACCATGTAATACGGGGTCCCATCTGGCGACCTCCGAATAGCGAAACACGAGATCCCTTCTGGCGATCTCTTTTAATCAACTTGGAATCCCATCTGGCGATTCCTTTTATAACCAACATAAAAAAAACGAGGTCCCATCTGGCGACCTCCAAACAGCGAAACACGAGATCCCTTCTGGCGATCTCCTTTAACTTGGAATCCCATCTGGCGGTTCCTTTTATTCAAACAAAATACGAGGTCCCATCTGGCGACCTCCAAATAGCGAAATATGAGATCCCTTCTGGCGATCTCCTTCAATCTTGGAATCCCATCTGGCGATTCCTTTTATTCAAAGCTGAAATACGAAATATGAGGTCCCATCTGGCGACCTCCAAATAGCAAAATACAAGATCCCTTCTGGCGATCTCCTTCAATCTTGGAATCCCATCTGGCGATTCCTTTTATTCAAAGCTGAAATACGATGTCGTTCTTCCTGATGGCAGGGTTCAAAACTTTTCATTTCCTCTCTTTTTCTTGTTCTTCTTGTTGTTCCAGAATCCACTACGGTTCGAAACCGTAATTCTTTGCTATTACCCACTATGATTCTTTATTCGTCTCCAATCTTGCTGGAATGTATTAAGAACTTCTCCTGTAATGATCCAGAAAGCATATATGCAATGATTTATGATTAGATGTCATGCATGCCTTCGTACCTGGTTTTGAAACATAGGCCCCCATCCTCTTCTTCTAGTTCGTGAGACTCCCTCTTGCTTGAGCTTGCTTTTGAAGTCGTATGCTGGATTCATCTCTCGTGTTGTCTCTGACTTTCTTCGAGTAGTCCTTTTTCCAAAATGTATGACTTGTCATTGCCTCTTTGTCATGCTTTTGTCAAATGCTTTAGCTTGGTTTTCAAATCTATAGGCTTCCGTACATTTTAAACAAGTAAAACTTTTCATGGAAACCTCTCTTATTGCCCCCAGTGTAGGGGTGTGATTTTAGTCTAGGCTTTTGTATAGAGAAGAAATTCGTTCAGCCGATGCTAAACTTTTTACGTGCGATAACAACAAGACATGCACTGTTGCAAAAATGATTGTTGTGAGATCAATGCAAAAGAGAAAGAAGTCAAATGGCCAAACTTTGCTTTATTGATTTAGGAGCTTGCATCAAGCATAATATCTTTTTACAGAGTCAGAATTCACAGGTCGAGCTAGGTCTTCTCCGTCCATTCTAGCCAACTTCAGCGCTCCTCCTGAGAATGCCTTCTTTACTACGTAAGGACCCTCGTAATTCGGTGCCCATTTGCTTTGATCATCTCCAGGTAGTGACAATATTTTCTTCAATACTAGATCCCCTTCTTGAAACAACCGTGGTCTAACCTTTTTATCATACGCCTTAGCCATTCGTTTCTGGTAAAGTTGGTGATGACATATTGCAGCCATCCTCTTTTCACTGATCAGGTTCAGTTGCTCGTATCTCACTTTAGCCCACTCGGCCTCTTCTAATTCGGAGTCCATCAACACTCTTAACGATGGGATTTCTACTTCCAAAGGCATCACTGCTTCCATACCGTACACCAGAGAATATGGGGTAGTCCCTGTCGAGGTCCTGACTGTAGTGCGGTATGCATGAAGAGCAAATGACAACATCTCATGCCAATCTCTATATGTGACTACCATTTTCTGAATAATCTTCTTGATGTTCTTATTGGCGGCTTCCACTGCGCCATTCATCTTTGGTCGGTATGGTGAAGAATTTGAATGCTTGATTTTCCATTTAGTACACAGCTCTGCTATCATTTTGCCATTGAAATTCTGTGCATTATCTGTCACTATCTTTTCCGGAGGACCATAACGACAAATCAAGTCCTTCTCTATAAACCTCTTCACTACGTTCTGTGTTACGTGGGCATATGAACTGGCTTCCACCCACTTTGTGAAGTAGTCAATAGCTACGAGGATGAATCTATGACCATTGCTAGCTTTTGGGTTAACAAGACCGATCACGTCAATTCCCCACATTGCAAATGGCCAAGGAGATATCAGATTAAATAGCGAAGCTGGCGGCATATTGACCTTGTCACTATAAACTTGACATTTATGACATTTCCTGACATAGTCGATACAGTCTTTCTCTAGTGTCATCCAAAAGTAACCAGCCCTTTAGATTTTCCTCGCTATCATATGCCCGCTAGCATGGGTTGAACAAATCCCCTCATGGACCTCCCGTAATGCCTTTCTAGCATCTGCCTCATTCAAACACCTTAGCAGGGTTCCATCAAATGATCTTTTGTACAAAATCTCTCCATCTAAATAGAAGTCTATAGCCAACCTTCTCAAGGTTTTCTTATCCATTTTGGAAGCTCCCACCGGATATTCATGATTTTGCACAAGGTTCTTGATATCATAATACCAAGGTTGTCCGTCTATCTCTCCTTCAACTAAGCAACAGTGAGCTGGGTCATTTCTAATGTCAATGTGTACCGGTTGTACCTTGCACTTGAGATCAATGGTAGTCATAGCAGCTAGCGTGGCCAAAGCATCCGCAAAATGGTTCCCTTCCCTTCCCAGATGGGTGAATCTAATTTCTTCAAATTCCTTTGCTAGTGTGGATAGGTATTCCTGGTACGGCCTCAACCTTTCCTCCTTGGTCTGCCATTCCCCTTTTACCTGACAGATAATCAACATTGAATCTCCGTATACATCTAACTTCTTTATCTTCAACTCTAATGCCGCTTCTAAACCGAGGATACAAGCTTCATACTCAGCTGTATTGTTGGTGCACTCGAAATACAGTTTAACCGAAACTGGATATTGTTTCTTATCAGGAGAGATTATTACAGCACCGGCCCCGTTACCATATACATTCACTGCACCGTCAAAAAACATCGTCCACCAATCTGTCTTCTCTTCTTCTTTCTCTATTGACAATATATCTTCATCAGGGAAGTCAAAATCCAAAGGTTCATAATCTTCAACAGCATTATCGGCTAGATGGTCCGCGATTGCACTTCCTTTCACGGCTTTCCTTGTCATATATACTATGTCATATTCTGCTAACAAAACTTGCCACCTTGCAATTCGACTTGAGAGAAAGGGCTTGTTACAAATATACCTCAGAGGATCCACTTTTGAAATTAACCAAGTGGTATAGTATAACATATAATGTCGCAACCTCTTTGCCGCCCACACCAACGCACAACAAAGCCTTTCTATCTCCGTGTATCTAGACTCACATTCAGTGAATTTCTTGCTTAAGTAATAAATGGCTCTTTCCTTTCTTCCGGTTTCATCATGCTGTCCTAATACACATCCCATGGCTGCTTCAGTTACTGTGAGATATAATACTAGAGGCTTTCCTGATACTGGAGGAACCAGTAAAGGTGGATTTTGTAAATAATGCTTGATTTTATTGAATGCCTCCTCACACTCCTCATTCCAGGTTCCAGGATTCTTTTTCCTTAGTAGTCGGAATATAGGTTCACACGTCGTTGTTAGCTGAGCTATGAACCGAGCAATGTAGTTTAACCTTCCCAAGAATCCTCTTACTTCTTTCTCCGTCTTAGGGGATGACATAGCTTGGATGGCCCTTACTTTATCTGGATCCACCTCTATACCTTTATCACTTACCACAAATCCTAACAGCTTACCCGATTTAACTCCGAATGAACATTTTGCAGGATTGAGCCTTAATTCATATTTCCTTAACCTCTCAAACAACTTCCTCAAAACTTCAACATGATCCTCTCCCCTTTTAGACTTGGCAATCATGTCGTCCACATACACCTCAATTTCCTTGTGCATCATGTCGTGGAACAAAGTCACCATTGCTCTTTGATAGGTTGCTCCTGCATTCTTCAATCCAAATGGCATGACCTTGTAGCAGAACGTCCCCCAAGGTGTGACAAAAGTTGTTTTCGCCTTATCCTCCGGAGCCATTTTTATCTGGTTGTATCCTGAAAAACCATCCATAAAGGAATATGTGGAACTCCGGGCAGCGTTGTCCACTAAAACATCTATGTGTGGTAGAGGAAAATCATCCTTGGGACTAGCTTTATTCAAATTCCGAAAATCCACGCACACTCTAATCTTTCCCTCTTTCTTAGGCACCACAACAATGTTAGATACCCATTGTGGATACCTAACTACTTCTAGAAAGCCAGCATCCCATTGCTTCTCGAGTTCTGTCTTGACCTTCATCCAGACATCCGGGTGGGCCCTCCTCAGCTTCTGTTTGACTGGTTTACAGCCTTCTTCCAATGGTATCTTGTGTACTACAATATTTGTATCCAAACCGGGCATATCTTCATAAGACCAAGCAAAGACATCTGCATATTCCTGTAATAGGGCGATCATTTTTGTCCTTAGTCCAGAAGTAATTAGGGTACCTATTTTCAACTCCCTCTTGAACTGATCACTGCCTACATTGATGGTTTCAAGTTCCTCTGCGGCAGGTTTCCAAGTCTGTTCCTGCTGTTCTGCTAGCCTGGTGAATTCACTGATATTGCTTTCATCCCACTCTTCTTCTTCCATAGCTATCACATGTTCGTTCAATTTTGGCCATTTATTCTTGATGCTAAATGTATGTGATGTTGTAGGAGATCCGCTTTCAGGATTCCTGAAAGCGGGAAGTGTTTGGTGTAAATGCATAAAAAGAAGGCAATTTGTGAAAAGTGCATGATCTCATAATTTATTTAAAGAAAAGGTGGGCTCTATGACAAACATAAAATATAGCCGACATCATGAGCCTTGATTGTCAACTAGAGGAAATAGAAGCAAACATAAGCAATGACAAAAGCATGTTAAGGCAAACAAAGTTGGTTTACATTTTGAAAACTACTGGAGCTTCTTGGGTCACCCAGTTCTGAAACTTCTCGTCCTGAACCAACTTGCGCACAAAGGTCTTGGCGGAGACTTCCTCTATGGTGTAGACCGTCAGTTGTGGGAGTGCTTCATCTCCCTTTCTTGTTAATGTCTTCATATCATCTCCTTCCACCTTGTTTTCCCCCAAGGTATTTATGCTCATGTTTGACAGCTCTTGATCAAGGCTTTTGGCTTCTTTATCATGTCGCATTATGTATGCAGCTTTTGGGAATGACGCGCCAAGGGGAGGGATTTCTAGCTTTTCTTCTTCAGGCTCTCTTCCTTTAATTCTGGCCATCCTTCTTTCCCTTCTCCGACCAGCAGCCCACCTATAATCCTCTTGGTTAGGTTGATATCCTAACCCAAATCTTTGAGCAGCACTTTTCATCCTTGCCGGATTAACCCCTCCTGGTATCCCGATAATAAGATTATATTGAAATGGGATCCCGCGGTTCAAAAAGCATAGACTTGCCATTCTTGCTGCTTCTGAGATCCTTGGCCTTCTTAGCACTGTGTTCTCCGGCACCCAGTCAGTGTTCACAATCTCAAAGGCATGGATATTGTTATCCTTGCAATCATCTGCTTCGATAAAAGGCACAGCCACATTCTTTATCATGGATATTGTCTCCTCGGCCTTGACAGTTACCAACATCCCATTCATGATATACTTCAGGCATTGGTGTAATGACGAAGCTACTGCCCCCGCTGCATGAATCCAAGGTCTTCCTAATAACATACTATAGGAAGGGTGGATATCCATAACCTGAAGTGTTACTAGGAACATTTGTGGTCCCACATATAACTCCACTTCTAAAGTCCCAATTATTGGCCTAGGTGAGCCATCATAAGCTCTGGCCATCATGGTGCTCGGCTTTATATGGGATTCATCGATCGACATTTCTTCCAGCATGTGTTTTGGCAACACGTTAAGGGCCGAGCCATTATCAATGAGTACTTTTCCTATGAGGCAGTCCTTGCACCTAACCGTGATGTATAAGGGCTTGTTATGTCCGGTACCTTCAGCATCAAGCTCATCAGCCGTGAAGTACAGGTAATTAGTTGCATGGATCCTTCCCACTAGATGCTCCATGGTTTTATGTTCAATGTCTTGGGGTACATATGCCTCATTCAATACCTTTTGCAAGGCGTTTCGATGCGGCTCAGAGCTGAGTATCAAGGCCATAAGGGAGATCCTAGCTGGAGTCTTCTTGAGTTGATCTACTATGCAATATTCGCTATGCTTGATCAACTTCAGGAATTCATTTGACTCCTCTTCCGTTACCGGCTTGTTAACTTCTAGTGCTTTGTCCAGATCTAACACTTCTTTGCCCTTTGCCTTCCTCAACTCCTCGGGCGTAAAGCAACGACCACTCCTGGTCAAACCACTTATCTCAGTCTGGAACAAAGGAAGGGGAGCTCGAACGTTGGAGGCATAACCATAATTATAAGGCATGGCGTTGTGATTCCCTTTTGTGTAGGACGGTTTAACTAAGATTAGCCTTGGGGGTCCATTAGCTGTTTGTTGGATCCTGCATACTCCTGTCATCTCATCTTGACCTTCCATCATACTCACCTCACCCCTGCTCTCCATGGGTTCAATTCTCAATAGCCCCATTTTTAACATTTTTGCAATCTTTTCACGAAACTCGCTGCAATCTTCAATATGGTGTCCATCTCTTCCATGGAACTCACAATAACTACCTCCCGCCGAACGGCTTTCCACATTTGCCTCTAGAAATCCTGATTGTACTAACATGTCGTACATCTTCTTCATGGACACCTTCAACACCTTGCATTGATTTCCCACTTCGATCATGCCTATTCCACTACTATTTGGGGCATGCTTAGGCAACGAGTTTGAATTAACATTGGGCTTGTCTTCAAAGGATACCCATCCTATCTTAATAAGCTCCAACAATCTTTTCTTGAAAGCGTAACAGGTTTCAATCCCGTGCCCGGGATTACCCGCATGGTACTCACAAGTCAACTCGGGCTTGTACCAAATTGGGAATGGTAGTTGTAATGGTAGTGTAGGGATAGGAGCGATGTGCCCAATGCTCAATAGTTTGGCGTACATGTCCTTCAAAGGCATGGGTAGTGGTGGTAGTTGTTCTGAAGGGTATCTTATGTAGGGTCTTTGGTAGTGATTTTGGTTGTTTGACTGGTTATTTGTTCGATTAGGGGAAAAAGGTTGGTTAAAGTTCATGTGTGAGAATTGAGAGGTAGGTACTTGTGGATTGTGGGAATCGACTTTCTTGCCCTTATACCCGCCTTCCAGATTGTTAATATCTCCTTCTCTCTTTCTTCCAATAAAACCCTTCTTTTCCACTGGCATTGCTATTCGCCCAGCTTTAATCCCTTGTTCTATCCTCTCAGCTATGCGTACCGCATCATAGAAATGTTGAGAGGAGCTACCCATTAGGTGCTCATAATAAGGTGCTTTGAAGGTATTGGCGAACAAGCTCACCATTTCTGTTTCTATCAAAGGGGGTTGTACATGCATGGCCTCATCCCTCCATCTTTGCGCATAAGCCCTTACCGACTCCTGGCTCTTTTTCTCCATTGCCATTAGACTTGTTCGATCAGGAGTGATTTCCATGTTAAACTTGTACTGTTTGAGGAAAGCCTCCACCAAGTCTCTCCAGCTCTTGATCCTGATGCTGTCTAACCTCATGTACCAGCTTAAAGCGGATCCTGCTAGGCTATCTTGAAAGAAATAGATTAGCAATTTATCATCACGGATTACTTCCGCCATTTTATTGCAGTAGGATCGAAGGTGAGTGTTTGGGCATTCCAAACCGGTATACTTAATGAATTCTGGTATCCGAAAATCTTTCGGCACCACGATGTTTGGTACCAAACATACTTCGGCTGCTCGCATAGGGTCAAACCAGTCATTACCCTCAACTGCCCTTAATCTTTCTTCCAGAGCAAATAGCTTGTCCTGGTCCATCAAACTAGGAGACCTATTATCCGGGACTCCCTCCATTGTTAAGTCCACAGTGATTGGAGCGTGAGTTGGCTGGATAGGGGTGATAGGCACAAAATGTTGTTCATTGGCCGAGTTTGCCCCCTGGTTTTGAGATGCTTGAGGGATGTGGGCTACTGGCGCTCCTTCAAGTTGTTGTGCTGATGTTCCCTCCCCATTCTTAGCTTTTAGAAGCTGCTCAAGTAAGTCGGTTAGCCGAGAAACTTCATTCTTTACGGACTCCAACTCGGCCTGATAATGTGACTCCAAGTGAGCTCTCTCTTCGTTCTCTATTCTCGCTCTAAACCGGGTGTTGTGGATTTTGGATGTGGGACCTATGTTTCACGGTCTGGGATGCATGGAAAAATGTAAATGAATGTATGATAAAGAAACAATGCGTGAATGCATATGTAATATGAGCTTGTTTTTTTCAAAAAAACGATCGATGGCCAACATTCCTCCTGTGTAATGGGCATGGATTCTTTTTGTCGCGTTCCTTATCAGGAGTAGTTCTGCTCAAGCTGCTGCTTTGGTAGGCTTATATTTTTCTTACAAAAGATGGGTCAAAGCCCCTTTTCATTAATATTGGCTAATACATCTCTTAAAAGAGGGTACAAAATAATAAAAAGCAAAATACATCAATCTTCCTCTTCATCCATATCTCTAGCCACTGGTAGGAAAGCGAGGCCTCGATTCTCAATTTTCTCTAAGAAGGTATCCGTCTCAGCCAAGCTTTGTCGATAATGAAAGATGTCCCTTCCCACCCTTCGAGCATTGGCTCTAATAATCCGTGCGTGAATGGCAGCTTCATCTATTTGCTCGTCGACTTTGGCCATCTTCTCTATAAGCAACATGTTGTTCCGATTCAAGGTATGGTTGTTGGTGTCGATCTGTTCTTTATGTTTTTCTGAAACTTCCAACTTTTTGGTCAACTGTTTCACTTTTTCTCGTTCTTTGTCAAACTTCACCTTCAGCGTTCTAATTTCAATTTTCTTAGCTGCCAAATCTGCCTTCAAAACCTCCTCTTCATTCCCCTTTCTTTCGAACTCTTGCAATTCAGCTAGGCGACTTTCTCTCATTATATATTTCTTGTTTAACTCATCATACTTCTCAACTCGGTCCAACAACTCTGCTTGAACATGCAAGAATTTGTCCTCGATATTCTCGTGATAGCCGTTGAAGTCGGCTTTCAACGCTTCCAATTCAAAGCTGCTTTGCATCCAATCCAAAATCAGTCTTCCTCTTTCTTTCTCAGACTCTTCTATTACGGCCTTTCCTTTGCTCAATTGCAGCTCCAACACCCCTATTTTCGCATCTCTGGATTCGAGCTGTTCGTTTAGAAACACTCTGCTTTTATCTCCTTCCATCATCATCCTTTCTAACGCTGCTTTATCTCCCTTACTCTTTCCCAATTCTATTCGGAGCCTTTCTAATTGCTCCATAAGGTCTTCCTCATTACTGACCTTTTTTCTTTTCAATGACCCTTCTTCAATTCATGAAGACCCATCTTCAGGACATGGCTTTTTCGGAGCGGCAATCGGGGTCGAATTCCTCCACTTTTCATATCCTTCACTTGAGCTAGGGCCTCTCAAACCTTCTGACTCCTTTTGAATTACAGTCAAATGGCCCCAATCTTGTTTGATGGTTTCAAGAACTTCTCTCGCGGATTGATCCTTGAAAAACCCGAAAAATTCAGCAAGTCCCACAGTTCTTGGGATGTGTTGTATGCCACCTAATTGTCTTATCACCAGAGCCGGAGCATAGCTGACATAACCTGTGATCCCAATTAAAGGTACCCAGCATTTTTGTCCACAACTTACTATGACATCAACTGATTTAACCCAAGGGGCCTTCCAACTAAAGCTGCTACTAGGTAACTCTTGCAGTTTTTTCATCCAACCCTGATCACCCAGGCTTCCCCATTCTTCTTCCTCCACTATCTTCAAGGGTTTTTGGTTAAACCACCAAAAATTATTAAAGATCGGCTTCTTGGTTTCAACATGGCTTACCATCCAGATGTATAATAACTGAGTACAACATCTTACTGCGCCTTTCCCCGTCTTTCTAAAATGGTTGAGGGTCAGCAAGGTCTCAGCTAATATGGCAGTTGTAGGGTTGACATGAGTATTTTCATATTCCACGAATGCAGCAGCAACTTCTAGACTTATAACCCCTTTTAAGCTTGGAAATAACACGAGACCATAGATCCCCAGAGCGATTAACCTGTCTCTTTCTAGCATTGAGACGTATTGCTCTTTTTTCCTTTCTAATTCAACTTCCAGAAATTTCCACTTTAAACCGCTGCCATTCTTTTCTAAAAATCTGCTCAGATGTGGAATCTTCAATAATTTTGACAACTCAGGAATCACCTTGTCATTTCTCAAAGGAAAATAAACCCGGTGTAGGTGTTTGGGAAACTCCATCAACATTCCATACTCCTCTATAGTGGGACACAAATCCACATTTCCAAAGGAAAAGCATCTGTAATCGGGATCCCAAAAGTTAATCAAGGCTTTGATTGCTGGGTTCAATACCTCTATCTTTGCAATTTCCAACAATCGCCCATACTTCCCAAAAAACGCCGCCTCATCAATGTTCTGACTATGGCCCAATATTTTCTTCATCTCATGTGCTACGCAATTCAGGTCTTTAACTACTAGAAGCTTCCTTGCATCATACCTTGAGCAGTCTCCCTCTGACAGTTGTGACAATTCAGAATTCTGCCCATACTCCACAGTAGTAAACTTGGTAATGATGGCCATCTTATCGTTTCAAAAGACCTGAAAACCAAATGCTTTATGGTTTAGGTTGTTTTATGTAAAATGTACTTTGTGGAGCATACACCCTATAGCCGGTTCTAAATATTTTGTGCTTGACGAGGATAGGTTGGCTATTCAGTCTCTAAAAAGGGTCTCTTGCTGTCCCAGTGATTGCCTTCGTGGGGGCAATATGGGGGCTTGTAGGCAATGAGATGGCACATGTACCAACTATTACCAGTCTAAGCACTCAGCGAAGAGTTGGGGTTTACACAAACTTAAACCTTGACTAACAGTCGTAAGGTAAGCTGCTAGTCCCCCACTTAACTTAAAGTTTGTGTGTGCTCTCAATAATCAAAGTATGTGATGCATGTGACAGTTCTATAAGATGTATGAGACAGTTCTATACAAATGCATGAACAATATGTGTAGAAATATTTAAAGCATATAAGCAGCTAACAAAAGGAAAGGCATGTTAACAATAAACACACGAAAACAAAAACAAATCAGACAAAAACAAAGCTTAGTCCACAAGGTCCCTAGTGGAGTCGCCATTCTGTCGCGGGCGCGCAACGTCGCGGCGATCGTCCACCCTCAATGGGTAATGGGGGGATATATATATCTGGTAAATATGGGGAGACAAGGAGTTCTTTGTCTCTTAGCAGTGAAAAATGGTGTGGGAGTCGCCACCTAGTATTTTGGTCACTAGGAACCCTAACTGGTCTCAGAGATCGGGCACGGAAACTGGTTGCGTAAAGGGAAGGTATTAGCACCCCAAATACGCCCTACCTAAGGTAAGCTGCATTGTTTATTTGTCTGATAAAATTCAAGGTCTCGTTGTGTTTCCTAGTTGTTAGTCCGTCCATGGTTCAAGAAATGTCCTCCTCAATAAGGAGGTCCTTATCTTATCGGGTAAAACCTAACCGTTCTAATGTATGTTGGTCCGTCTATGGTTCAAGAAAAGTCCTCCTCAATAAGGAGGTCCTTATCTTATTGGGTAAAAACCTAATCGTTCTAATGTATGTTGGTCCGTCTATGGTTCAAGAAAAGTCCTCCTCAATAAGGAGGTCCTTATCTTTATCGAGTAAAACCTAACCGTTCTAATGTCTATGTAAAAAAACATATTTTTAATATCAGGAAAATGTTTTATGTATAAATTCATAATCCCAAATACTAAAAGAAAACCAAAAGATTTTCTTAGAATTTTTGAAATATTGGCCTAGTTCTCATGGCTTGAATAAACTGGTTATTAAAGCCAAAATGCATGCTAATACATATATTGTTTTTGAATTTTTTTTTTGTTGTGTGAAAATATGATGTTATAATATTTATATATATATATATATATATATATATATATATATATATTTGAGAGACTAGGCCGTGTTTTAAAACAAAACATTTTTTTTAATTATGTATATTTATTTTTTTTTTTTACTTTTTGACGCAAATCGGGTATTTTAATACTGGGCGTGTATCCTTATGGCATAAAAAGACAACCAAATATTAACCCACTTCTGATAAAAACATGCAGGAAAAATCAAAAATATTTTTAAAGATATTTTAGAAATTTTTTTATATATATATATATACATATACATCTATATATAAATAATACAAACAACAATATATATAATATATCATATTAAATGGGCTGGGCTGGTCCGGCCCAACCAACTGGGCCGGACTCAGGCAAAAGTGTTGGGCCGATCTCGGCCCAAAAAATGGATTGGGCCGATTTCGGCCCAAGTACTACTATTCTCTTCTGGGCCAGACCCAGCCCAGAAGACAGGGCTGGGCCAGGATCCGCCTGGCCCAAGCCAAAACGGGCAGGGGGAATTATTTTCCCCCCACCCCTACATGCGGAACGCTATTCGTTCTGCATGTAGAGAAGGAAAAGAAAAAAATAAACGCGAGAATGAGGGAAGAAGAGTTACCTGGAGCAGAGGAGGCGTCGGCTTGCTGAGCTTCTGGCGGTGCTGGTGGTGCTGCGGCGGAGGCTGGTGGTGGTGTCAAGCGGTGCTGTGGTCCCAACGGCAGCTCCAAGCGGTGCTATTACCTCCCACGGCAGCGACCTTCTTCCCGGTTCCTTGCTATTTTTTCGTTTTCTACGTTTCCCTCTCGGTTTCTAACTCTCCTTCCTCTCAGTGTTGGGTTTTCGGTGTCTCTCTCCTTTGTTTCGGTTGATTTTCTCTCCTCTTTTCTCTCTTCGGTTTTTTTTCCTTCTTCGGGTTCTCCTTCCTCCTCTGTTTTTTCCTTTTCTTCCCCCTTTCTTCAGTGTTCTTGGGTTCTATTTATAGAGCCAAGGGGCGGGGCTTTTTATGGTTGCACATGGGGAGCAGGGGCTGCGACGGTTGGTCGGCCATTTGGGTGCAGCTGTCGAGGTACGGCTTCCCTGTTTTTCTGGTAGGCGCGCGGCGGGTGGTCGGCCTGTGGGCGTGGCTGGCGAGGTGCGACTCTCTCGGTCTTGGCAAGGCATGCGGTCCAGAGAGAGGTAGCACACTTGAAGAAGAAAAACCAACCATTTTTCTTTCTTCCCCTGCTGCACGTCCAGGGGAGGAAGAAAGAGGAACAGTGTCGTTCAAAACGACACCGTTCCGATCTTCTTTTTTTTTTACATGGAACGGCGTCGTTTTAGGCAAAACGCGCCGTTTCATTTAAGTCCTGGAAGACGCCAAAACGCGTCAATTTGCAAGGCAGCCCTCAATTATCTTTTTCCTTCAATTGCATCCCTGCCAATTTCGGTCTCCGCCCCTCTTGTTGGCCGCGCTTTTCACTTTAGTCCTTGGCCTCTGATTTACGTAATTGAGCCCTTAATTGATCAAATAAATTCCTAAAAAATATATTTTGGCCCCAGAACTTAAATTTCTTCTAATTAAAGCCCAAATTGACTTAAAAATCAATTTTCCTTGCAATCAAATCCCCTATAAATTCATTTAAAAATCCAATTAAGTCCATAAACATCCAAATTTGGGCTTTTCTCCTCAAATTTCAAATTTTCCTTCTCAACAAGGCTCTCCTCCTTCAAGAATATATTGTCAAAAATCCAATCTTTGTATTTTTAACCTCATTGACCAATTTTCCAACCATTTTCTGAGCGCTTCTGCCTCCTGTTATTTTTTCTTAACCTCCTTTGGCTATATACATATTTTTATATATATATATATTTTGTGGGGGACCCAAAAATGGGTTACAACAATAATATCTAATTTTATTGTGTTTTTATGGATTTCGCTTCATTTAATCACATATGTCTTATGTCTTCCTTGGCTAGCTACTATTGCGTTTACCACCTTAAAATATGCTTTCACACTGTCCTCAATTGATTTTCCTATGATAACTTTGCAGACTTTGTAAAAAAATTTATATAATTTTACTGTATTTATTTTTGGGTGTTTTTAGTTTAACAAACCACATTGTCTCTCAATTGATCTGATCTGTGGAAGATATTACACAAGAGATAAGAAAATAATTGCTTTTGTTCAATTTAAAACTGCACTAAACAATTTGCACAGACCAAAAGAAGGATATTCCACTTTTTCTAAAGCATAAAATGTGTTGTACGCAGACGTGCCATTCGCGGAAGCAGTAATTTCCTGGTGATTTCCTAATGGACATCGGTGGTCTCCTCACGATATTTTTTCAGAGAAATCTGCTTCTCATTTGTAGCTTGCCATCTTCCTACTGGCACTAGCTTTAATGATATATCCACTTGATTATTATAAAATAAAAATAAAAATACTCCACATACAATATTGTCGGCTTTCGAGAACGCATGCAGGACCCAGTTTAATCTCAATATGGATTTTTATAAGCAAATCTTAGAGAAACAGTTTCCTGCATAATTACTAGAATTTTTTGGTTTGATTTAATTTGATATTAATGATTTTTCACCTTTTGTTTGTGATCAATTATCTAAAGAAACCTTGAATGGGGCAGCCATTATTACGAATATGCTTGACTTGCGGTCTGCCATTTTGACTTTAAAACACCAGCAAGCAGTAATTTCTTGGTGATTTCCTTATAGAAACTGGTGGTCTCCTCACGACCTTTTAATTTTAAAAAAACTCTTGTCGGAGCATGATTAAAGCTAGGATTCAACCAGTATCAGGAAATGACTGTCATCTTTTAAAGAAATTTGATCACCCCACTTTTTTTAACATACTCTTAATTAATTCATCACACACTTTCACTTGTTTTTCTTCATAGACTTGTGAAGTCAAGATTCCCATAATCCACATCATCAAAATGAATTTGATCCTTGATAGTGCTGTGTTTTGATGCTAGTCGATGAGCCACAATAATGTTAAATTTACAAGGACAGATCCAAGAAAAGCAATGCAGGCCTGTATTGGTCTCTGGGAGTATAAAATAAGATCACCCCATGATAAAGGCTGCAATTATTGCTTGAACCATCATAAAGGGAGTATAAAATAAGACCCCCTGTTAAATTTATGTTAAATTACTTGATTAACTAAACTTAATCCTGTAATATTGAATTATTTGATGAAAAAATTATTTAAAACATGATCAAGTGACATATTTAAAGTCAAATAAAAAACAAACCCCACTTATTTTTAATGTTAAAAATTATTTTTCAACATAAATTCTTTAACATATTAACATGATCAAGTGACATATTTAAAGTCAAAAAAAAAAAAAACTCTTGTTAGAGCTAGGATTCAACCCGTATCAGGAAATATGACTGTCATCTTTTAAACTTTTTTAATAAATTCAACCCGTATCATGATTAAACTCTTAATTTCATTACCCCCTTTCACTTGTTTTTCTTTGTGGACCTCCGTTGCGAAGTTGCAGTGAAACAAACTCGCAATTGCCTAATAATGAACAGGAAGATAATGGTTTCATAGATATATTCTCCGTGCTTTGCCAGGTTGAACAATTTAATTTATTTATTTAAAAAAATTGACAGGTTAATAAAAATTCAAGTTTCAAGTCATTCGTTCAAGGAATAATTTAAATAATATATAAAAAAAATAATAACAATAATTTATTTAGGCAATGAAATTTATTTGTATCAATGAATTTTCTTTGCTCAATTATATCTAAAATAAGAATTGAATACATTATATATAAAAATTCCATTTATTTATTTTGAGACCATGACATTGATTATTAGGGCACTTCATCATCAAATCAAAATTAAAAATGTTAATTAGGGCACTTCATCATCAAATCAAAATTAAAAATGTTAATGAACTCACCATTAATTGCCATTAAGCTCCATTGAGTGTAAACAATGAATTTATAAAATAGTCAAAAGTGGGATGTCGTGATTTCAACAATGCCGTTTCAGAAAATTGATAGTCATGATGAAAAGAAGAATACAGAATTGTTGAGTTGAAACGTGAACGTCGTGTTCTCCTGAATTGTATATATAGTGACGATGGTGGAACTGATGCGGTTGCATAGCAGCACCAACCAGTACTTTCCTAATGATTTCCTTGCGGAAGAAATTATGGCATGTTGGAAAACGATGCCACCCTACCAATCCAAGATTTCAAATTCAACTTGAATAAAAGCATGATAGTTTAGAGGAGAAAGGATCCAAGAACATCATGAAACAGGGGATTGTTCTATTTTGTTATTTAACAATCTCAACAAGCTAAGAGGTTAGATTGTAGGGTCTAATTTCAAATGCAAGACTCTATTGATTCTCATCATTATAGTAATCAAACCATGTACATTTTTATTAAATTAAGAGGAAACACAAAATTAAACAAGAAAATCTTAAGAGTTCAGAAATAAATCTAACATTGTGGAACAGACTGAGCAAACCCAGATTTGGTGGAAGATAGAAATATGAAGAGAGAGCAGAAATTGATGGTCTCTTCTGCTTTTCATGGCCTCCTTGTTTTGCATATAAGGTTCGGCCATCTAAGCCTTTCATGGGGTTTGAATTTCCTGGCCTCCTGAGTTAATTTCATCTGGGCTAGACTTGAATATTTCTATATATACACTTAAGGCTGGATGAGCTTGTCTCCTTAGCAGGCCTTCTTAGGCTTTTGTGCTGCCAAACTATGTCAGCTCTAAGCTCATTATTATCTGAATGAAATCATTGCATACTTGCTATCGAGAAGAGTTTTTTCCAGATGGATTACTCTCACATTGCGACAGCAGTAATCAATCACGGCACCCAACTCAGTGGAAACGGTGATCGGTACAATGACTTCAAGTCACGGTTACCTCTTCTTTTCTTCTTCTTCTTCTTTTTTTTTGTTACGAAAAAACAAGTAAAGTGTATATCTATGGAATTCAGTTACAGAAAATACACTTGTCATGGCTGATTGAAATCGTGGAAGAAAAAACTAGAGGAAAGATATCCGATTGACCCCCAACGAAGACCAATGCAGAGGAATTTCAAAGGGGAAAAACGGTGGCGGCTTTATGACGCAGTTCATCTAAAGATAAACCTAACCTGAATTAATTGTTCGGTCTCCTTCAAAGCGAAATAACTTTGCCAGGTTTCCTCCCAGTGACATTACATTTTTAAAGTTAGAAAGTGCTGAAGCACAATTCAAAGACAATAAGTAGTATTAAACTTAACAAGCTAGTTCAATGGAGGAGAATGGTGCGCTGAAACTCTATGATTTTCAAAAAAATTGAAGCATATCAGATACTAGCACCCATCAACAGTGTGCTAAATTCAATGCAGAGCTTTAAATCATCTACAGAGGCTCATGAAGAAAATAGGCATAAATGATTACAGATAACACACCAGAGCACTCTACGTAAACTGATATCTTTAGAAAATTCAAAGGCATGAATGAAAAAGAAAAGCTAGAAATATCTAAGTCAACTCTTAATTTGTAACAGTCCACTACTTCATGTTTGGTGTGTACTGTAAACTGAAGGCATGCTCTCCACATAATCATGAGCTTAATCTGCAAAAAACCATTTTCACTTCTTAGGACAAGGGATCAAACAAATATAAACCTGTTGTTGGATTACATTCATAATTTATATCAAGCCCTAGCTGCTGCTCGAAGGAAGTCCTTCAAGCAAAAAATTGTATAGTGATTTCCTTGCGGAAGAAATTATAGCATGTTGGAAAACGATGCCACCCTAACAATCCAAGAGTTCAAATTCAACTCGAATTAAAGCACGATAAATGGATCCAAGAACATCATGAAACAGGGGATTGTTCTATTTTGTTATGTAACAATCTCAACAGCTAATTAAGAGGTTAGATTGTAGGGTCTAATTTCAAATGCAAGACTCTATTGATTCTCATCATTGTAGTAATAAAACCATGAACATTTTTATTAAATTAAGAGGAGACACAAAATTAAACAAGAAAATCTTAAGAGTTCAGAAATAAATCTAACATTGTCGAACAGACTGTGAGCAAACCCAGATTTGGTGGAAGATAGAAATATGAAGAGAGAGCAGAAATTGATGGTCTCTTCTGCTTTTCATGGCCTCCTTGTTTTGCATTTAAGGTTCGGCCATCTAAGCCTTTCATGGGGTTTGAATTTCCTGTCCTCCTGAGTTAATTTCATCTGGGCTAGACTTGAATATTTCTATATATACACTTAAGGCTGGATGAGCTTGTCTCCTTAGCAGGCCTTCTTAGGCTTTTGTGCTGCCAAACTATGTCAGCTCTAAGCTCATTATTATCTGAATGAAATCATTGCATACTTGCTATCGAGAAGAGTTTTTTCCAGATGGATTACTCTCACATTGCAACAGCAGTAATCAATCATGGCACCCAACTCAGTGGAAACGGTGATCGGTAAAATGACTTCAAGTCACGGTTACCTCTTCTTTTTTTTTTCTTTTTTTTTTCTTTTTTTTTGTTACGAAAAAAACAAGTAAAGTGTATATCTATGGAATTCAGTTACAGAAAATGTAAAATACACTTGTCATGGCTGATTGAAATCGTGGAAGAAAAAACTAGAGGAAAGATAACCGATTGACCCCCAACGAAGACCAATGCAGAGGAATTTCAAAGGGGAAAAAAGGTGGCGGCTCAAAAAGGCTTTACAATGCAGTTCATCTAAAGATAAACCTAATCTGAATTAATTGTTTGGTCTCCTTCAAAGCGAAATAACTTTGCCAGGTTTCCTCCCAGTGACATTACATTTTTAAAGTTAATCTTAAGATAAACCTAACCAGATTGTTTCCAATGTATCGATTGTAATCAATCAAGAGATCAACTATAGAGAATGTTTGATTAACTTCATTAAATATGCATCATTCCAATGTATGTTAGTTAACCAAAAGAGCATACAGGCCAAAGAAACAACAGGAATAAGAGAAACCACCTCCGCCGCCATCATTTATCCTTTCTACTATCATCTTTTGTTTAATGTTTAATGCTCGTAGCCTCTGAGCACTCCAAAATAATTTTTAAAATAAAATACCAAGAGATGGCAGAAAATGAATGTGTTCATCAACTATTGTCCTCATCGAAAGTATACCGTGGTATTTAAAATTGCTCCAGTTTTTAAAAAAGAGAAGGCCACAGTCCAAAGAAACAACAGGAATAAGAGAAACTATTTTTTATTTGAGAAAATACGATACTGCAAACTATTTCTTAAGAATAAATCCCGTATTACAAGAAGCCAAGAATTGGTTGGTTGCTCAGCACAACATAACTGATACAAACAATTACTGATACAAGCACAAGGACAAACACAAGTCACATCAAAACAGAAAGGCTAAGCAAGAACACTTCCACAGAACACTTCTCACAGGAAAATTGCTAAACATGCAGTGAGCAACCATTGATTTGGAATGCGACTGCTCTCCACAGAGGATTACAACAAATTCAGAAAGATAAGATCCAATCACCTTCTGAATCTGGACAACTTGGGAAAGTTAATAGCCAAAAAGCAGCAGCAAGTGTCGATGCATTCTTCAATGAAGTAAAACCACCTGCGTCGCCAATGCGGATTTATGCACAGTACTGCTGCAATTGTCAACACCATAATTATGAAACACACACCAAAGCTGGCATAGAAACTGTACATGTCTATGAAGCCACCATCTCCATTGGAATCGTTAGGCACTCTCGCGGATGGTGATTCTGTTTTGTCGCAACTGTTTTGCAATGGAGGTCCACAAAGAAGAGGATTCCCTTTATAACTGTTCTCATCGAAGGTACCAAATTGATTTTTCATCTCCGGTGTTCTTCCTGACAAATTATTGTACGACACGTTGAAAACTTCTAGAAAGTTCAGTTCAACGAGTTGTGCAGGAATTCTCCCATTCAAGTTGTTGTGAGAAAGATCCAAGCTTTCTATCTGCTTCAGATTGGAGAAAGATAGAGGGATCAATCCAGTGAGATTATTTTGTGACAGATTTAGAGCATATATCCCACTTAAGTTTCCCCATTCTGTCGGGATTTCTCCAGTGAATCTGTTACAAGAAAGATCCATAACAGACATGTAACGAAGGATATCGCCTTCGTAAGTGTAGAAATTTTTCTTTGCTGTAAGCTCTACAGCTATTTTTGCATTGACTTCTAGCAACACAGCCTTGCTTTCAAAATCCAAAATTCTGTCCCTCAAATTTATCCCCCCTATGGATGCCAATACTTCTTTCAGGCTTCCATCATCTTCTGACGCCATACCAGTGACGGCCCTAGTTTTATCATCCGATGCCGTAAAATTTAAATTGCTCAAACATGAGGGTAACAGACCAGAAAAATTATTTTCTGAAAGATCCAATATGCTTAATTTCCTTAACAAGCATAACTGTTGAGGAAGTTTCCCATTGAATTGATTAGATTTGAGAACAAAAATGCTCAATTTTGAAAGGCTATCAATCCAATTTGGAATGGGCCCAGTTAAGTTGTTATCGCCGAGATCTAATGTCTCCAACAAAGAGAGATTATAAAAATCATATGGCAGTGGACCGCTCAATTGATTTCTGTAAAGGTGGACATAGCGTAAACGTGATGCATTGAAGCCCAACGGTAATGACCCAGACAGATTGTTTTCGGAAAGATCTAAAAATTCAAGCCCATAAGAATTGAAATATTCTATTGGAATGGTACCTTCAAACTGATTTCTGGACAAATCAATTGCCCAAAAGCGGTTTACTGAAGAGTTCCCAATTGCCCTTGGAAGCATGCCTGACAAAAGATTGTTACTGATATCAAACCACGAAAATGGTGATGCAAGAGAAGAGGTACCCGATACTTGTCCTGAAAAATTGTTTCCATCGAGAAAGAGGAAGTCTAGGTAAGTCATGTTGAACACAGAGAGTGGTAATCGCCCTTTGAAATTGTTATTGGACAGCTTTAAGGACCACAACGAGGAGCCTACTGTTGGAAAATTATGCTCAAGCAGTTCACAAGACATGTGATTGTTGGAAAGATCCAAGTATTCGAGAGAGCTCATATTCCCAAAACAAGGAGGAATACAACCTGTGAGGCTGTTGTTAGCCATCATGAAGTTCCTCAAACGTGGGAAAATCGAACATATGTTTCTTGCAACTTGACCATGTATGTTGTTGCCAGACAAATCTACTGTCTGAAGGTTGGGTGTTGGGTGTTGTGGCAGCTGCAAAGGACCTATAAATGAGGTGTCTCTCAAATATAGTCGATTTAACAATCTATTATTCTCAAACAGCCAAGATGGGAAAGGTTCTCCAACGAATTTGTTGTGGGATAGATCAACAAACACCAAATCATGTTGCCTATGCAGGAAGTTTGGAAATCCAGCTTTGAGTGGTTTTGGAGTGCAGTTTGAAGCACTAAAGAAAAGAAGCTGGAACTTTGGAACTAAAGGCCGAAAACTGGGTGCAGCTATTAGCTCATTGTTATCGCATGCAAAGAGCTTGAGGTTGGAGAGGTTCATAAATGAACCAAATGATATTGGAACTTGAAAGTAGTTATTTGAAACTTTGAGGAATTCAAGCTGCGTAAGATGGGAAAGGTGACTAAGGGCAATATTGCCCTCCAATTGGTTGTAGGATAAATCCAAGGATTGTAGAAATGATAGATTTCCCAAACAAGGAGGGAGTACGCCCTTTAGATTGTTTCCCGAGAGAAATAGTTGTTCAAGATTCTTCAGTTCACACCAGCCTGTAGAATATATCCATATGTTCATGTCAAGGGAATAGGAATATATCAATTATGTAATTGCTTAGTGAGGTTTTAAAGTTTTAGTTGATTTTTGTTTCATTAGCTAAGTCGGTTTTAGATTATATTTAAACAACTTTGTTTGTTAGTATTTTTAGAGATTAATTATCTAGATTATTGATATTCATAATTTTTTTAATTCAAAGTTTTTTCTATAATTTAAGACTGAGAAATTTTAGAGATGGAGAAACTCTAGATTTTATCCTTTTCTATACGTAACATTAGGAGTAAACTTTTAGTTTAATAAAACATAGATATAACACAAATATCTATGTTCATGTCAAATTTTAATGAACAACTGGTTCTTCAATAGATTTGTTGTTCTTCCATGGAATTGTATAAAGATCAGATTTTTTAATTACCTTGAGCAGGTAGGGTGCTATTGAAGTCAACTCCGGTCAAGTATAGGACTTTAAGAGTAGACAAGGGTCCAATGTTCCTAAGAAAGCTTGCTGGGAGAGAAGAAGCATCGAGGAACACTTCTTCAAGGCTAGACGAATTAGACAACCCTGTGGAACAGATCAAATAAATCCATTAATATATTATAAATATCATATTGTTTTAGGCACCAAAACTGTCACTGACCTTTCCCAAAGTGTGTAAATGTACTATAACTGGCATCTAAGGTCTTGAGGGATGGCAACGCTCCCAATGACTCTATCAAAATGCTTTCCTTGAAGTCAGTGTATTCCAGATTCAAGATTTCTAATTTCCTTAAACCTGTGATAGAGAGAACAATCAATAATGATTATTTACAATAATTAAATAATTTATAATGTTACAAGACATAGCTTAATTTTTAAAATTAAAATAATTTTTCATATGATATTAAAATTTTATTAATTAAATATTCACCTTCATTTATTTTAAAAATAAATTAAGAAATTGAACAAAAGTTAATAGCATGTATATGTAAGTTTCAAATTATTTCACTCGATAAAGAATTAATTATATAAAGCCTTTTTAAGGCTTCAACCAAACAATTACTTAAGGGTTAATACACATGTAATTATTAAACCTCACGAGAGAATGCCATCCGAGGTAGGAATGATTTACAACTTTACCATTGAGACCAGTTGATCCTGTGAACCTATTTTTTGATTGTTTACAACAACACTATTGTAATTATTAAACCTCACTAGGGAATATCATCCGAGGTAGGAATGATTTACAACTTTACCATTGAGACCAGTTGATCTTGTGAACATGTTGCCTGATAGATCTAGAGATTTGAGAGTTGAAAATCCACCGAGGCATGATAAAATGCTGTCGTTCAATTCATTGAAACTCAGATCAAGTTCTTCCAATTTCCTCAACCCTGAGACTAGCACTTGAAAACCTGAAAGAAAATTGTCAGAAGCTAGGTACTGATTTTATGCCTTAATTAAGATTGCGTTTTTTGGTCAAGAAGGATAGAGTGGAAGTATCCATTTTGTGTATTGTAATATAATCATCTGTTAAGCTTGGCTTAGCAAAATGAAGCAGAAGGGTGAGAAGCAGGGGAGGAGAAGAAGGCAAACAGAGAAATAAGTGAGAGAAGAATGATTTTGTTATTTCTTGCGTGACTCTGACGTAATCCTCCCACCATTATATACTTACACGATTTATTCTATTGTTAACTAACTCTAACCGACTCTTAACAACTTCTAACACGTGTCCATGCATATGCCAGCTGCCCTAATTAATCTGCACTAACAGTGACCATAACAGCTGTAACAATACTCAGATGATACCAGATACAAGATTTCTAAATTCCTTAAACCTGTGATAGAGAGAATTAACAATCAATAATAATGATTTACAATAATTAAAGAATTTATAATGTTAGATTTAATATACAAGACATAGCTTAGGTTTTAAATTAAAATATTTTTTTAATATAATATTAAAATTTTAATAATTAAATATTCATGAGAATCATATCACCTTCATTTATCTTATTAAAAAAATACAACAAATGTTAATGGTGTGTATATATAAGTTTTGAACTCAAAATTATTTCGCTTAAGAAAATGCTTTAAAGAATTAATTATACAAAGCCTTTTTATAGATGTAAAGATTAAATTAACAAGTTTACTAAAGAATAAATCAAGCCTCACTAAGAAATGTCATCCAAGGTAGGAATGATTTACAACTTTACCATTGAGACCAGTTGATCCTGTGAACCTATTGCCTGTTAGATCTAGAGATTTGAGAGTTGAAAATGCACCGAGAGATGATAAAATGATGTCGTTCAATTTATTGTAACCCAGATCAAGTTCCTCCAAATTCCTCAACCCTGAAGCTAGCACTTGAAAACCTGAAAGAAGATTGTAGAAGCAAAAACAATTAACAGATATATATATATATATAAATATATATATATATATATATCAACCATCCCAATATCCATAAAGATTTAATGTAAAGTTACTTGAAATATAATTAACTTTACGTGTTAACTAAAAGAAAATTGAAAGCATAGAACCTTGGTTCTTTAAGCCACCAACTAATTGGTTGAAGCTTAAGTCGAGAATCTCCAGTTCTTTGAAAGGCAGAAACAAAGACGCATTGAGATCCAAGTCTTCGACTGCATAATTTACGCTAGAAAGATGTAGTTCGATCACTCGGTTTGTGGTGTTGTCACACACAACCATATCCCAGTTACAGCAATTAAAATGCTCTTTATCCCAACCTTCTAGCTGATCATAGGACCAAGCTGCACGTGCATGATTGAACCAAGCTTTTATCTCTAAGAGACTAATTCTCTCTTCCTCGAAACAACAATGGCACCGCTCGTTGACGAAGGCCAGTGCCATGAGCAGCATCCACACCCACATTTGCCTCATCTTCATAACGCTCCACTTGACCACATACAAAAGCAAGCAAGCTGTCTCTTATATACAATTTTGTCCTCTTCATGCATTTGATCGGACAGTGACAATATCTGTATCATTGAATTTTCTATGCTGAATTATCCAAGGGAGACTTGGGCTTCATTGAATGAGAGAGTCTTCACGGACAGTGCTAGCCAGGGGCCCGCACCACGGCACAGGTCGCTCGGTTTGTGGTGTTGGATTAAAGGATATTAATTCCAACTTCTTGTTTACTGCTTTGCTTTTCTTCATAGACTTGGGAAGTCAGGAGCTGTATATGAACAATTGATTTGATCTTATCAAATACATGGCAGAAGAGATTAGAAAATGATTTCTATTATCAATAATTTCTTCTTACTGCACCCAAGGGCGAAGGCATGTATCAGGTAAGGTTGGCTCTAGTTTAGATCAAGATTTTATTAATATTTTTTTACTAGTTTTATATAAAAAAAATTTATAATTCGTAATAGAAATATCAAAAATTTTAAAAAATTTATGTGGAGCCTTCTAATATGATGTTTTAGTTTGAATTAAAATTTCATAATTGTCATCACCCAATTTTGGATGATTCCCCAAAATTCACTTTTCTTTCAAAATAAAAAAAAATAAAAATAAAAATAAAAATAAAAGTTGGCAATGCGGAGAAAGCTGACCAAGAAAGGCTGCGAAATAGACAAAAATCAAGCTGTAATTTTCGGAGGGATTTCAAGGCCTAATTGTACGTTGTTATGCCCAAAAATAGAAAAATGCAAATTCAAAGGTCAAATTAAATGATTATTGGACGAATTTGCATAAAAATTAAGTCCAATGACATAATTAAATTTTTAATGGGCCAATTTGATTTAATCATGGGCCAAATTAAATTTTAATTATGTTCAAGAATTAATTTGGGTCCAATTGAAGGAGTTAATTAAGTGCAAGGACTTAATTATACTTTAAGCGGGTCAAATTAATTTGAGGACTTAATTGGTGAAAAATTAAGTTTGGAAGCTTAATTTGGACTTAATTGAAAAGATCGGAATTTTAAGAGACCAACTTTAATTTTTACCAAGTGAATTGATTGAAATTAGGGGCCAAACACAAAACTTGAGGGACCAATTTTGAAGCCCGAAAAAAATATTTTGCCTATAAATAGCCTACAATTTCAGCTAAGCAAGGGGGGGGCGCAATTTTGACAACATAAAAAAAATACAAAAAAACCTAACCCTAAACCCATCTTTTTCTCTAGAGCTGCCGCCCCCACCCGGCTTTGATTTTCTTTCTCAGAAACCGGCCGCTCAACCCATTTTTGCTGGCTGCCTCTCCATCTTCTCTACTAAGACAGGGCCAGCATTTTCCTTTCAACCCGTAGCCGATCTTCTCCCTTTTCCCTTCATCTCTGCATTTCCTCACTATCTCCTTGGCTGCTCCCACTCCAGCCTTCACCCAACGCCATTTTCCTTCACCAGAACAGTCGGCCGAACAGCCTCTATCGGCAGCAACCAGCCACCTCTTCGTTTCCTTCATCCAGTGTCGCCGACCGGTCAACTGATCCCTCTCTCCACCGCAGCTCTCCTTTTCCATTCTTCCCCCAGCTGCTAGCCAAGACAAACCCATTTTCTTCATCATCTCCTTTGGCCGGTAGCAGACCCAGCTCACTGCTTCCAACAGCCTTCATCATCTCCATCGGAACTAACCCTCCTCACTTCTCCTCAGCCAGCGGAGCTTCCCCCATTTCAACAGATCTTCTTCTTCTTCGGTCTCCTCCACAGCAACCGAACCGCAGCGGCAGCCCCCACTGTCTTCTTCCTCTCCTGCCAACCGCCCAACAACTCCTTTCTACAACCCAGCGGCGACACCCCTCCTCAACCGTTCCTCCTAGAAGCCGGCAGCCACCTGAAACAGAGGAGATTAGGAAAGGAAAAGAAACGAACAGATCTGCCCCAAAACGGAGAAAAAGAGCAGAACAGAAAAAATAAAGAACTAAAACCGATTGCCTTGTGTGTTTTTCTCATTTTGCAGGTGACAGTGATTTTCACTATCGGTGAGGGGAAGAAGATGACCGGAGGAAACCGATCTGCAGTGAAGCAGATCCAACCGTGACAGACCCGAAGGAACCGGATCTAAGAAAAATAAAATCAACTGCCTTTGTTATTGCGTTTCTTTGTTGTTTTGCATGTCACAGCGCCGCCGGCGTTGCAGAAGAGAAGAGGAGAAGAAGCCAGTTTCGGCCGGCTGCTTTCCCGGCGGATGCGCCGCCAGTGCCGGTGGCGCGTGGGAAGACGCGCCGCCACTGTTGCTGCAATTCCAGAAGTGTTCCTTTGCAATTCCTGGAGTTTTGGGGACTATTTTGTAAATTTGAATTATTTAATGTAATTTTTATTTAATTTTGAACTTTTGTAATTTGTATTGTGGATGTAAAAAAAAGAAAAAAAAGAAAAAAAAATATAGTAAAACATGTATGTGTGTGTTTGAGTGTGTGTGTGTGTGTATATTTCAGGATAAAATTGCAAAAGCATAAAGAAGGATTTAATATTTTGGTTGGATCACAGTGTAGAAGTACAAACTTGTACGGAAGTTGTATTTCTAAATTTTGATGAAAAGATAATTTTTAAAACTTCTTTAACACATCACAGCCATGAAGCAGCTTACCTCAGGTAGAGTGCGTTATCTTTTCTAGTCACAACGAGTCCCTTATCCGTGAATTTTTGACAAGACCAGTATATCTGGGTTTTTTAGTAACTCTTAATTAAATTTTAGGTGGCGACTCCCAATAAAATCAAACAATAACAGAGAGAAAATCACCAGGACAGGCTGACGCCGCGCGGATTCCGACGTGCGACAATAATTTTTGGAGAAATTCAAAAATTTAATAAAAAATCACAATTTGACTAGTTTTATGTTATTGAGTATAATTTTCAATCCGACCATTAAATTGAGCTGAAATTTTACGAGGGATCTTAAAATGTATTGAATAAAATCTTGTTAAAATTTTAAGATGAACAGAGTTTGGTAGTGCTAACAAAAAAAAATCAAATAAAAACAAAATGACTTATTGAGAGTAAAATGGTTATTTGCCATTAAAAAATAAAACAAATTAGTTCTTCCTTCCTCTTATATATTACCAACTAGGCAGAAGCAAAATAGAAAAAGAAAGAAAAGAAAATGATAGAAAGAAAAAGAGAAAAGTAAGGGAAAAACATTAAAAAAAAATACAAGGAAAAAAAATAAGAAAAGTGAGAGAATAACTTCATAAACTTACAAAGTCCAACTTATAAAATATTAATCTAAGAAAGAATCAACTGAAGGAAGGAGGAATTGAGAGAGGAAAAAATATTAATTACTTTGTTTTTCAATTGACATGAGATTGTTATTTTATCCCGGTTGATGGATTGTTAGAATATCGATTCAGATTCGATTATTGATGAATTATATTTTATAAAAAATTGAAGAATGTAACTTTAATGGTGAGTTTATTTTTAGTTTTAATTTAATTTTATATACCTTCAAATTTATTTTTTAATAGTTTAGGTAGTGTATTTAAATTAAAATTTTATTGTTAACTTTAAAAATTTATGTATATAAATTAATAATTTATCTTAAAAAAATTATATATTTATTTAATAGTTCAGAGCAAGAAAAATTCCTGACCTACTGATTTTTATTTCTTGTGAAATATTTAGAATATCTCTTTTGAAATATCAATATCGCCTACCCCCACACTTCCTTCATTTTTGTTAATGGAGTGAAATGATTTCCGACGCAGCTATTAATTTCATCAGCCACTTTCACTTGTTGTTATTCATAGACTTGTGAAGTCAAGATTCCCATAATCCACGTCATCAAAATGAATTTGATCGAAGAAAGGAAAAAATGAAAAAAAAAACATTATCAATGGCTTACAAAAAATAAATAAATAAAACCATCAATTACGAGCTTCATAAGATAATTTCAGCTATTTTGTCTTAAACTCAACAAAATTATCTAGAAAAATAATTAAAATAACAAAAACAGAATCTTTTGGACTTAATTTGAAAAGATCCATGCATGTGGTGACTCAAGCTTAACCTTTTCTATTTTGGTCCATAAATGTATTTGTTTGCACGTCATAATTAAAGCATAAATGTCGTGTACGCCGATGCTTGACTTGTGGTTTTCCATTTTGATTTTTAAATACAAGAAAACAGTAATTTCCGGGTGATTTCCTTATAGAAACCGGTGGTCTCCTCCCGACCTTTTTTTCAAATGACTGTTGTTAGAGCATGATTGAAGCTAGGATTTAACCCGTGTCAGAAAATGACTATCCTCATTAACAGTAATTTATTAAATATTTTTAATATATTTTTTTAAAAAATTAATTATAGTGTCCGAATAAACTTACGTACACCTCAACTAATCTCACAAGTTTTAAAATTAATAATAATATAAACCTCTAATAATTCTAAAAAAACTCAAACTCATAATTTTTAAAAAATAAATTCAATATCCGAAAAATTAATTTGCATCTTAATATACTTAATTCATGTGAGGATGTGTTTTCAAAATCTTCCGAGAAAAAGGGACTAAATGATGACACGACGCTAATGCAAAACTAAAAGATAGTCTAAAAAAAATAGCACTACTGGCCAAATTAAATTTCACGAGATGTATAAATTTAAACGAGGATTTTCCAGCCTTTAAACTATACTCTATGGAGAAAAAACTCTAATATTTTTTTAAAAAAATTATAATTTAATAATCCAATCTTAAAACAATATTTCAGTTGTTGATATAGAAATTTGAAACTGATCTAACAAAACTAAATGGAAAAAATAATTAAAATATAAAATTAACTAGAAATATAATTAAAATAACAAAAATAGAATTTTTTGGGCTTGATTTGAAAAGATACGTGTGGCTAATAACCTGACTTATAGAATTATCTGATAAAATTTAAATATAATTTAATAATCAGAACTAAAATTATAATTGTTTTTGTGAGATTTTATATTGAAAAATGAAAGATTACATCCTCCTTGTAGAAATGATTATTATTCATTTAATGTTAATTGAAACATATAGTGATTTAAAAAATGTTTTTTTTTTTTTTTGCCTTATTACGTTCCACCAGATGCTTCCATCAGTAAAACTTCGTTTTTTTAATAATTTAGTTTCGGTTGACACATAAAAAAATAATTTAAGGATATTTGTTAGTATGGAGTCAATTGAGACATCAAGCTAGTCACTCATGGCTTTAAACGTAACTCTAACTTCGCTTACTATGCTTATTATGCAAAGCAATTGATTTGATGTGAGGCTACATAATTAATTTTTATTTATTTATTTTTTGATTCATGTAGGGTATATTTATGTCAGCTTGCGTGTATCTCGATTAATTTTTACAGACTTTAAAATTAACGATTAAATAAATTTCCAATGGCTATTAATATTGATAATCATAAGGTTTAAACCTAAAATTATAGGAAAAGTAATTTCAAACTCTATAATTATTTTCAAGCTTGTGTAACGGGGTGTTCCTCCATCTTTTTGTTTAACTGCTTTCTTCGTAGACTTGGGAAGTCATGCGTTATTTTGATCTTGTGAAATTTATGGCAGAAGAGATTAGAAAATGACTTCTATTATCAATAATTTCTTCTTATTGCTCCTACTGATTTTTATTTCTTGTGAAATATTTAGAATATCTCCTTTGAAATATCAATATCAATATCAATATGACCTACCCCACTTCCTTAATTTTTGTCAATGGAGTGAAATGATTTCCAACACAGCTCTTAATTTCATCACCCACTTTCACTTGTTTTTCTTCATAGACTTGTGAAGTCAAGATTCACATAATCCATATCATCAAAATGAATTTGATCGAGCTTCATAAGATAATTTTAGCTATTAATTTTGTCTTAAACTCAACAGAATACCCTTTAATCTTCAACTGTTGTCATTTGAGATTTCATGTTTGTGTTTTCAATTAAGATTACACATCCATTTGTCAGAATACACACCAATATTCCAGATTACCTAGCCTTAATCCTGTAATTCTGATTATGAACTGCGCTTTACACTCCTTTTCCATCGATCAATACAGATCAATAATCCTTATTATTTTGCTCCAGGTTGCTGCTGCTGGTTACTCTGTCACGGGTTAATATTTTTCACTAGTCACTTATGCTAGTGCTTGCATGGACATGCTCAACAATGGAGTTTCTCTAAATGTAATTCCCACAATGAAATCTTCTGTCAAAGTCATTTCAAGCCGGAAAAGATCAGGAAAATGCAGTCTTGAAACATCAAGCGAATAGTGCCCAGCAGGAAAAATTCGTTTCTAACGGTGAGTATTGTGTTTTGATGCTTGTCGATTAGCAACAATAATGTTAAATTTACAAGGACAGATCCAAGAAAAGCAATACAGTCCCTATACTAATTAGATTGCAGGCTCTATGTTTACCAGGAATGCAGGCCTGTATTGGTCTCTGGGAGTTCAAAATAGGACCCCCAGATAAAGGCTGCAATTATTGCTTGAACCCTTGTAAAGGGGCCTTGACACATGCGGTCCACTGAAGAAGTACAACACCGTTTTTTATTTAATTCTTATGGTTAAATCTACTTATAACTTAAGTCATTTTGTCTAGTGCATGTTATTTTTCAACTTGTTTTGTAAAATAGATGAGAATATTTGATGTGGGAAAAATGGTTTTGTTTTCTTTTATTATTTTCTTTTTTCTATCTTTACCAAGTTTATATTGTTGCCTCAATTCCTAATAATACCTTTTGTAATTCAAAATATGGGAAGGACAGTAGATTTAATTGTAAGATAATTTGTTCTTCTAAATAAAATCTTGTTGAATGACGATATTTATATAGTCTGGGAAGGTGAATCGGTCTCTATTGGAATATAAAGTTGATCCAAGGATGCCATTAACATTACAAGAAATTAAATCATCAAACCAAAAATATCCACTAGAAGAACCTTTTTTTCTTCCATGTAAAAAGAATTCGAAATTTTACTACGCCCTAATAACATAAGTGATATGGATAGGTGATGCTCCTAAGCCTAGAACCAGCTAACTGAACATAGAATCAAAGCACGATTCCACTGTAATATTATGATGAATAAGTCAGCAAAACTTATTTCAATTTCAACTTCCAATCTCATCATTAGTACAAAATGCAGAGTCAGATTGAAAGGAAAATGATTGGAAATTGAAATTCAGGTAACAATACTTCTAGCAGAGCTTCCTCCTTACCCTCTCCCTATTGTATCTTCTTCGAGTGGAACTCTAGCTTTTTGCCCTCCAAGATATATGTTCTCATCTTTCTCCAGTACTCTCTTTTCCATCCAGCATAAGCAATCACAACTTACCTCAACGGAAAACTTTATAGCCAACTTCAACCAATATTTAAAAGGAATTTTGTCCTTTGTTTGATAAGCAAAATCAACAGAACCTGTCTTTGACTTTCTAGCTCATAGCAGTAGCCATTTTAAGGAGCAGAAACAAACACTGAAGAGATTTATCATCACGAAAATCTAGTTGATTTATCATCACGAAAATCTAGTTGATTTATCATTACGAAAATCTAGTTAAAACAAATTAATATGAAATCAAATAGAGGATGAAAGGTTGATTTTTAGATCAAGAATAGCATGTATTAAAAAGATAATAAATAAAATTAGAGTAATAACATTGATACAACTTAATTATCATTAAATTTCATTTGCAATTTCCTCTCAATTTTCTGTAGTTTTGTAGAGACAAAGATTAGTTGGTCCTTACGGGAATTTTTCTTCCTTAATTTCACTCCCATTTCCCAAACGATGGAATTCATACAACCTTTCGATTTTACTTCCACGTAAAATCCATTCTTCTCTATCAAACAGAACATAATAATGGGCCGTGCTCTTACATTTCCAAGATGTACAGTGGATCCATGTTTTTATTAAGTATTTTTGGTATTGTAGTAGCCGTTGTGGCTGTGGTTTGAAAAAATTTGTTTTATAAAAAATACTTTTAGTTGAGGTTGGTTTGAAAAAATAGATGTTTGATTAGAACTGTGATTGAAATTGAGGTTGAAGAAAAATAATTTAATATGTTTGGTTAAGAATGCTTTTGAAATTAAGTTATAAAATAATTTTAAAAAATATATATTAATATTGATGGTTTTAAATTTAAATATTGTAGAATTAATTACTCCTATTACATCATGAAATAAATAATATTTTATATAAAATATTTTTTATTATTCCATTAAACTATTTATAATTCCATTACGTACAAAATTCATCCGATAAGAACTACAGTTTTCATAATATTTTGAGCGTGTAATAAAATTAGATAAAATATTATCAGGTATAAAATTGATATTATAGTGCGAGTGAATTTAATTCACTATAATTAGTTTTTCGGGAAAAAAAATATTGTTCACATCACAGTGCGAATGAATTTAATTCACTCTAAACTAGTATTTTTTTAAAAAAAATATTAATAAAATTAACACTCTAAATAATGATAAAAAAATGTGTAAACAGTGCAATTCACTCTTGAACAGTGCAAGAGAATTGCACTGTTCGTTATTTTTGAAATGAACAGTGCAAATTTCTAAATAACGAATTTGAGCTTTGGATGTTTTGGATGTTTCATAAATGACTCAAATAATTAATGAAACGGGAACTTCGAAATGGTTTATTTATAGGTTACGGTTTTACAGAATATGTAATGGGACGTTGGTAAGAGCACCAGCCACCAGGTTAATTTATAGGTCAAGGTATTACCAACAAAATTTAGATTATTGATATCCATAATTTTTTTAATTCAAAGTTTTCTCTATAGTTTAGGAGGAACGAGAGATTTTAGAGATTGAGAAACTTTAGATTATATCCTTTGCTAAATGTGACGTCAAATTTTAATGAATTTATGGAGGTTCTTCAATACCATTATAATTGTTTGTTTGTAGAATTTATGGAGGTTCTTCAATAGTTCTTCCATGGAATTGTATAAAAATCAAATTATAATTACCTTGGGCAGGTAGGGTGCTATTGAAGTCAACTCCGTTCAAGGATAGGACTTTAAGAGTAGACAAGGGTCCAATGTTCTTAAGAAAGCTTGCTGGGAGAGAAGAATAATTGAAGAAAATTTTTTCAAGGCTAGTCGAATTACACAACCCTGTGGCACAGATCAAATAAATCCATCAATATATTATAAATATCATATTGTTTTAGGCACCAAAACTGCCACTGACCTTTCCCAAAGTGTTTAAAATTACTATAACTTGCATCTAAGGTCTTGAGGGATGGCAACGCTCCCAATGACTCTATCAAAATGCTTTCCTTGAAGTCAGTCTCTTCCTGATACAAGATTTCTAAATTCCTTAAACCTGTGGTAGAGAGAACAATCAATAATGATTATTTACAATAATTAAATAATTTATAATGTTAGAGTTAATATACAAGACATAGCTTAAGTTTTAAAATTAAAATAATTTTTAATGTGATATTAAAATTTTATTAATTAAATATTCACCTTCATTTATTTATTTTTTTAAATTAAGAAATTGAACAAAAGTTAATAGTGTGTATATATAAGTTTCAAATTATTTCACTCGTTAAAGAATTAATTATATAAAGCCTTTTTAAGGCTTCATCCAAACAATTACTTAAGGGTTAATACACATGTAATTATTAAACCTCACGAGGGAATGCCATCCGAGGTAGGAATGATTTACAACTTTACCATTGAGACAAGTTGATCCTGTGAACCTATTGCCTGATAGATTTAGAGATTCGAGAGTTGAAAATCCACCGAGGCATGATAAAATGCTGTCGTTTAATTCATTGAAACTTAGATCAAGTTTCTCCAAATTCCTCAACCCTGAAGCTAGCACTTGAAAACCTGAAAGAAAATTGTTGGAAGCAAAGAAATTAACAGATATATATATATTCAATGAAATATAAATTTGTGTGTTAATTTTTTGACATTAAATCAATATTTTAATAACCAAATATTCATGAATTCTAACATATCACCTCCATTCCTTTAATAAAATTTTAAAAATTGAACAAAAGTTAATGGTTAATACACATCTATTTATTAGACAAGTTCACTAAAGAATAAATTAAACCTCACTAGGGAACACCATCCGAGGTAGGAATGATTTACAACTTTACCATTGAAACCAGTTGATTCTGTGAATTTATTGCTCCATAGATCTAGAGATTTGAGAGTTGAAAATCCACTTAAAGATGATAAAATGTTATCATTAAATTTATTGGAACTCAGACGAAGTTCCTTAAAATTCCTCAATCCTGAAGATAGGACTTGAAAACCTGAAAGAAAATTGTCGGAAGCAAAGAAATTAGCATATATATATATATATATATATATATATATATATATATATATATATATATATATATATATCAACCATCCCAATATCCATATAAATTCAATGAAATATAAATTTGTGTGTTAATTTTTTGACATTATATCAATATTTTAATAACCAAATATTCATGAATTCTAATATATCACCTCCATTTCTTTAATAAAATTTTAAAAATTGAACAAAAGTTAATGGTTAATACACATCTAAGTATTAGACAAGTTTACTACAGAATAAATTAAGCATACTAAGGAATGTCACGCGAGGTAGGAATAATTTACAACTTTACCATTGAAACCAGTTGATTCTGTGAATTTATTGCCTGATAGATCTAGATATTTGAGAGTTGAAAATCCAATGAGAGATGATAAAATGTTATCATTAAATTTATTGAAACTCAGATGAAGTTCCTTCAAATTCCTCAATCCTGAAGCTAGGACTTGAAAACCTGAAAGAAGATTGTCAGAAGCAAAGACAATTAACAGATTTATATATCAACCATTCCAATATCCATAAAGATTCAATGTAAAGTTACTTGAAATATAATTAACTTTATATGTTAACTAAAAGAAAATTGAAAGCATAGAACCTTGGTTCTTTAAGCCACCAACTAATTGGTTGCCGCTTAAGTCGAGAATCTCCAGTTCTTTGAAAGGCAGGAACAAAGACGCATTGAGATCCAAGCCTTCATAATTTACGAAAGAAAGATGTAGTTCGATCACTCGGTTTGTGGTGTTGTCACACACAACCCTATAATAATCCCAATTACAGCAATTAAAATGCTCTTTATCCCAACCTTCTAGCTGATCATAGGACCCAGCAGCACCTCCATGATTGAACCAAGCTTTTATCTCTAAGAGACTAATTCTCTATTGCTCCAAACAACAATGGCTCCGGTCGTTGACGAAGGCCAGTGCCATGAGCAGCATCCACACCCACATTTGCCTCATCTTCATATTAACGCTCCACTTGACCACATACAAAAGCAAGCAAGCTGTCTCTTATATACAATTTAATTTGTCCTCTTCATGCGTTTGATCGGACAGTGACAATTATCTGTATCATTGAATTTTCTATGCTGAATTAATTATCCAGGGGAGACTTGGGCTGCATTGAATGAGAGAGTCTTCACGGACAGTGCTAGCCAGGGGCCCGCACCACGGCACAGATCGCTCGGTTTGTGGTGTTGGATTAAAGGATATTAATTCCAACTTCTTGTTTACTGCTTTACTTTTCTTCATAGACTTGGGAAGTTAAGATTCCTATAATCCACATCATCAAAATGAATTTGATCGAAGAAAGGAAAAAATGAAAAAAAAAATCATTATCAATGGCTTACAAAAAATAAATAAATAAAACCATCAATTACGAGCTTCATAGATAATTTTAGCTATTTTGTCTTAAACTCAACAGAATATCCTTTAATCTTCAACTGACCAACCAAAGATCATAAATGTTAAATGATGCCAAAATTGGAGTCAAAGAGACTTGGAACTCCCTGCTGATGGGCTGTTTATTCTGCCAAAGTTGCATGGGCTGTTTTACAGCCTTCGTAATGGGCTTGGCTACTTTGGGTAATTAAAAAAACCCAAATCGATAATGTTTTCTTTTCCTTTGGTATCCGTTTAATCAATCTTCTGGTTTGATCCTTGATAGTGCTGTGTTTTGATGCTTGTCGATTAGCCACAATAATGTTAAATTTACAAGGACAGATCCAAGAAAAGCAATGCAGGCCTGTATTGGTCTCTGGGAGTTCAAAATAAGACCCCCTGATAAAGGCTGCAATTATTGCTTGAACCCTTGTAAAGGGGCCTTGACACATGCGGTCCACTGAAGAAGTACAACACCGTTCTTTATTTAATTCTTATGGTTTAAATCTACTAATAACTTAGTCATTTTGCATGCTATTTTTCCACTTGTTTTGTAAAATAGAGAAAAGAACTGTTAAGCATGCTGGATATTTCGCATAATAAGCTCTCCGGTCCTTTATCCTCTTGTTTGTCTAATTTAACTTTCATGGCAAACGATGCAAAATGCTATGGATCTTTTACGTGGCCTAGTATTCAATATTTTGATCAGTCAAATCTTGTACTCATGGGTTTGCCTCAAGTAGGCGATTCTTATCGTGAAAATAAGTACACAAACAACATTGCAGATTAATCTGTCGAGTTCTCAACAAAAAGACAGTCTTACTCCTATCGAGATGATCTTCTTACTTTCATGTCTGGTATTGATTTTTCTTGCAACGGATTCACTGGCAAAATCCCACCAAATTTTGAGATTGTAAGTGAGCTACGATCAGTAAATCTATCACACATCAATCTCATTGGATCAATCCCCGCAACTCTTTCAAACCTGAAGCAGATTGAGAGTTTGGATCTTTCTCACAGCAAATTGACCGGTATCATTCCTTCGCAGCTTATTGAGGTGAGCACATTGGAGGTTTTCAGTGTTGCATACAATAACTTGTCAGGTAAAACTCCAGAGAGGAAAGCTCAGTTTGGCACCTTTGATGAAAGTAGTTATGAGGGAAATCCTCTTCTTTGTGGACCTCCATTGCGAAATTGCAGTGAAACAAACTCGCAATTGCGGCCGGTACCTAACAATGAACAAGAAGATAATGGTTTCATAGACATGGATGCTTTCATTGTGAGCTTTGAGGTATGTTACATAATTGTGTTGTTGGCAATTGCAACAGCTCTTTACATAAATCCTTACTGGAGAAGAAGATGGTTTTATTTCATTGAAGAGTGCTTAAGCAATTGCAACTGTTTTGTGTGCAGACGTATGCACATCTTCAGATGGACATCGGGGTTGATGCTTGCCATTTGTTCTCAGTTATACTAAGAAAGAATGAACCGCGACTCTGTCCACCATTCTCTCTTGTGCATGAACAAATTAGTGAAGGAATATTTGCAGTGATAAAGGTGGTAATGGTTTCCTGACTTCATTAGAATATTTTGCTCCCATTTTCTTTGCATCATGAACTGAATATATATTGCAACATAATTGTGGTGTGTCAATCGCAACTATTATGCACATAAATCCTTACTGGCGCCGCAGGTGGTTTTACTTCATTGAAGAATCACAACTATTATGCTGCTGTTTGTTAGGATATTGCCATTTAGTGGCATTACCCCACCACTAATTGTGGCTTAGTGGAAGCACCACTAGTGCCACAATTAGTGGCATGATTTCGGGACCTATTGTCCCCTTGCTATTGCTGGAGAAGGTTGCCAAGAATTGCCTATAAAAGAGGCATGTTTTGTGAGAGTGTGAGAGAGAGAAGTGAGAGTGTGTGAGAACGTGAAGAGAGGAAGAGAAAGAGGAGCTGCTGCCATGGGCAGCAGCCCTGCTGCCATATGCAGTAGGGTGTGTGAGCTGGGAGTTGAGTGATCCTTCTTCATGTATTTATTGTATCCTTTCTCTATCTCTAAATAATATGGACTCTCTCCCGTGGATGTAGGCGGTTTTACCGAACCACGTAAAATATTGTGTCACAGTGTGCTTATCCCTCCTATGAGAAAATATCAGTACACCACCGGTCCGCGCATGGGGAGCCGGAATTCCCCAACACTGTTTTCTAGTGGTTAGTTTTTGTAAGCTGTCCAACATCATGTCATCGGACCTCTGTGTAATTATTCAATAATACTATAACTATGAAGAACACCTAAAATATTTAATTTGATTCTTCCAAGTCTCTGCTAAAATACAAGCTGGAAAATCTTGTTTATACTAATCTTGGGCCTGAACTGAATGAAAAAATAAAATTACTAAATAGAAAAAGAAAAAAAATAAAAATTTTAAACTGAATATAAATAAATAAGGAAAAGTTTCTGCATCACTAGCTTTGTCAAAATCAAGTCACTTATGTACAATTTTGTGTTGAATAGCTTGGTAAGTTGTCCAACTTGAAAAGGCCATGGGGTCTGGGTCTGTGCTCTTTGTTTTCCATAATTTCTAGTTTGAGCTAATAACGGCCTGATGTTTTTGGAATGCTTCTCTTTATATTATTGAAATTTAACAATTGATGTCTTTTGCGTGCCTTTAGTTTTTTCATATTTTTTAGTTTGAACTAATAAAACCTTTACTTTTTTTCAAGCTTCAGTTCATTTTTTTGCAGTTTCTTAAATGAATTCTACAAATTCAAGATATATATGCATCAATATGCCATATTAAAGAGAATGTATAAAGAGAAGAGGAGGAGCTTTACGTGATATGGATAGGTGATGCTCCTAAGCCTAGAACCAGCTAACTGAACATAGAATCAAAGCACGATTCCACTGTAATATTATGATGAATAAGTCAGCAAAACTTATTTCAATTTCAACTTCCAATCTCATCATTAGTACAAAATGCAGAGTCAGATTGAAAGGAAAATGATTGGAAATTGAAATTCAGGTAACAATACTTCTAGCAGAGCTTCCTCCTTACCCTCTCCCTATTGTATCTTCTTCGAGTGGAACTCTAGCTTTTTGCCCTCCAAGATATATGTTCTCATCTTTCTCCAGTACTCTCTTTTCCATCCAGCATAAGCAATCACAACTTACCTCAACGGAAAACTTTATAGCCAACTTCAACCAATATTTAAAAGGAATTTTGTCCTTTGTTTGATAAGCAAAATCAACAGAACCTGTCTTTGACTTTCTAGCTCATAGCAGTAGCCATTTTAAGGAGCAGAAACAAACACTGAAGAGATTTATCATCACGAAAATCTAGTTGATTTATCATCACGAAAATCTAGTTGATTTATCATTACGAAAATCTAGTTAAAACAAATTAATATGAAATCAAATAGAGGATGAAAGGTTGATTTTTAGATCAAGAATAGCATGTATTAAAAAGATAATAAATAAAATTAGAGTAATAACATTGATACAACTTAATTATCATTAAATTTCATTTGCAATTTCCTCTCAATTTTCTGTAGTTTTGTAGAGACAAAGATTAGTTGGTCCTTACGGGAATTTTTCTTCCTTAATTTCACTCCCATTTCCCAAACGATGGAATTCATACAGCCTTTCGATTGTATTTAAATTTAAATATCTTTTCCTAATATTTAAAGCTTTTTTGCTGGGAAAATATCACGGGGATTTGAGAGAAAAGACAATAGATAAGAAAGGACATGAAAAAAAGTGAGAGAAAATGATGGTGGGTCTTCATTCTTCAAGGACCGTATTGGAACTCCTTGGAGGCATGCGTGAGAGGTGAAATGGAAAAGTATAGGGATCAAAGTGTAATTTCAATGAATATATAGGGCTTAAAATACAATTTACCCTTAATTTTTCATGGATGACGCAGTCACAAGGAGAGGATAGAGGTCATTTCTGAAATGATAAGACAGGCAGTGACACTAAGTAAAATTTTGTAAATCATCATCAATCAAAAATCATGACGCGGGGACAGATCAGACGGTTGATAGTGACTCTTTTTACCCTCTCTCTTTTTCTCCGTGGGGGGTTATAGGACAGTATCGCGCGAGATGCGCGGGAGCCGTGTTCTTACATTTCCAAGGTGCACAGTGGGATCCATGTCTTTATCCAACCAATTAAAATCTTGTACTCCTTGGGACCCACTCGGATTCTAGTTTTTTTTTTTTTTTTGAAAAAATTTCATAAAAGTCCTCAACCTTCGAGGCTCCTCTCAAGCTAGTCTCATCTCTATCATAGCAATATTAGATTTTTTATTCATTTTTAGTTAACAAAAAATTTAAGTAATCACTTGAAATTTATATGGTTTTTTATATATAAAAAACCAATGAATTCTCTAAAAATCTCATTTTAAATCGCTTGAAACTAATTTTATAAAGAAACACAACGATCTTACATTTTTATAATTTTTATAATTTGTTTGATTACATTAAAAAATATATATAATAATATGAAGAGAAATCACATAATTGTTTGATTTTATAACCCTTTAAAAAAAACGCTTCAAAATATTTAATCCAAATTATAGACTCTAATATGAATAAATAGAACTGGGCTAAAAAAAAAAACATGTTCATGTAAAATGACTAGTCTGTCTAAAAAAAATCTAAATTTCATTTCGACCTTTAAATCATTTTTAAATTTAAACAAGAGATTCTAGGTCTCAATTCTATAAAAAGTTGGCCTCGGCTTGATATTCGAGTCAATTTCATTCTAGTCTGCATGGCAATGGTCCCACTCCATCGCAGAATCCACATGAGCAGAGTCTAATGAACTACTCAACATGCAATTGGTTCTGGTAATTCAATTATGTTTTTATCAGTGTGCTCGTCTTTTCCTCTTCTCTTTATAATGGCACGGTAAAAACATTATTTTTATAATTTTTATTTTTAAATAAAAATCAAATACTACTTTAAATTAAATGCTACTAATTATTTGAAAAATACGACCAGTAATGTTCTGATTATTACTCATTAAAAACTTAGCACACTGATACAATATTTTACATATTTCAGTAAATTATCTATATCCAGGTTTTATAAATTAATTAGAAAGTGTAAATTGTAAAACCCAACCGTTAAGATATCTACATGCATGTAAGACAGTTTCTATATATATATATATATATATATATATATATATATATAAAAGAAGGAAGAAGGAAGAAAATGCATTGATTAAAACATGGATGTGTTTGAATGAAGAAATATAGGGCAGAGATAACGTATATAGACAGAGTATGCCAAGAACGAGGGGGGGCAAAAACATTATCAATGGCTTGAAAAAACAAGAAAAAATAAAATCATTAGTTTTGAGCTTCAGGAGACAATTTTAGCCTTTTTTTGTCTTAAACTCGTTACAAAAACCCTTGTCATTTGAGTTTTCTTGCTTGTAATGTTTCTGTTTTCAATTAGTATTACGCTTCCATCTGTCAGATTACTGTTGAGCTTGATAAGAACTTTGAGCAAATTCCAATTTGATTTTTGTAGCGAGTTATATCACTTAATTGTGTGCTTAGGCTTATTTTAATGTTCAATGAAGTTTTACCAATCAGTCATCAAAGTCTGTAAATGTTGCAGATGATTGCTAGGAATAAGTCGAGTACAAAAGTAAGATTCTGAAGAAGCACAATCACAGTATCAACTGACAATGTGGAAGATATCAGAAGATATCAGAACAACTGAAAAGAGAAGCAAATAATTGATAAGGTGGAAGAAAAGAATAGCAAAATGTATAGGCAAATTTGTACAGTATCAACTGACAATGTGGAAGAAGAGAATAGCAACCTGATAGATCATGCGAGGCTTCTGTGGTTTACGAACACCTGATTTGCAGAAGCTGGGGATAATGTTGAAACTCAAATACACTCCTACAATGAAAGGTTTTCTTGAAAACTATCATAATTAAAGCATAAATTCAATGAAAACTAAATTTGCTGGAGGGCTTTCACAGATTTTGACCAAATTTAATTTCACGAGGCGTCTAGCGTGAATGAATTAGGGTTTTCTTCTAGCCTTGAAATTATAGAGGAATAGAGAAAAAAAAAAAAACTCAGATTTTTCTGAAAAGTCTATAATTCAATAATCTAATCTTAAAACAATACTTCAATTGTTGAAATAAAAGTTTTAAACTGATCTAATTAAAAGAATTCAAGATTGAAGTTAGGATTTAACCCGTGTCAGAAACTTAATGACTATCCTCATTAACAGTAATTTATTAAATATTTGTAATATACTTAGTTCATGTGAGGTTGTGTTTTCAAAATCTTCCGAGAAACAAGCACTAAATGATGACACTCACGACATTAATGCAAAACTAAAAGATAGCACTACTGGCCAGATTAAATTTCACGAGATGTATAAATCCTACTGGAAAACTAGGATTTTCCAGCCTTTAATACTCTGTGGAGAAAAAAACTCTAATATTTTTATAAAAAGTTTATAATTTAATAATCGAATCTTAAAACAATATTTCAATTGTTGATATAAAAATTTAAAACTGATCTAAGAAAACTAAGTGGAAAAAATAATAAAATATAAAATTAATTAAAATAACTAAATTAGAATTTTTGCTATTTTTGCTATTTAACCATTAATTGATATATTTCATGAACATGAATACAAAGAATAGACAGAGACACACAGAGGAATCATTCACATTTGCACTTGAAAGAAGCCGACTGTATGCAAAGAGGGCTAAGAACAACAAATGAATTAGTTTGCTGAAACAGACAATACAAACAAAAGGAGAAGAATGAGAAATCACATGGGCAGTACTGTGATGGTATTTTCAGAACTATGGTTGTGCCTTTTGGAAGAGAATGTGCTTCTTCTCTGACCACGCATTCTGTACAAATATGGTCGTTGTTAATTTCATCAGAATCAGAGGGCTGAGAAAAGGTTGGTGCAGTCTTGCTTTTGAAAGGGCTATTCTTGCTTTTGATTGAAATCATAACATTCTCCACTGATTGACTTTTGGTGTAACATTTTGATCCTTAAACTTCATTTGGTGTAACATTGTGGTCTTCTCGCATGCAATCCTTTTGCAAACAACCCCTGGTAGAGCATCATCAAAAAATGACTGTCATCATCATCACAACGTATTTCCATTTCAATTAATTCTTTATATTATCAGGCAGCAGAACATAAAATAATGGGTGAAGATATTTTAGCTGATAATGGGTGAAGGGAAATTATGGCACGTTGGAACGATGCCACCCTAACAATCCAAGAGTTCAAATTCAACTTGAATAAAAACATGATAATTTAGAGGAGAAAGGATCCAAGAACATCATGAAACAGGGGATTGTTCTATTTTGTTATGTAACAATCTCAACAGCTAATTAAGAGGTTAGATTGTAGGGTCTAATTTCAAATGCAAGACTCTATTGATTCTCATCATTGTAGTAATAAAACCATGTACATTTTTATAAATTAAGAGGAAACACAAAATTAAACAAGAAAATCTTAAGAGTTCAGAAATAAATCTAGATTTGGTGGAAGATAGAAATATGAAGAGAGAGCAGAAATTGATGGTCTCTTATGCTTTTAATGGCCTCCTTTGTTTTGCATATAAGGTTCGGCCATCTAAGCTTCTCATTGGGTTTTAATTTCCTAAGTTAATTTCATCCTGGCTGGACTTGAATATCTCTATACACACACTTGAGGCTGGATGAGCTTGTCTCTTTAGCTGGCCTTCTTAGGCTTTTGTTCTTTCAAACAATGTCAGCTCTCAGCCCATTATTTTACAGAAAATGTAAAATACACTTGTCATGGCTGATTGAAATCGTGGAAGAAAAAACTAGAGGAAAGATAACCGATTTACAGTTCAAACAATGCCAACGAAGACCAATGCAGAGGAATTCAAAGGGGAAAAAAGGTGGCGGCTCAGAAAGGCTTTACAATGCAGATCATCTAAAGATAAACCTAATCTGAATTAATTGTTCGGTCTCCTTCAAAGCGAAATAACTTTGCCAGGTTTCCTCCCAGTGAAATTTCCTCCCAGGTAGCAAATTGATATTTCATCTCCGGTGTTCTTCCTGAAAAATTATTGTACGACACGTTGAAAACTTTTAGAAATTTCAGTTCAACGAGTTGTGCAGGAATTCTCCCATTCAAGTTGTTGTGTGAAAGATCTAAGCTCTCTATCTGCTTCAGATTGGAGAAAGATGGAGGGATCAATCCAGCGAGATTATTTTGTGACAGATTTAGAGCATATATCCCACTTAAGTTTTCCCATTCTGTCGGGATTTCTCCAGTAAATCTGTTACAAGAAAGATCCATAACAAACATGTAACGAAGGATATCGCCTTCGTAAGTGTAGAAATCTTTCTTTGCTGTAAGCTCGACAGATATTTTTACTGGATTGATCCTGCCTTCTCCTTTACAGCTTCCAAAAGAAAAGGTGAGAATGGGCTAGTCTTGCTTTTGATTGAAATCATAACATGCTCCACTGATTGACTTTTGGTGTAACATTTTGGTACGAAGCATGCTTATTGCCATGTTTTAACATGCCTTTATTTTATTTTTTTATCATGTCATTTTATTGTGGTGTGGAGATTGAGACACTGTGAGGACTCTCTTTATACCATAATTTTTATAAAAATCATTAAAATCATTATAACAAAACTCATCTCCTATCCATTTTAAATGAATTTATAAAATAACTATTTTTTTTCAATTAATATCTTAAACTTCTTAAAACAATTAAACATATTAATTTTTTTTTATAGGATAAAAGGTATAGAATATAGATTTTTACCAAATGAACATTATTTGATAGAGTTGAAATAAGGTTTGAAATAATTGAGAGACTTAACCTAATGCGATAACCATATTTACTATTTATATTATTAGGGCAGTACATGTGTTACGGTGTAGCATACTACACACGATAAGTCAATACATTAATGATACAATATTTTCTATTCTAACACATTTTATAATACATCCCCTCAAGATGAAGATGGGTTATTCACATGAAGTTTGGAACGCAAATGAGCAAATGTAGAGTAAGAAAGTGGCTTAGCAAGAATATTTGCTTGACTTGCGCTGTTCCATCTTATTTATGTGGTGCATTTTTTAAACTTGTCTTTTGGATTTTTTTTATTATTATCAATCTTATCAATCAACTCATCAGCCAAACATACCACATCAAACTGAATTAGGCAATGAAATTTATTTTTATGAATGATTTTTCTTTGCTCAATTATATCTAAAATAAGAAGTGAATACATTAGATATAAAAAAAAATACATTTATTTATTTTGAGACGTCCTTGACATTGATTATTAGTTGCCACTTCATCATCAAATCAAAATTAAAATGTTAATCAAAATTTATAATTGCCATTAAGCTCCACTGAATGTAAACAATGAATTTATAAAATAGTCAAAAGTGGGATGTCGTGATTTCAACAATGCCGTTTCAGAAAATTGATAGTCATGATGAAAAGAAGAATATAGAAGTGTTGAGTTGAAACGTCGTGTTTGCCTGAATTGTATAGTGACAATGGTGGAACTGATGCGGTTGCATAGCAGCACCAACCAGTACTTTCCTAATGATTTCCTTGCGGAAGAAATTATGGCATGTTGGAAAACGATGCCACCCTAACAATCCAAGAGTTCAAATTCAACTTGAATAAAAGCATGATAAATGGTTAATTAAGAGGAGAAAGGATCCAAGAACATCATGAAACAGGGGATTGTTCTATTTTGTTATTTAACAATCTCAACAGCTAATTAAGAGGTTAGATTGTAGGGTCTAATTTCAAATGCAAGACTCTATTGATTCTCATCATTATAGTAATAAAACCATGAACATTTTTATTAAATTAAGAGGAAACACAAAATTAAACAAGAAAATCTTCAGAGTTCAGAAATAAATCTAACATTGCCGAACAGACTGTGAGCAAACCCAGATTTGGTGGAAGATAGAAATATGAAGAGAGAGCAGAAATTGATGGTCTCTTCTGCTTTTCACGGCCCCCTTGTTTTGCATATAAGGTTCCGCCATCTAAGCTTCTCATTGGTCTCTTTAGCAGGCCTTCTTAGGCTTTTGTTCTTTCAAACAATGTCAGCTCTAAGCCCATTATTATCCAAAAGAGTTGTTTCCAGTAACAGGTTACCTCGTTTTCTTTTCTTTTTTGTCACGAAAAAACAAGTAAAGTGTATATCTATGGAATTCAGTTACAGAAAATGTAAAATACACTTGTCATGGCTGATTGAAATCGTGGAAGAAAAAACTAGAGGAAAGATAACCGATTGACCCCAAACGAAGACCAATGCAGAGGAATTTCAAAGGGGAAAAATGGTGGCGGCTTTATGATGCAGTTCATCTAAAGATAAACCTAACCTGAATTAATTGTTTGGTCTCCTTCAATTCTTGATATGACATTACATTTTTAAAGTTAAAAGTGCTGAAGCACAATTCAAAGATAATAAGTAGTTGAATGGAGGAGAATGGTGTGCTGAAACACTACGATTTTCAAAAAAATTGAAGCATATCAGATCCATGCTGCTGCATTCGCAAGAAACGAGCACCCATCAACAATGTGCTAAATGTCAATGCAGAGCTTTAAATCATCTACAGAGGCTCATGAAGAAAATAGGCATAAATGATAACAGATAACAAACCAGAGCACTCTACGTAAACTGATATCTTTAGAAAATTCAGAGGCATGAATGAAAAAGAAAAGCGAGGAATATCTACGTCAACTCTTAATTTGTAACAGTCCACAACTTCATGTTTGGTGTTTCCAATGTATCGATTGTAATCAATCAAGAGATCATCATCTATTTGTAACAGTCCATAATTTCATTAAATATGCATGATTTTAATGTATGTTAGTTAACCAAAAGGCCAAATAAACAACAGGAATAAGAGAGACTATTTTTTATTTGAGAAAATACGATACTGCAAACTATTTCTTTTGAATAAATCCGGTATTACAAGAAGACAAGAATTGGTTGGTTGCTCAGCACAACATAACTGATACAAACAATTACTGATACAAGCACAAGGACAAACACAAGTCACATCAAAACAGAAAGGCTAAGCAACAAGAACACTTCCACAGAGCACTTCTCACAGGCAAATTGCTAAACATGCAGTGAGCAACCATTGATTTGGAATGCGACTGCTTCTCCACAGAGGATTGCAAAAAATTCAGAAAGCAGCCCACACGCTCCTGATAAGATCCAATCACCTTCTGAATCTGGACAACTTGGGAAAGTTAATAGCCAAAAAGCAACAGCAAGTGTCAATGCATTCTTCAATGAAGTAAAACAACCTGCGTCGCCAATGCGGATTTATGCACAGTACTGCTGCAATTGTCAACACCGCAATTATGTAACACACACCAAAGCTGGCATAGAAACTGTACATGTCTATGAAGCCACCATCTCCATTGAAATCGTTAGGCACTCTCGCTGATGGTGATTCTGTTTTGTCGCAACTGTTTTGCAATGGAGGTCCACAAAGAAGAGGATTCCCTTTATAACTGCTTTCATCAAAGGTACCAAATTGATTTTTCATCTCCGGTGTTCTTCCTGACAAATTATTGTTCGACACGTTGAAAACAGCTAGGAAGGTCAGTTCAACGAGTTGTGCAGGAATTCTCCCATTCAAGTTGTTGTGAGAAAGATCCAAGCTTTCTATCTGCTTCAGATTGGAGAAAGATGGAGGGATCAATCCAGTGAGATTATTTTGTGACAGATTTAGAGCATATGTCCCACTTAAGTTTCCCCATTCTGTCGGGATTTCTCCAGTGAATCTGTTACAAGAAAGATCCATAACAGACATGTAACGAAGGATATCGCCTTTGTAAGTGTAGAAATTTTTCTTTGATGTAAGCTCTACAGCTATTTTTACACTGATATCTGGCCACACAATTTTCTCAAAAAGATAAAAAAGATGAAAACCTTCGTTACCCCATTCTCTTCCCCCTATGGATGCAAATATTTCTTCCTCGCTCCAATCATCTGCTGACGACACACTATTGTAAACCAGAGTTTTTTCATCCGATGCCGTAAAATTTAAATTGCTCAAACATGAGGGTAACGGACCAGAAAAGTTATTTTCTGAAAGATCCAATATGCTTAATTTCCTTAACAAGCATAACTGACGAGGTAGTTTCCCATTGAATTGATTAGATTTGAGAACAAAAATGCTCAATTTCGAAAGGCTATAAATCCAATTTGGAATGGGCCCAGTTAAGTTGTTATCGCCGAGATCTAATGTCACCAACGAAGAGAGATTACAAAAAGCATATGGCAGTGGACCGCTCAATTGATTTCTGTAAAGGTGGACATAGCGTAAATCTGATGCATGGAAGCCCAACGGCAAAGACCCAGACAGATTGTTTTCAGAAAGATCTAAAAATTCAAGCCCAGAAGAATTGAAATATTCTATTGGAATGGTACCTTCAAACTGATTTCTGGACAAATCAATTCCATCAAGTTGGTTTTTTGAAGAGTTCCCTATTCCCCTTGGAAGCATGCCTGAGAAAAGATTGTTACTGATATCAAACCACGAAAACGACGATGCAAGAGAAAAGGTACCAGATACTTGTCCTGCAAATTTGTTTCCATCGAGAAAGAGGTACGCTAGGTTAGTCATGTTGAACACAGAGAGTGGTAATCGCCCTGTGAAATTGTTATTGGACAGCTTTAAGGACCACAACGAGGAGCCTACTGCTGGAAAATTATGTTTAAGCAGTTCACAAGACATATGATTGTTGGAAAGATCCAAGTATTCGAGAGAGCTCATATTCCCAAAACAAGGAGGAATACAACCTGTGAGGCTGTTGTTAGCCATCATGAAGTTCTTCAAACGTGGAAAAATCGAACATATGTTGCTTGCAATTTGACCATGTATGTTGTTGCCAGACATATCTACTGTCTGAAGGTTGGGTGTTGGATGTTGTGGCAGCTGCAAAGGAGCACCTATAAATGAGGTGTCTCTCAAATATAGTCGATTTAACTTTGTATTATTCTCAAACAGCCAAGATGGGAAAGGTTCTCCAACGAATTTGTTGTGGGATAGATCAACAAACACCAAATCATGTTGCCTATGCAGGAAGTTTGGAAATCCAGCTTTGAGTGGTTTTGGAGTGCAGTTTGAAGCACTAAAGAAAAGAAGCTGGAACTTTGGAACTAAAGGCCGAAAACTGGGTGCAGCTATTAGCTCATTGTTATCGCATGCAAAGAGCTTGAGGTTGGAGAGGTTCATAAATGAACCAAATGATATTGGAACTTGAAAGTAGTTATTTGAAACTTTGAGGAATTCAAGCTGCGTAAGATGGGAAAGGTGACTAAGGGCAATATTGCCCTCCAATTGGTTGTAGGATAAATCCAAGGATTGTAGAAATGATAGATTTCCCAAACAAGGAGGGAGTACGCCCTTTAGATTGTTTCCCGAGAGAAATAGTTGTTCAAGATTCTTCAGTTCACACCAGCCTGTAGAATATATCAATATATTCATATATCAATTATGTAATTGCTTAGTGAGGTTTTAAAGTTTTAGTTGATTTTTGTTTCATTAGCTAGGTCGGTTTGAGATTATATTTAAACAGCTTTGTTGTTTTATATATATATATATATATATATATATATATATATATATATATATATATATATATATATTAGAGAATGGTTATTTAGAGATTTAAAAAACCTAAACGAGAAATTTTTTTAATTCAAAGTTTTCTCGGAACGAGAAATTTTAGAGATGTAAAAAACCTAGATTTTATCTTTCGCTAAATGTGGCATCAAGTTAGGAGTAAGCCTTCTAGTTTAATAAAACATAGATATAGATATAACAGAAATATCTATGTTCATATCTATCTATGTTCATGTCAAATATTAGGAGTAAGGTTCTTCAATAGTTCTTTCCATGAAATTGTATAAAGATCAGATTTTAATTACCTTCAGCAGGTAGGGTGCTATGGAAGTCAACTCCGGTCAATGATAGGACTTTAAGAGTAGACAAGGGTCCAATGTTCCTAAGAAAGCTTGCTGGGAGAGAAGAATAACGGAGGAACACTTCTTCAAGGCTAGTCGAATTAGACAACCCTGTGGAACAGATCAAATAAATCCATCAATATATTATAAATTAAATATCATATTGTTTTAGGCACCAAAACTGTCACTGACCTTTCCCAACGTGTTTAAATTTACTATAACTGGCACCTAAGGTCTTGAGGGATGGCAACGCTCCCAATGACTCTATCAAAACGCTTTCCTTGAAGTCAATCTCTTCCAGATACAAGATTTCTAAATTCCTTAAACCTGTGATAGAGAGAACAATCAATAACAATTAAATAATTTATAATGTTACAAGACATAGCTTAAGTTTTTAAATTAAAATAATTTTTAATATAATATTAAAATTTTATTAATTAAATATTCACCTTCGTTTATTTAAAAAAAAAATTGAAAAAAAGTTAATAGCATGTATATTTAAGTTTCAAATTATTTCAATCGTTAAAGAATTAATTATATAAAGCTTTTTTAAGGCTTCATCCAAACAATTACTTAAGGGTTAATACACATGTAATTATTAAACCTCACTAGGGAATGTCATCCGAGGTAGGAATGATTTACAACTTTACCATTGAGACCAGTTGATCCTGTGAACATGTTGCCTGATAGATCTAGAGATTTGAGAGATGAAAAACCACTGAGAGATGATAAAATGCTGTCGTTCATTTCATTGTAACTCAGATAAAATTCCTCCAAATTCCTCAACCCTGAAGCTAGGACTTGAAAACCTGAAAGAAAATTGTCGGAAGCAAAGAAATTAGCATATATATATATATATATATATATATATATATATATATATATATATATATCAACCATCCCAATATCCATATAAATTCAATGAAATATAAATTTGTGTGTTAATTTTTTGACATTATATCAATATTTTAATAACCAAATATTCATGAATTCTAATATATCACCTCCATTTCTTTAATAAAATTTTAAAAATTGAACAAAAGTTAATGGTTAATACACATCTAAGTATTAGACAAGTTTACTACAGAATAAATTAAGCATACTAAGGAATGTCACGCGAGGTAGGAATAATTTACAACTTTACCATTGAAACCAGTTGATTCTGTGAATTTATTGCCTGATAGATCTAGATATTTGAGAGTTGAAAATCCAATGAGAGATGATAAAATGTTATCATTAAATTTATTGAAACTCAGATGAAGTTCCTTCAAATTCCTCAATCCTGAAGCTAGGACTTGAAAACCTGAAAGAAGATTGTCAGAAGCAAAGACAATTAACAGATTTATATATCAACCATTCCAATATCCATAAAGATTCAATGTAAAGTTACTTGAAATATAATTAACTTTATGTGTTAACTAAAAAAAAATTGAAAGCATAGAACCTTGATTCTTTAAGCCACCAACTAATTGGTTGCGGCTTAAGTCGAGAATCTCCAGTTCTTTGAAAGGCAGAAACAAAGACGCATTGAGATCCAAGCCTTCATAATTTACGCTATCAAGATTTAGTTCGATCACTCTGTTTGTGGTGTTGTCACACACAACCATATCCCAGTTACAGCAATTAAAATGCTCTTTATCCCAACCTTCTAGCTCATAGGACCCAGCACCTGCATGATTGAACCAAGCTTTTATCTCTAAGAGACTAATTCTCTCTTCCTCCAAACAACAATGGCTCCGGTCGTTGACGAAGGCCAGTGCCATGAGCAGCATCCACACCCACATTTGCCTCATCTTCATAACGCTCCACTGGACCACATACAAAAGCAAGCAAGCTGTCTCTTATATACAATTTTGTCCTCTTCATGCATTTGATCGGACAGTGACAATATCTGTATCGTTGAATTTTCTATGCTGAATTATCCAAGGGAGACTTGGGCTTCATTGAATGAGAGAGTCTTCACGGACAGTGCTAGCCAGGGGCCGCACCACGGCACAGGTCGCTCGGTTTGTGGTGTTGGATTAAAGGATATTCCAACTTCTTGTTTACTGCTTTGCTTTTCTTCATAGACTTGGGAAGTCAGGTGCTGTATATGAACAATTGATTTGATCTTATGAAATTCATGGCAGAAGAGATTAGAAAATGATTTATATTATCAATAATTTCTTCTTACTGCACCTACTGATTTTTATTTCTTGTGAAATATTTAGAATATCTCTTTTGAAATATCAATATCGCCTACCCCCACACTTCCTTCATTTTTGTTAACGGAGTGAAATGATTTCCGACGCAGCTATTAATTTCATCAGCCACTTTCACTTGTTCTTATTTTCATAGACTTGTGAAGTCAAGATTCCCATAATCCACATCATCAAAATGAATTTGATCGAAGAAAGGAAAAAATGAAAAAAAAAAACATTATCAGTGGCTTACAAAAAATAAATAAATAAAACCATCAATTACGAGCTTCATAAGAGAATTTTAGCTATTTGTCTTAAACTCAACAGAATATCCTTTAATCTTCAACTGATCAACCGATGATCATAAATGATGCCAAAATTGTAGTCAAAGAGACTTGGAACTCCCTGCTGATGGGCTGTTTATTCTGCCGAAATTGCATGGGCTGTTTTACAGCCTTCGTAATGGGCTTGGCTACTTTGGGTAATTAAAAAAACCCAAATCGATAATGTTTTCTTTTCCTTTGGTATCCGTTTAATCAATCTTCTGGTTTGATCCTTGATAGTGCTGTGTTTTGATGCTTGTCGATTAGCCACAATAATGTTAAATTTACAAGGACAGATCCAAGAAAAGCAATGCAGGCCTGTATTGGTCTCTGGGAGTTCAAAATAAGACCCCCTGATAAAGGCTGCAATCATTGCTTGAACCCTTGTAAAGGGACCTTGACACATGCGGTCCACTGAAGAAGTACAACACCGTTCTTTCTTATGGTTTAAATCTACTCATAACTTAGTCGTTTTGCATCAATTTCTTGTAAGTAATTAGTGGCATCCTTAGATCAATTTTACATTCCAATGGAGACCCTAGAAGAAGTGTAAAGTTGATCTAAGAATGCCAATAATTACTTACTAGAAATTAAATCATTAAACAAAAATATCCACTAAAAGAAGTGTTTTTTTTTTCCATCTAAAAAGAATTCGAAATTTTACTAGGGCCTAATAACATAAAGTAAATCTTTTTTTTTTTTTTTACTTTATGGCATGTTCTCAAAATTTTTATTGATATTAATTAAATAACAAAGACATTGATGTAGCTGAAAATTGAGAACGAGAGGGATGATGGAATGGATTAAGTAAAATGGGCTTGAAAGAGACCCAACAGGAGAGAAAAATCTGAAATAAACTCTTGATGTTCAAAATAGCCCACAAGGAAGGCTTAAATAACTAGGGCTGATAAAATTACCAAAATAGGTAAATACTGATTATTCAATAAATAAAAATACTTCCTAGAATAAGACAAGAAATGAGAAAAAAAATCACCACAAATAAAATCCTGAAAAGTTACCAAAATGGAAAAACGTTAAAACTAGGGAAGCGGTGGCCTAAACGATAGAATTTGGGCCAAAAAAGAACACATTGCTAGTTCCTTGTGATGCCCGCTCGAAACAGCTAGGGTTATTTATGACATTCTCATACTAAAAGGTATTCTAAAACATCCTTAACCGAGTTCATGTTTGTTTTTTGAAAAGTGATTTTTAGAAAATTATTTTCCAAACTTTTCTCTATTTGTTTGCTATTAAAAAAGATGGTCAATGAAAAACACTTTCCAGTCAAAGAAAAATTTGGCTTGCTTTCCAGAAAAGTGTTTTCCTGAAAAATTTGGGCGGAAAACACTTTCCGGTAGTTGTGAAAAATTTAAAAATGTTATATTATTTGCTGATTATATTAAATTTGGTCCTCAAACTTTTGATTGCTATATATATTTTGTTTTAAATATTTATTTTTCAATTTCATCTCTTAAAATTTATTTTTTATATTAACTTTAGTCCTCATTTTTATAATTGTAATTTGTTTTTTCCTTATCATTTTCTTATTGAAATTTTTTATCTATCAAATTTGGTCCTCATTCTTTTAATTGTTACTTATTTTATTTGAAATAATTTATGAAATGTTAATTATTATTATTTTAATTTCTTCATATTTTATTTTTATTTTATTTTTTAGATTTGATTTCTATTATTTTGATTATTATTTATTTTATTTGAGATAATTTATGAAATTATATTTTTTTTCAATTTCATCCTCATTCAACTTTTTAATATGTAAGATTTGTTCCTCATTATTTTAATAAACTTGAGAAAATAAAACATTAATAAGTTATTTTCCAGCTTATTTTCCATGACATAACAAAACACTAGAAACTGTTTTTCAATTTATTTTCCATTACACTACCAAACATCGAAAAATAATTCACTTTCCTGGAATTCACTTTTCAAAAGGAAATTACTTTCCAGCAAATAAATAGAGATTTTCAGAAAAATCAGAAATCAAGTTAAATTTTCAACTATGATTTCAAGAGTTTTTTTTTTTTTTTTTTGTAAGTTTGACATCCTTTAATGTTTTTATCTTTTAGAACAGTTTATCCAGGTCGATTCCACTTTGCTTCAACCGACCACAATGATCCTATATCTATCTATACAATAATCAATTAAGCGGTCGATTCCATTTTTTAGTTTGAACTAATAAAACCTATACTTTTTTTCAAGCTTCAGTTCATTTTATTGCAGTTTCTCAAATGAATTCTACAAATTCAAGATATATATGCATCCTTAATGCCATATTAAAGAGAATATATAGATAGAAGAAGAGGAGGAGTTTTACGTGATATGGATAGCGTGATGCTCCTAAGCCTAGAACCAGCTAACTGAACATAGAAATCAAAGCTCCTTACCCTCTCCCTATTGTATCTTCTTCGAGTGGAACCCTAGCTTTTTGCCCTCCAAGATATATGTTCTCATCCTTCTCCAGTACTCTCTTTTCCATCCAGCATAGGCAATCACAACTTACCTCAACGGAAAACTTTATAGCCAACTTCAACCAATATTTAAAAGGAATTTTGTCCTTTGTTTGATAAGCAAAATCAACAGAACCTGTCTTTGACTTTCTAGCCCATAGCAGTAGCCATTTTAAGGAGCAGAAACAAACATTGTAGAGATTTATCATCACGAAAATCTAGTTGAAGCCAACTTCATCAAAACTCCACAGCCAATGTATTAGTCCCAGCCCTTTTATAATCGAAACGCAATAGGAGAAGGCATAGATTGATAGGTTAAGAAAGTTCTGAAAGGTGTTTGATAATTTCTTGTTGCTTAATTCTTGAATGTTCCCTACACCTTTGGCTTTTTTATATAGACTTATATCCTAGCTTAACAAGTATTTTAGTTACTGAAAAATAAATAGATAAGATTGTTAAGTAATATTTATCTAGTTTTATTTATTAAGGGTAGAATAGTATTTTCAGTTTAATCTATATATAATTCCTTTATATTTAAGTTAACTTAAGCACTCATAATAAACAGATTATTGAGAATTCTCTAGTCTCCTTTTATGTTTGATCTGAATTTCTTTAACATGATATTAGAGCCTATTTGATCGAACCCTTGGTTTGTTAATTTTATGGAACTCACTGCCCTTGTAGAAATCATGTTCACCAATGTCAGAGCCACTGCTCGTATCAAAATCGTTATCATCATCCACTTCATTCTCTGTAGGATGTTCCAGCACGCTCAATGCATTCCTTTGAAGCTTAACTTCAGATTCATTTTTCAAAACATCAGACATGGGTTGTTTGACCTATTAAAAGATGGAGGATGAAGATCAAGTTTTGTGCTTGCGGCTGAAGAATTAATATCTGAAACTTTATTTTAGATTCTTCAGCTTCTACAATTTGGTATTTCTGTTCTGCCTCTGCAATTGTTTTGGTATTTCGTCTTCTCTTCAGTTTCTGCAATTTGATATCAGCTTCTATAATTTGGTATTTCTGTCTGTCTTTGCAATTGTATTGGTATTTCATCTTCTCTTCAGTTTCTGCAATTTGGTATCAGCTTCTGCAATTTGGTATTTCTGTTCTGCCTCTGCAATTGTTTTGGTATTTCATCTTCTCTTCAGTTTCTGCAATTTGGTATCAGCTTCTGCAATTTGGTATTTCTGTTTCTGCAATTTGGTATCAGCTTCTGCAATTTGGTATTTCTGTCTGTCTCTACAATTGTTTTGGTATTTCATCTTCTCTTCAGTTTCTGCAATTTGGTATCAGCTTCTGCAATTTGGTATTTCTGTTTGTCTCTGCAATTGTTTTGGTATTTCATCTTCTCTTCAGTTTCTGCAATTTGGTATCAGCTTCTGCAATTTGGTATTTCTGTTTCTGCAATTTGGTATCAGCTTCTGCAATTTGGTATTTCTGTTCTGTCTCTGCAATTGTTTTGGTATTTCGTCTTCTCTTCAGTTTCTGCAATTTGGTATTTGAGTTAAGTTTCTGCAAGAAAAATAAAAAATTTGGAGTGATATTTTGTCTTCCGCTTCTGCAAAATCTGGTATTTCGACTTTCCTTCAGCTTCTGTCATGGCATCTACTACCAAAGAGATTGTTTGGTTACGTTGGTTACTTGCTGATATGAGAGTTTTCTTTTGTCATCCTACTCCTATGAATTGTGACAACCAGAGTTCTATTCAGATTGCTCACAACTCGATTTTTATGAGCGAACTAAACACATTGAGATCGATTGTCATCTTACTCGTCATCATCTCAAGCATGGCACCATTACTTTGCCTTTTGTTCATTCTTCCTTGCAAATTGCAGATTTCTTTACCAAGACACATTCCATATCTCGTTTTCATTTTCTAGTTGGCAAACTCTCGATGCTTGTAGATGCCGCATCGTGAGTTTGAGGGGAGATGTTAAGTAATATTTATCTAGTTTTATTTATTAAGGGTAGAATAGTATTTTCAGTTTAATCTATATATAATTCCTTTATATTTAAGTTAACTTAAGCACTCATAATAAACAGATTATTGAGAATTCTCTAGCCTCCTTTTATGTTTGATCTGAATTTCTTTAACAAAGATAATCCCAGCTTAATCTAAATTAAATAGTTAACACAAATCAAAACTCAGGAAACAACTCTAAAAGAAACAAGTGTGAATTGAGTTAAAACAAATATGAAATCAAATAGAGGATGAAAGGTTGATTTTTAGATCAAGAATAGCATGTATTAAAAAGATAATAAATAAAATTAGAGTAATAACATTGATACAACTTATCATTAAATTTCACTTGCAATTTCCTCTCAATTTTCTGTAGTTTTGTAGAGACAAAGATTAGTTGGTCCTTACGGGAATTTTTCTTCCTTAATTTCACTCCTATTTCCCAAACGATGGAATTCATACAACCTTTCGATTTTATTTCCACGTAAAATCCATTCTTCTCTATCAAACAGAACATAATAACGGGCCATATTTTAATTTAAATATCTTTTCCTAATATTTAAAGCTTTTTTGCTGGGAAAATATCATGGGGATTTGAGAGAAAAGACAATAGATAAGAAAGGACACGAAAAAAAGTGAGAGAAAATGATGGTGGGTCTTCATTCTTCAAGGACCGTGGAACTCTTTGGAGGCATGCGTGAGAGGTGAAATGGAAAAGTATAGGGACCAAATTGTAATACAATGAATATATAGGGCTTAAAATGCAATTTACCCTTAATTTTTTCATGGATGACGCAGTCACAAGGAGAGGATAGATGTCATTTCTGAAATGATAAGACAGGCAGTGACAATAAGTAAAATTTCGTAAATCATCATCAATCAAAAATCATGACGTGGGGACAGATCAGACGGTTGATTGTGACTCTTTTTACCCTCACTTTCTCCCTGTGGAGGGTTTTAGGACAGTATCGCGCGAGATGCGCGGGCGCTGTACTCGTACATTTCCAAGGTGTATATGGGATCCATGTCTTTATTAAACCAATTAAAATCTTGTACTTCTTGGGACGCACTGGGACTCTAGTTTTCTTAAAAAAAAACATTTCATAAAAGTCCTCAAACTTCGATGCTCCACTCAAGCTAGTCTCATCTCTATCATAGCAATATTATAATTTTTATTCATTTTTAGTTAACAAAAAGTTTATGTAATCACTTAAAGTTTATATGGTTTTTTTTATATATATAAAAAACTAATGAATTCTTTAAAAATCTCATTTTAAATCGCTTGAAACTAATTTCATAAAGAAACACAAAGATCTTACATTTATATAATTTGTTTAATTACAGAAACAAATTATACGATTTTACAACCCTTTAAAACAAACTCATCAAAATATTTAATCCAAATTCTGAATTAAGTAACAATATCTAATGCAGATAGGTTTGAATAATTTGATAATTATTAATAGTCAATTGTAGATTTATCACAATTAGATCATATATATAAAACCCAATAAACTCATAATATGAACAAATATAACTGGGCTAACTTAAGAAAAAAACAAATTGGTGCAAAATGACTAGTCTAACTAAAAAAGTTTAAATTTTAATTTCACCTCATGGAAATCATTCTCAAATTTAATTAGGAGATTTTATGGTTTTATTCTATAAAAGGTATGTGTAGGCTTGAAAGAAGTTGTTTGAGCCAATTTTGTTATTTTTTTAATATTTTCACAATTCTAGTGTAATTTTGGATTTTATATTGTAAAAACCTATATCATATCAAGATTAAATTTCAGTAAAAAAAATATTAGAACTCTAGTTGTGGAGAGGTTTTATATATATATATAGAATTACGTTTTTCTTTGAGCTTGCTTTTTTCTTAACCGGATCAACTACATCAATCTCCTAAAAAAAAAAAGTTTGGAATGAAAACTTAAGTGAAATTTAACAGTCTGCAACAATAATCCTTTACCGTCCACCATGAAATGATCAACAGGTTTTTTTTAACGACAATATAAATTCTGAAAGAGCGTAGACATGAACCACCCAACAGCCATGCAGGGTCTAGTCTGCATGGCAATGGTCCACTCAATCGCTGAATCCACATGAACACAGTCTAATGAACTGCTCAACATGCATTTGGTTCTGGAGAAAAATCTGAAATAAACTCTTGATGTTCAAAATAGCCTCACAAGTAAGGCTTAGATAGCTAGGGCTGAGAAAATTGCCAAAACAGGTAAATACTGATTCTTCAATAAATAAAAAAAATATTGCCTTGTTTTAAGTTTAGACTTGTGTTCTTTCAGCAAACAAAATTATTGTAGAACCAAATTCCACCTTGCTGGTATGATCCTTGGTTCTATCAATTATTTTTTTAATTAAGAAAATACGATACTGTAAACTATTACAATTGTGAATAAATTCCATATTTTAGGGATATAGAAATCACAAGAAGCCAAGAAATATTGGTTGGTTCCTCATTCTCCAAATCTAAGAGCAAAACGCCACATAATTAAGACATAACAAAGAAACAAACAAATATGGATACAAGCACAAGGATAAACACAAGTCATGTCAAAACAGAAAGGCTAAGCAACAAGAACCAGACACTTCGACAGAACACTTCTCACAGGCAAATTGCTAAACATGCAGTGAGCAACCCTTGATTTGGAATGCGACTGCTTCCCCACAGAGGATTACAACAAATTCAGAAAGCAGCCCACACGCTCATGATAAGACCCAATCACCTTCTGAATCTGGACAACTTGCGAAAGTTTATAGCCAAAAAGCAGTAGCAAGTGTCGATGCATTCTTCAATGAAGTAAAACCACCTGCGTCGCCAATGCGGATTTATGCACAGTATTGCTGCAATTGTCAACACCACAGTTATGTAAAACACACCAAAGCTGGCATAGAAACTGTCCATGTCTATTAATCCATCATCTCCGTTGGAATCATTAGGCACTCTCGCTGATGGTGATTCTGTTTTGTAGCAACTGTTTTGCAATGGAGGTCCACAAAGAAGAGGATTCCCTTTATAACTGCTCTCATCAAAGGTAGCAAATTGATATTTCATCTCCGGTGTTCTTCCTGACAAATTATTGTACGACACGTTGAAAACTGCTAGAAAGTTCAGTTCAACGAGTTGTGCAGGAATTCTCCCATTCAAGTTGTTGTGAGAAAGATCCAAGCTCTCTATGTGCTTCAGATTGGAGAAAGATGAAGGGATCAATCCAGTGAGATTATTTTGTGACAGATTTAGAGCAAATATCTCACTTAAGTCTCCCCATTCTGTCGGGATTTCTCCAGTGAATCTGTTACAAGAGAGATCCACAGCAGACACGTAAAGAACGATATAGCCCTTGTAAGTGTAGAAATTTTTCTTTGCTGTAAGCTCTACAGCTATTTTTCGATTGATGTCTAACCACAAAACCTTGCTTTCACGATCCAAAATTCTGTCACTCAAATTTCTTCCCCCTATGGATGACAATATTTCTTCCTCGCTTCCATCATCTTCTTGCGTCCATTCACTGACGACGTCCAGAGTTCTTACATCTGCTGCCGTAAAACTTAAATTCCACAAACATGAGAGTAACGGACCAGAAAAATTATTTTCTGAAAGATCCAATATTCTTAATTTCCTTAACAAGCATAACTGAACAGGAAGTTCCCCATTGAATTGATTAGATTTCAGAAGAAGAAAGGTCAATTCCGAAAGGCTATCAATCCAATTTGGAATTGGCCCAGTGAAGTTGTTATCGCCGAGATCTATTGTCGCCAAATAAGAGATATTATAAAAAGCATATGGCAGTGGACCGCTCAATCGATTTCCGTAGAGGTGGACATATTGTAAATTTGGTGTATGGAAGCCCAACGGTAATGACCCACACAGATTGTTTTCAGAAAGATCTAAAGATTCAAGACAATCAGATTTGAAAAATTCTATTGGAATGGTACCTTCAAAATGATTTCTGGACAAATCAATTCTCTGCAAGTATACAAAATGATTTCTGGACAAATCAATTCTCTGCAAGTATATTGAAGAGTTCCCTATTCCCCTCGGAAGCATGCCTGACAAAAGATTGTTACTGATATCCAACCACGAAAGTGATGATTCAAGAGAAAAGGTACTTGGTACTTGTCCTCTAAATTTGTTTCCATCTAGAAAGAGGTAACGTAGGTCAGTCATGTTGAACACAGAAGGTGGCAATCGCCCTTTGAAGTTGTTATTGGACAGCTTCAAAAAACTCAACGAGCAGGAGCCTGCTGTTGGCAAATTATGCTCAAGCAGTTAACAAGACATATAATTGTTGGAAAGATCCAAGTGTTCGAGAGAGCTCATATTCCCAAAACAAGGAGGAATACAACCCGTGAGGCTGTTGTTAGCCATCATGAAGTTCTTCAAACGTGGAAAAATCAAACACATGTTTCTTGCAACTTGACCATGTATGCTGTTGTCAGACATATCTACTGTCTGAAGGTTGGGTGTTGGATGTTGTGGAAGCCGAAAAGGACCTATAAATGAGGTGTCTCTCAAATATAATCCTTTTAACATTGTATTATTCTCAAACAGCCAAGATGGGAAAGGTTGTCCAACGAATTTGTTGTGGGATAGATCAACAACCACCAGATCATATTGGCTCTGGAGGAAGTTTGAAAATCCAGCCTCGAGTGGTTTTGAAGTACAGTTTGAAGCACTAAAGAAAAGAAGCTGGAACTTTGGACCTAAAGGCTGAAAACTGGGGGCAGCTATAAGCTCATTGTTATCGCATGCAATGAACTTGAGGTTGGAGAGGTTCATAAATGAACCAAATGATATTGGAACTTGAAAGTAGTTATTTGTAATTGAGAGGTATTCAAGCTGCGGAAGATGGGAAAGGTGACTAGAGGCAATATTCCCCCCAAATTGGTTGTCAGATAAATCCAAGATTTGTAGAAATGATAGATTTCCCAAATAAGGAGGAAGTACGCCCTTTAGATTGTTTCCCGAGAGAAATAGCTGTTCAAGATTCTTCAGTTCACACCAGCCTGTAGAATATATCCATATATTCATGTTAAGGGAATAGGAATATATCAATTATGTACTATTTATTGAGAGATCTATTCGACAATATTACAAGTTTATTAGTGATTTAATTTACTTTGGTGAGGCAGGGGGCCATTTAGCATACAGCTTTCCAGAGACAAAATTCTGTGAGGAGGCAAATGTCCATTATTTCGTAGAAAACTTGTTGTTATGGGAGAAGCATAAACTTGTTGTTTAAGAACAGCTCTTCAAGTTTTGTCCAAATTATGCCGTCCTAAAAGATTGAGAAAGGTGCATTCTTAATATCAGACAATGAGGTTACTTGAAACATAAAGGGATTGATTCTTGTTCTGTCCCATTTATGTCCGTTCTTAAACAAATCTTGATGGATTATGGGAGATTAAAATCATTTCCTACATAAATTTCTATTTTATGTATCCATATGCATAACTAGCTTATAAAAGGAAAAATGAAGAATTCTTTTTGATAACATACTAAATAAGAAACATGGACATTATTCGCAATATATTCATTTTTTTCCCATCCGATGAAAGGAATTTGAGCTTTGGATGGTTCATCAATGACTCAAATAATTAATGAAACTGGGACTTCGAATTGGTTAATTTATAGGTCAAGGTTTTACAGAATAATGGGACGTTGGTAAGAGCACCAGGGCCAGTATTACCAACGAATTTATAGGTGTTGTTTTCTAATTAGGCATATGCCCAAATTAGGGCTAGAATTATTTTATTTTTTTGGATTTTGATTTATTTTTCTAGTTATTTTCAAGATTTTTTCTAATTGAGGTTTTAAAGTTTTAGTTAATTTTTGTTTCATTGGCTAAGTCGGTTTTAGATCATATTTAAACAGCTTTGTTTATATATATATATATATATATATATATATATATATATATATATATATATATATATATATATATATATATAGAGAGAGAGAGAGAGAGAGAGAGAGAGAGAGAGAGAGAATGGTTATTTAGATTATTGATATCCATAATTGTTTTAATTCAAAGTTTTCTTGGTAGTTTAGTGTTAGAGAATAATATAAATTATATCATGGGACCTCACCTAATAGCTTAAGTTATTGGGTTGAGATGGTTCTTGGACATGGTATCAGAGCCTTGATGACCAAGCGATCACGAGTTCGAATCTCACCATCCCCATTTATTTGATAAAAATTAAGCACAAGGTAAAGTGGGTCTGTGCAAGTTTCAAGCCCAAAGGGCTTTCACTTGAGGGGGTGTGTTAGAGAATAATATAAATCATATCATGGGACCTCACCTAATAGCTTAAGTTATTGGGTTGAGATGGTTCTTGAACATTTAAAAACGAGAAATTTTAGAGATTGAGAAACCCTAGATTTCATCCTTTTCTATATGTGGAGTCGAGTTAGGAGTAAGCCTTCTAGTTTAATAAAACATAGATATAGATATAACACAAATATCTATGTTCATGTCAAATGTTTATGTCAAATTTTAAAGAACAACTGTTATTTGGATTTCGGTACTCTTATAATTGTTCATTTGTAGAATTGATGGAGGTTCTTCAAAAGTTCTTCCATGGAATTGTATAAAGATCAGATTTTAATTACCTTGAGCAGGTAGGGTGCTATTGAAGTCAACTCCGGTCAAGGATAGGACTTTAAGAGTAGACAAGGGTCCAATGTTCCTAAGAAAGCTTGCTGGGAGAGAAGAATCATCGAGGAACACTTCTTCAAGGCTAGACGAATTCCACAACCCTGTGGAACAGATCAGATAAATCCATCAATATATTATAATTATCATATTGTTTTAGGCACCAAAACTGTCACTAACCTTTCCCAAAGTGTTTAAATTTACTATCACTGGCATGTAAGGTCTTGAGGGATGGCAACGCTCCCAATGACTGTATCAAAATGCTTTCCTTGAAGTCAGATGATTCCAGGTACAAGATTTCCAAGTTCCTTAAACCTGTGATAGAGAGAACAATCAATAATAATGATTTACAATAATTCAATAATTTATAATGTTAGAGTTAATATATAGCTTAAGTTTTTTAATTAAAATTATTTTTAAATATAATAATTAAATATTCACAAGAATCATATATATATGTATTATGTATGTGTATGTGTGTATGTGTATATGTATATGTATATCGACCATCCCAATATCCATATAAATTCAATGAAAAATAAATTTATGTGTTAATTTTTTGATATAAATATTCATGAATTTTAATATATATATATATATCACCTCCATTCCTTTAATAAAATTTAAGAAATTCAACAAAAGTTATGATTAATACACATCTAATTATTAAACAAGTTTACTAAAGAACAAATTAAGCCTCACAAATTAATATGTAGGAATGATTTACAACTCTACTTTTGAAACCGATTGATCCTGTGAGCCTATTGTTTGATAAATATAGAGATTTGAGAGTTGAAAAACCTGAGAGATGATAAAATGCTGTGTTAAATTTATTGTAACTTAGATCAACCCTGAAGCTAGGACTTGCAACCCTGAAAGAAGATTGCAAACCTCCAAATTTTATGCCTTAAGATTGCGTTTTTGGTCAAGAAGGATAGAGTGGAAGTATCCATTTTGTGTATTGTAATATAATCATCTGTTAAGCAGAAAGAAAACAGAGGAATGATTCTGTTATTTCTTGCGTGTGGAATCCTCCTACCATTATATATATATACTTCCCCACATGCATTACACGATTTATTCTATTAACCGTCTCTTAACAACTTCTAACACGTGTCCATGCATTACTTGATGATAGGACTTCGGAGCCTGGAAGAGAAACATCGAAGCAAAATAATTATTTTATGATTATAAGAACAGAAAGATTGAACCAACCTTGATTCTCAAAGCAACCAACTAATCCATTAGAACTCAAATCAAAACTTTGCAATTCTTTAAAAGGCAGAAACAAAGATGCGTTGAGAACCCAATCCCCCAAACTCTGATCCCTTGCACCACTAAGAGAGAGTCGGATCACTCGCCTTTGAGTGTTATCACACTCGATCCCATACCACTCACAACAATTACTACTGTACTTCGCCCAATCTCTCATGTAAATGCTGTTTAGATTGATCAAAGATTTGATCTCCAAGAGACCAATTCTCTCTTCCTCCAAACACCCATAAGAACGACCACACCATTCACCATCCAAAGTCATTAATGTGTGACCAAAATCCAAACCCACAATATCTTTTTCACCATCATCTTAGATAATTATATGAACCACTACAGTTTGTAGAATACTGTTGTTCGTTATGTGAGTTTGGGCAACCATAGAGGTCCTATTTATACTACAGCACTTTGGCCATTTCCATGATTTTATCTTGGGTTGCTGATTCTATATTTCGAGATATATTATAACAGAGAGATTTTTTATAATAGCAATCATTTTTTTATCTCCTGTATCATATCTTTCCACAAATCTTAAATAATTGATGAGAAAGTGGCATGCCAATTTCAATATCAAGTTGCTTAGTTTTTTTACTTGAAAAAGATTTGAAATAATATTTTTTTTATTTTTAAAAATTTATTTTTAATATTATTATATTAAACGATTTGAAAATACTAAAATAAATTAATTTTAAAAAAATAAATTTTTAATTTTTAAAAAATATTTTTAAAATACAAAAACAAATTTCAACTTATTATATTTGTCAAAAGTAGGATATATAACTCTCTCTTCTTTATAGCACTACTGACCAAAGACGAGTTAAGGCATTAAATGCCGTGAACTCGGATGTTTGACTTGCTGTGTGCCTTTTTCATTCTTAAACACAACCATGCAGTAATTTCCTTATGGATACTGGACTACTGGTGGTCTTACAGAATTTATTTCCAAACAACCCTTGTTTGACCCGGCTCCAGGGTTGATTCGAGATAAAGCTTGTATTATCAGGTCACTGGATTAATTTAGATCTACACTAATTTTATATATATGTGTTAAAATAATATTGTTTTTTGTATAAAAAATAATAATTCACGTGTTATAAATATAAGCCACTTGGGTTTTTCTCTTTTCCTATTTTTTATTTCGTTTCAATATGTTGATTGGCATATAAATATTGTTCAATTTAAATCATTTTTTCAATAAATCTTCACCTAGTTTAAATTGAAACAAATCATCTTTTATTTTGAACCAATGAAGTCTTCAGTGTATCATCAAGCATGTTAATTTTAATATTATCAATTAACAACTTTAATTTTATATATTATCAACTACACTAGCATTATAAAATTTCCATCTTTTTTTATATATAAATGTTAAACCATTATTTCTTTATTAAACAAATATGAAAAGAGCATGCAGAATCTAAATCTCATGAGTTTCTCAAAACCTCATTGCCTTTATAAACCATGAGAATATATTTATGATTTGTACAATCGCAGCATCTCTAGACTTCTTGCTCCTTAGCTTCCGTTCTTCTACATTGGCTTTTTTCTTTTCACAATGTGATACTGAATACAGTCTTTTTCATGATAATACAACATTTTCTATCACTATAATCCACTCTAGGTCTAAAATTTGATCTAGAGTACTTACTTCTACCATAATTATTTTCTTATACTATTTTTCTAACACGAAAATCATAATTAGATGCAGTGGATAATTGGGAATCTTGACTTCACAGGTCTACGAAGAAGAAAAACAAGTGCTAGTGGATGATGAGACTTAAAACATGGATGTGTTTGAATGAAAAAATTTAGGGCAGAGATGACGTCTATAGGGGGAGCTTCTTGCTCCTTAGCTTCAGTTCTTCTACATTGGCTTTCTTCTTCTCACAGTGATACTGAATACAGTCTTTTTCATGATAATACAACATTTTCTATCACTATAATCCACTCTAGGTCTAAAATTTGATCTAGAGTACTTACTTCTACCATAATTATTTTCTTATACTATTTTTCTAACACGACAATTATAATTTTGTTTTTGAGAGAAACCCTTTAAAATTAATGTTGTATCATAATCGACATTATTATCTACTTCTAAAAACTTATCATTATTTATCTAGGGACGTAATTTGAAAAGCATTTGAACATAAAGACTTCAAATGCTTTGGGCATGGGTCGAGACTTGAGAGGTGGTTTCTAACATCTCTATCCCAAACACCCTCTTAACAAATATTAACGTGTTATCTTCAATATATTTTTGAATGCTTACTCTATTGGATAGGCTTCATGCCCTGCAGGTAATAACCAGGATAGGAGTCCGACTTAATTAGAATTGATAGGGCACAAATATATATATATATATATATATATATATATATATATATATAGGGTAATTTGTTCTTTTATTCAACTTTCTAACCTTCTCAAAATTGCATCAATTAATGGCCGCAGGGAAGGTTACTATAGACCATGACGAAACTGCCGATTTTGTAAGGAAGGTGCAGAAGCGCATCAACTAGGAGGCCTACTAAGACTTTTTGATGACTTTATGTGCATACAGAAACAAGTGCAAGGACGTGGTTGATGGGTACATAGATGTGGTTGAGCTGTCCGGGTTTCACAAATTTTTGCCAAATTGAATTTCACGAGGCGTCTAACATGAATGAATTAGGGTTCTCTTCTAGCCTTGAAAATATAGAGGACTAGAGAAAAAAAAAACTCTCATATTTTTCTAAAAAGTTTATAATTCAATAATCTAATCTTAAAACGATACTCCAATTGTTGAAATAAAAGTTTAAAACCGATCTAATTAAAAGAGTTTAAAATTAAGTGTGAAAAATAATTAAAATACAAAATTATCTAGAAAAATAATTAAAATAACAAAAACAGAATCTTTTGGACTTAATTTGAAAAGATCCATGTGGTGAAGGATTTCTTTTCAAGCTTAATCTTTTCTATTTTGGTTCATAAATGTATTTTTTTACACGTCATAATTAAAGCATAAATGTCGTGTACGCCGATGCTTGACTTGTGGTTTTCCATTTTGATTTTTAAATACAAGAAAACAGTAATTTCCAGGTGATTTCCTTATAGAAACTGGTGGTCTCCTCACGACCTTTTTTTTCAAATGACTGTTGTTAGAGTATGATTGAAGTTAGGATTCAACCCGTGTCAGAAAATGACTATCCTCATTAACAGTAATTTATTAAATATTTTTAATATAATTTTTTTTAGATTAGCGTGGTTGTTCAGAGCAGCTTACATGCACTTCGACTAATCTCACAGACCCTAAAGTTAATGATCATATAAGCTTCCAGTGACCTTAAAAGAACTCAAAATCATAATTATTGAAAAATAAATATAAAATCTAACTAATTAAAAATCACCTTAATATATTTAGTTCATGTGAAAATGTGTTTTCAAAATCTTCCGAGAAAAAGGGATTAAATGATGACACGACACTAATGCAAAACTAAAAGATAGCCTAAAAAAGATAGCACTACTGGCCAAATTAAATTTCACGATATGTATAAATTTAAACTAGGATTTTCCAGCCTTTAAACTATACTCTATGGAAAAAAAAAACTAATATTTTTTAAAAAAGTTCATAATTTAATAGTTCAATTTTAAAACAATATTTCAGTTGTTGATATAAAAATTTAAAACTGATCTAACAAAACTAAGTGGAAAAAATAATTAAACTATAAAATTAACTAAAAATAAAATTAAAATAACAAAAATAGAATTTTTTGGGTCTAATTTGAGAAGATCCGTGTGGCAGAGGACATAACCTGTAGAATTATCTAATAAAACAATCGAATCAAAAATTATTTTTTGTAAGGTTTTATATATAATGCCTACGAGTTTTTTAAAGTTAATTGAAAAATTAAAGATTACATCCTAGTAGAAATTACTATTATTCATTTAATGTTAATTGAAACATATAGCAAAAGCAAAAGGTTTGACTTAGTGGTTTAAAAAATGTTTTTTTTTTTTTTTTGCCTTATCAGGTTCCACCAGATGTGCCAAGTAAATTATTGTGAGGGTGCTCCCATCAATAAAACTTTTATATATATATATATATATATATATATATATATATATATATATATATATATATAGTTTAGTTTCGGTTGACTCAAAAAAAAAAAATTAAGGATATTTGTTAGCATGGAGTCAATTGAGACATCTAGCTAGTCACTCATGGCTTTAAACGCAACTCTAACTTCGCTTACTATGCTTATTATGCAAAGCAATTGATTTGACGTTAGGCTTCACAATTTTTTTTTTTTATTTACATAAATATTCAGCTCTACATCTTGATTAATTTTTATAGACCTGAAATTAATAATTAGATAAATTTTCAATAATCATTAATATTACAAACTATAAGATTCAAACCTGAAATCACATGAAAACAAACCCCTTTATCTCAAGCTTCACATTTATTTTCAAGCTTGCATAACGGGGTGTTCCTCCATCTTCTTGTTTAACTGCTTTCTTCGTAGACTTGGGAAGTCATGTGTTATGAACAATTGATTTGATCTTGTGAAATTTATGGCAGAAGAGATTAGAAAATGACTTCTATTATCAATAATTTCTTCTTACTGCTCCTACTGATTTTTATTTCTTGTGAAATATTTAGAATATCTCCTTTGAAATATCAATATCACCTACCCCACTTCCTTAATTTTTGTCAATGGAGTGAAATGATTTCCGACACAGCTCTTAATTTCATCACCCACTTTCACTTGTTTTTCTTCATAGACTTGTGAAGTCAAGATTCCCATAATCTTTACATGCAATTGCCAAGTAGCTGCACAGAAAAGGTATGCTAGCTTGGTTGGAACAATATGTGAAGTAAAATATATCATGTCCAAACTCTGAGAAACATGACAATATATTGCGGCAGCCTGCAATAAACATTAAAATACCCTTTCCATGTAATTGTCCAGCTTAAGAGAATACACCATATAACAACACAGCAACTCATCTAAGTTCAAAAACACATATTAATCTGGAATCTTCTTCATGCCCAAAAATTTTAGGAGATTCTTTTCTAATGTCTAATATATCAAGTATCCAAATGACCTTCTTCCTATTTGCAAAGTTATCCAAACAAAGGTAGACTTGAGCTAACCTTGGCTCCTTCATCACCAATAGGATTTCCAGAAATGTTGAGAGTTTTTAGAGAAATGTTTGATTGAAGTACACGGTCAAAGGCTTTTGTTCCTTCTGCAGTTATTCCATTTGCAGCAAAACTCACTTCCTCTAGAATCTGAAAAGCAGTACATTAGAAAATTCATAAAGATAACAATATCACACTTGCAAAATGTATGACTAGGACATAGAAAAATGCTATTATAATGATGAAGAGACCAGACATAGCTAGTTGAAGAACTCTAACCTGATTGTATGCTAAGCTCTCAGCAAGGAAAAATAGTCCTTCATCACCAAAATTACATCCTGCAAAAGACATGGCCTTAAACTCAACAAAATGAATTAAATGAATTTGATCGAGCTTCATAAGATAATTTTAGTATTTTTTATTCATCATCAAAATAAATTTCATCGAGCTTCATAAGATAATTTTAGCTATTAATTTTGTCTTAAACTCAACAGAATACCCTTTAATCTTCAACTGTTGTCATTTGAGATTTCATGTTTGTGTTTTCAATTAAGATTACACATTCATTTGTCAGAATACACACCAATATTCCAGATTACCTAGCCTTAATCCTGTAATTCTGATTCTGAACTGCGCTTGACACTCCTTTTCCATCGATCAATACAGATCAATAATCCTTATTATTTGCTCCAGGTTGCTGCTGCTGGTTACTATGTCACGGGTTAATATTTTTCACTAGTCACTTATCCTAGTGCTTGCATGGACATGCTCAACAATGGAGTTTCTCTAAATGTAATGCCCACAATGAAATCTTCTGTCAAAGTCATTTCAAGCCGGAAAAGATCAGGAAAATGCAGTCTTGAAACATCAAGCGAATAGTGCCCAGCAGGAAAAATTCGTTTCTAACGGTGAGTGTTGTGTTTTGATGCTTGTCGATTAGCCACAATAATGTTAAATTTATAAGGACAGATCCAAGAAAAGCAATACAGTCCCTATACTAATTAGATTGCAGGCTCTATGTTTACCAGGAATGCAGGCCTGTATTGGTCTCTGGGAGTTCAAAATAAGACCCCCAGATAAAGGCTGCAATTATTGCTTGAACCCTTGTAAAGGGGCCTTGACACATGCGGTCCACTGAAGAAGTACAACACCGTTTTTTATTTAATTCTTATGGATTAAATCTACTTATAACTTAAGATATTTTGTCCAGTGCATGCTATTTTTCAACTTGTTTTGTAAAATAGATGAGAATATTTGATGAGGGAAGGACAGTAGATATAATTCTCAGATAATTTGTTCTTCTAAATAAAATCTTGTTGAATGATGATATTTATATAGTCTGAAAAGGTGAATCGGTCTGGATTGGAATATAAAGTTGATCCAAGGATGCTACTAGGGGTGGAGGCGGGGGTGGCAGGCAGGAGCCCGGGCCTCCCAAGACATTTTAAATTTTTTCATTGGGTAATTAAGTGTGAGCTAGAGGTGTCATTTTTTTTTATTTTAAAAAGGTATGTGACTTTATTTTTTTATTTCTTATTTACTCTTGACCAACGTAGAAAGAAAAAAAAATATAAAGTCATTACCTTCTGCAGCTTTAATATAAATCTTGTAGCTGATAAAAACACAAATCACGAGTAAAATTTTTTTACAAAAAATTGAAGCAGAGACATTAATTAATTTATCTTTCATCAAATAAAATCAAGTAACTTAAATTTAAAATCTATTTTTATTTTGTTTTGAGATGTTTGTTAATAATTTGATGAGGTTTTTTTTTATATAATTTTGCTATTTTTGCTCCTTTTTTTCTCAGATCTATTAGTTCTACCAATTGTTTTTTGAACTCTTGTTATGGTGATTTGTTTTCTAATTAATTAGATATATTTTATTGGTTTGTTTTGATTATGCTTAGATTTTTTTTATGTTTTGTTTTAAGCAAAGCCATCAAAATTATCAATTTTTTCTCACGATATATGTTTTGATTTTAGAACATGTCATCCAATCATGTACCCAATCATCCAAAGTTAAAACAATCAGATGGAGGATGATTTTTTTGTAAATTATTTGATTGTCTATATAGAAAAAGAAATTGCTGAAAGATTCACAATTGATATGATAATCGATGATTTCTATTCTATAAAAGATCGACGAGCATAATTAAAATAAATATATAAGAATCATTCTTTATTATTTTTTGCTTTATTTTAAAGTTTATCAAATATAAATAATACTTCACTTTAACTAATGTTTCTTATATAGTTTGTATGTTTATATTTGATAGATATAAAGACCAACAACATTAAAGTGATGGATACATTATGAAGATGAAATTAACTTTATTGTTTTGACTCAATTTGATATTGCTCCAAAACTTTTACCTTATAATAAGGTCATTATATGTTTGTAGTAAGTTATTTGAATAAAACTAAATTATACAGGTTTTGTTTTACAACTCATGTATAATAAATTAAAACAAATATTATATCTTGTTATATTAATGTTAGCCCCACTAATAAATAATCCTAACTCTGCCCCTGGATGTTACTAACTTACAAAAAATTAAATCATTAAAGAAAAAATATTCACTACAAGAAGTGTTTTTTCCTTCTTTTTAAAAAGAATTCGAAATTTTGCTAGGCCCTAATAACATAAAGTAAATTTTTTTTTTTTTGACTTTATGGCATGTTCTCAAAATTTTTATTGATATTAATTAAATAACAAAGACATTGATGTAGCTGAAAATTGAGAACGAGAGGGATGATAGAATGGATTAAGCAAAATGGGCTTGAAAGAGACCCAGCTGGAGAGAAAAATCTGAAATAAACTCTTGATGTTCAAAATAGCCCACAAGTAAGGCTTAAAAAGCTAGGGCTGAGAAAATTGCCAAAATAGGTAAATACTGATTATTCAATAAATAAAAATACTTCCTAGAATAAGCAAGAAATGAGAAAAAAAAAATCACCACAAATAAAATCCTGAAAAGCTACCAAAATGGAAAAACACAACTAGGGTAGCGGTGGCCTAAACGATAGAATTTGGGCCAAAAAAGAACACATTGCTAGTTCCTTGTGGTGCGCGCTCGAAATAGCTAGGGTTATTTATGACATTTTGATACTAAAAGGTATTCTAAAACATCCTTAACCTAGATTTTCAGAAAAATCAGAAATCAAGTTGAATTTTCAACGATGATTTCAAGAGTTTTTTTTTTTTTTTTTTTTGCAAGTTTGACGTTTTTACCTTTCCAGAACAGTTTATCCGGGTCGATTTCACTTTGCTTTAACCGACCACAATGATCCCATATCCATCTATACAAAAATCAATTAAGCGGTCTGTTAAACGATCTAGGTGGTAGGCCAGTGGTAAAAGTTTGGAACCTAGATGTTTGCTCCCTCTGTAATCTCAAGTTTGAGCCATATGGTTGCTCATATGATGGTTACTGGAGGTTTACAAGGTCGTTAACTTCATGGCCTGTAGGATTAGTCGAGATGCGTGAAAACTGGCCCGGACACCCACATTAAATTAAAAAAATAAAATTAACCGGTCCGTTGACCCATGCATTTTCTGAAAGATCTTTCAAACAATAACTTCTCTGGCTCCATTCCATCTTGGATTAGCAATCTGTCAACATTGAGTGTTCTTTTTCTAAAAACTAATAATTTTCACGGTGGTTTCCCAGATCATTTATGCTCATTAGAACTGTTCAGTGGCGGAGCCACGTAAGTACAGGGGGCAATTGCCCTTTAATTTTTTTAAAATATATTTTTAATATTAGGATATTAATATAATAGGTTGATGAGAGTTACGGAAAAGTAAAAAAAATGGAAAGTTATTATTGAATTATATTTTAATATAATATATATGTCCAGCTCATTGACTCAAAATTTTTATGTACAACTCATTCACTCAGTTTTTTTTTTCTTTCACTAATTAACATAGAGATTCTTTTCATTTTGATCCGTTATTGAATGCCTCTCTCACTCTCATGCAAATTTCTCTTTTTTGCTTTATGAGGTAAATTTCTTTTATTTTTTTAATTTATTTTATTATCTAATTTTAGTTCTATTCTTTTATAATTAGTCATTAAAAACATTAGGGTTTATGATAATTTAGGGGTTTTGATATGAATGTATTCAAAATAAATGTTTGAATTTACTTATTTAATCAATTAAATATTTTTTATTATTATAAATGAATAAATTAATGTTCATACAAAACCACTATTCTTGGCATCTCGTGTAGTGACAGAGTATATTATTGAAATTATTTAACCGAGATCTCTTAATTTACTATAATCATGGATTAATTATTAATTAAGGTCTTTTAATTTACAATAATGTACATGTCGCACGGGTGCGGCGTCGCGGCGAAATAATATGATTCCCACTTCAAATGTAAAATGTATATATCTATCTGGCAAATGTGTGGAGACAAGAAAATATTGTTTTTTGTTGGTAGAAAATGGAATGGGAGTCGCCACCTAGTATTTTGGTCACTAGGAACCCTAACTGGTCTCAGAGATTGGGTACGGGGACTGGTTGAGTAAAGGGAAGGTATTAGCACCCCAAATACGCCCTACCTAAGGTAAGCTGCATTGTTTATTTGTCTGATAAAATTCAAGGTCTCGTTGTGTTTCCTAGTTATTGGTCCGTCTATGGTTCAAGAAAAGTCCTCCTCAATAAGGAGGTCCTTATCTTATCGGGTAAAACTTAACCGTTCTAACGTCTATGTAAAAAAACCATATTTTTAATATCAGGAATACGTTTTACGTATAAATTCGTAATTCCAAATACTAAAAGAAGACAAAAAGATTTTTTTAGCATTTTTGAAATATTGGCCTAGTTCTCATGGCTTGGATAAACTGGTTATTAAAGCCAAAATGCATGCTAATACATATATTGTTTTGAAATTTTCTTTGTTGTGTGAAAATATGATGTTATAATATTTATATATATATATTGGAGAGACTAGGCCGTATGCATGAAAACAAAATATTTTTTGAAAACTTGACAAAAACCAGGTATTTTAATACCGGATTTGTATCTTTACAGTATAAAAATACAAACCGATATTGATTAAAATACAGTAATAAAATTACAGAAAATCACATATTTTTTGAAATAATTTTTGAAGAATTTTTGTTCGAACGGGCCAGACCCGGCCCAAAAAGAAACTGGGCCGAAATCAGCCCAACATAAATTGGGCCTACTTCCTACAGGCTGGACTCAGCCCAGCCCAAAACCACATGACTGGTTACTGTTCACGGTACAGTAACCGGGGTTACTGTGCAGGTGAACAGTACCTGTTAATTAATTAGCCGGTTACTGTGCACACAGTAACCGGGTAATTATTTTCTTGCTTGCAGAACGTGCACAGTGCACGTTCTGCATGCAAGACGATGAACAGTAAACAGAGATAAGGGTCAGAGGGCTGACCTGTGGTGGCTCTGAAGGCGGTGCTGCTGGCGGTTTCTGACCGGAGGATGGCCGGGAGGGTGGTCGGTGGCTGGGGAGCCCGATGACAGCAGCTGTTCTTTCTTCTTCTTCCCTGTGCAGAGGTGCCCACCTCTGGTTTTTTATTTCCTTTTCACGTCTGCTTTTATTCTACTCTCTGTCACTGTCTTTGTTTCATCTCCCTTGTCCCAAAGTCTTCTCTCCTCCTGGTCCGTTGTACTCCAGTTTCTCTCCTCTCCTTCTCCTCTGTTCGCCCCTGTTTTGTCTTCTCCTTCTGTTGCTGACGGTGTTTTCTGCTGTCAACAATGTTCTTCCTTCTCTGCAACGTCTTCGTGGAGGTGCTGGTGGCAGGGCATGGCTGGGATGAAGAGGTAGTCCGGTGGCTGAGGGAGCCCGGTGACAGTAACTGTTCTTTCCTCTCTGCAGCAGCTCCCTCCCTTCCGTTTTTTGCTTTCTTTCCTCTTTCTGGTGTTTCCCTCTGTCAGCGGTTCAGGGGAGGTGGGAAGGTGAAGGTAACAAATCAATGGTGTTGGCAGTGTTGGTGTATTTGTTCTGTTTCAGAGCTTCCCCCGTTTTCTCCCCTTCTTTTCCTATCTCGTTTACTCTCTTCCTACCCTCTCACAATAGCTTTCTTTGTTTCAAAACTTCTTTCCCGTTCCCCTCACTTTCGTTCAAAAACTTTCCCCCTCTTTTAGTTTTCCAGCCCTCTCTCTCGTTCCAAAAACTCCTCCTCCTGTCCTTCCAATCCCCCCTTTTCAGTTTCAAAAGAGCCCTCTCCCATCCAAAAAAACCCTCCCTTAATACAGCTGCTAAGAGCAGTATTTATAGGCGAAGGGGGAGCGGGGAAGGCATCATTGCGCATGGGGAGCAGGGCACGCGGCGGTTGGTCGGCTAGTGGGCGCGGGGCTTTAAGTTTTGGGAGCAGCATGCAGTCATTGTTTCTTGTTTAAAGGGGCGTGGGGCTCTAAGTTTTGGGAGCAACAGGCGGGAAGAGGAACAGTGTCAAAACGACACTGTTCAGTTTTTTATTATTATTATTATTATATATTTATTTGTGGGGATCCAAAAATGGGTTACAACAGTACATATATTGATTGTCATTTTATATCATAGATTTGTTTGTAATTAATTGTTAATGAGATGCTTGGAGTTAGGAGAGGCATGGGTTTAAATTCTATAAGCTATAATTTCTCTCTCTCGGTATTTTCTCTTATTTGAAACTATAATATAGTATTAAAACTTGTTTTATATATTTGACTTGGTGAGTTCATACAACTTTTGTGTGTGTGTTTAGAAATAATTTGAATGTCTAAAAATGATTAAGTATAATTTAATCTACATACTTATTATATGCATATAGATATGAATTGAAATGAGTTTTGATGAATTGATGTGTATTTTGCTATGAATTTCATATGAAAGATTTAGAATTATTGTTTAACTCAACTGACTATTGTTTAACAACGAATTATTGTGTAGTTGTGTTAATTATTATGTAGACACTAATAATAATAAAAAAACCCAGCAAGTTCATATATAAAATTGCAATAATAATGTTAGAGTTAATATACTTGATCTTATCAACATATTATATGATAGATCCAAAGAATTCACCACTAAGAATTGATGAGATGCTGCCATTCAATTTATTGTAACTCATGTCAAGGTTCTCTAGTTTCCTCAGCCTCATCGGTTGGAATTGAAAACCTACAAGATATATAATTCTCAAATTATTTATAAAAAATGATATATGAATTATTATATAATATATATCAAGTTGAGAATAATTAAGAGGCTTAACTTATTGGTTAGCTAACTTTTTATGTGGGGGGGGGTGGGGGGGCAATACACCATAATAATGGTGGAGATTATAACATAAGAGTATGCCTATAATATTTTCTATATAGGTATATTCTATAATATGGATTCATATTTAATTGTACAATAGGTTTTGTACACTGCAAAGATTAAGAAACAAGCTTGGTGTTCGTTTTTGTCAAGAAGGGTGGAGAAGAATTACTAGAACCCAAGGATAGATTGGAAGTATCCATTCTATACATCCTCACTTGTAATTTTTAATCTTTTCATGTCATATTAAAAAAAAACAATTTATGGATGAGTTGCAGTACCGTAAAAACCAATCGCCCAAAGATGAAAACCCTATAAGAGAAAAAGTTCTCATTAAATTCATAATTAAATGGATATAAAGTCCTCGTTTTTCTTGATAAAGAAACCCTATAAGAGACTGTTATGTGAATCAGTTAGGTAGAAATTATCTATATGACATATCTAAGGACTTGAGAGATGAAAACCCAGAACAGAGATGAACAAAATGCTATTGTTGTATTGATTCCCTCTTAGGTAAAGGTTATCTAGTTTCTTCAACCTTTGATGGCAAGACTTTGAATTGTGCAATGAACTAGTTGATCATGTTAACTGATTGTCTGATAGATTTAAACACTTGAGAGATGAAAGCCCAACAAAACATGAAAAAAAAAACTGTCATTATTAAATTGCTATTGTTGTATTGATTCCCCCTTTACCATATGAACTAGCTGATGATCCCGTCAGCTGATTGTTTGATAGATCTAAAGACTTGAGAGAGGAAAGCCCAGTCAAATATGAGAAAATGCTTTTATCATTAAATTGATTATCACTTAGTTTCAATTTCTTCAGTTTTGATGATAAGACTTCGAAGCCTGCAAGAGAAATATAAAAGAAAAATAATTAACATTCACACAATAATATCCTTTTTTTTATGATTATAAGATGATAAACTTTGACGAACTTTGACGAACCTTGATTCTCAAAGCAACCAACTAAAGTATTCGAGCTCAAATCTAGACTTCGCAGTTCTTTAAAAGGCTGGACAAAGATGCATTGAGAAGCCGATCGCCAAACTCCAATCAAATGCTTGTGTAAGAGAGAGTCGAATCACTCGCCTTGTATTGCTATCACACTCGATCCCATTCCACTCACAACAATTACTGCCCGCCCAAAAGCTGAAAGGGCCATGTGGGTCTGTCAAAGCTTTGATCTCCAAGAGACCAATTCTCTCTTCCTCCAAACACCCATAGCAACGACCATACCATTCGCCAACCAAAGTCAATAATGTGACCAAAATCCAAACACACAATATCTTTTTCATCATCATCTTAGACTAGAATATTGTTGTTTGTTATGTGCATTTGGGCAACCCACATTGGCCCTATTTATACTACACTTTGGCTCTCTTCATGCATTCAATTGAATTTTCTTTGCTCGACTGAACGGAAGAGACTTTGACTCCGAGAACAATGAATAATTCCATCATTAAAAAAAATGATGGATCATCGTTTGGCAGTTTCTACTATAATAAGCTGGGAGTTCCTCTAATTGGCCGTTTGCTTTTCTGCTTTCTCATTAAAAAAATGGAATTAATTAAGGAGACCTGGAAATTGGAGTCAAGTAAATTGGTGGGACTGCGCCTTCCTGGAATTTCTTGCACAAAAGACGAGTACTGGGAATCAATTCAAAATTAAAATGTTAATGACTTCACCATTGCCATTAAGCTCCATTGAGTGTAAACAATGAGTTTATAAAATAGTCAAAAGTGGGACGTCGTAATTTCACCATTGCCGTTTCAGAAAATCGATAGTCATGATGAAAAGAGGAAAACAGAATTGTTGAGTTGAAACGTGAACGTCATGGACGCCTGAATTGTGTAGTGACATTCTAATTTTTATATTTGGTGATGAATGATGATGGTGGAACTAATGCGGTTGCTTAGCACCAACCAGTAATTTCCTAATGATTTCCTTGAGGACTCTAGTGCTCCTCACTCTGTTTCTAAAGAACCCTTGTTAGTGCATGATTAAGTTTGGATTCGTGGAAAACATTACGACATGTTGGAAAATAATGGCCATCACCAATGTTTTCACAGCTCGGAACCTAATCTAACAATCCAAGAGTTAAAATTCATCTTGAATAAAAATATCAGAGAAGGCTAATTAAGAGGACAAAGGATCCAAAAACATCTAGAGCACATCATGAAACAGGGGACTGTCCTATTTTGTTGCTTAACAATCTCAACAGCTAAGAGGTTAGATTGTAGGGTCTATTTTGTTAGAAATAACTAGGGGAGAAGGTAGGAAGAGAAGCATGGTGGAAACATATCTCATTCATATCATATTACTCTTCTAAAAGATCTCAAGAAGTCCATGTAGACTTCAACTTATAATACAACATTCTCAATACATGTATTTATACTAGTGTAGTGTAGGGATAAATCAAGAGACTCAAATGATAAACACATCTTTAATAGTTATTCATGTCTCTAGAAGATCTAAAAGAATACTTTGATTTCAAAATTAATTTAAACACTACCCTTGAATTTTGAAATCTTGCATCTCTTCAATCTTCTTTTCTTTAACAATTATATTTGCTTAAGCATGACTCATCTAGGCTATTTTTCTTGTCTAGTGGCTGTCGTTGCATTCTTCATCACGGCTCTTTGGCCATATATATCATGTGTGATTTTTAAAGAGGAGCTCTCTTTTCTTTTCATTATGTGTGATTTTTACTTCACCACATCATCTCTTGTGCAAGAAGTTGGCCATATATATCATTCTATTGATGTAAAGTCCTGATTTTCTTGTTGGATTCTATTATCTTGCACCTTTCTTTTTTCTTCTTTGAATGTCACTTGTCCATCCACTCTCTCTTGGAGTTTCTCCCTTTCTAAACACACATGCTCTAATTCCATCTATAAAAGTGGTGTGTGCTGCATGGATTTCAGTTTTTAGCATGTGGTAGAACAATAACATGAAAAACAAAAAAAAAATATCATAAAACATTTTTATTAATCATTTTTTAAAATTTGCATTATGGCAAAGCAAAACAAAATCCTAAAAAAATGTATCTTTTGCATAATTTATTTTTTCTTTTCTTAAATATTATATTTAGCATAAAAAAATCATTTTGCATGTTTTAACATTAAAAAAATATATTTGTGTTTTTGGCATTGGAATAAAAAAAATATGTGTTTTTATTTGCATGTATTTTTGGGCTAGATAATAAGTTTATCAAGTTCATTAAAAACTTAGCCAAAAAATTGAGAATAATTTAGAGGCTTAATTATCTATTGGTTAGCCAACCCTTTCTATATATATGTATAGGGCAATATACAACAGTAATGGTAGAGATTACAACACAAGAGTATGACTATAATATTTCCTATATAGTATACATATAATATTTCCTATATAGATACATTATATAATATCAAATAAAATGGTCAATGAGCCTATATACCAAAAAACAAAAGAGTCAAAATCCATCATATTTTTATTTTTGAAAATAAACAATGACAAGGTTTATGTAAGTTTGCTACAATGAACAAACCATGATTTTCTAAGTCAAATCCTGAAATTTCCTTAATTATTATTGAGGCTTTTTTCGGTGTAAAATTAAAATTTTTGCTACTACGTTATTTCAAATAATATTTCAGATAAAATTTCTTGCGGTTTTTATCCTTATATTAGAAGTGAATGGGTTGTATTATTTTCAATAATATTTTAGATATTAACCTCATACAGGTTTTTTATCCTTATATTAAAGTGAGTAATAATAAATTATTATTCCTAATAATATTTTGGATATTAACCTTTTTAGGTTTTTTATCCTTATATTAAAGTGAATAATATTTTCTTGTCAAAAATAATTTTTTAATATTTTTAAAATATAGGTCAAAATCCCTTGGAATTTTACAAACTTGTTGTAAAATCCATGCAATATCTTTTTTAAAACATGCCACGGTATCTTAGATATTTTTTTTTAAAAAAAAAGAAATGCTCAAATAATTATAGAATTTTTGGCTAAATGCAAGAAAAAAAATATATTTTTTTTTTTATTTTCTTAAGCTTTGTTTGACAAAAACTCATTATTTCTTGAAATAAAAATGCAAAAACAAGCCTATAAAGATGTTTGTCAAACATACCCTTAAACCAAAAAACCCTTTAACAAAAAGATTACAAGCCAAACAGGGTACTAATCAAACATTTTTTTTTCCATTAACTAATTTTGTTCTTGGAGGGGAATTGTTAAAGGGAAAGAAATGAGTGATTATCAAACATAAACTTGATGGAATAGCAAGCGAAATGGTTGTTCTACGAAAATGGTTTGATTGTAGTTCCAAAATCTACATGGAAAAGCTAGTTTGACATTCTTAGAATAAACAAAAAGCAAGTAGTTATATGTTGAATTAAGGAGCTATGCTTGGAGGGCTTAGATGGCAATGGTGCCATAAATAATATTTAACAGTTTTACTGACGGAATTTTTCCGTCGGCGTAAGACACATATTCCATCGGTAATTAATTTACTAACAAAATCATCGACGGAAATTCTCCGTCGGTGAATCTTTCATCGGTAATTTTTTGTCTATCGGTAAATTCATTGGTAATAAAAAAAATATTGTTGTCGACGGATTTACTGACAGAACAGACGCGTCGGTAATAATATTTTTTTTATTCCATCGGTAATTCCGTCGGTAATTATTTAAAAACATTTTTAAAAAAATCATTTTATAAAATTATAAAATAATTAAATCAACATAAATCAACACTCTATAATATATACTCAAAATGCTTTGAAAAAAGAATAAGAAAATCAACTCAAACAAATTTGCAACAAATAAATAAAACGAAAAAATAAATTCAACTACAAAAATGAAGTTGCAATTGCTAAAAATTTAAAAATCCTATAAATAAATCAACTAAAAATTGATCTCATATGAAAAACAAATCTCACAACAACATTTATACAATTATTAAGAACAAAAACAATTAAAAATAAAATAAAAAAACAAATATAGTGAAAAAAATCATGAAAAAAGAAGAAAAAAGAAAAATCTTACCTTAATATAGTTGCAAGTGAAGCTAATGAGAGAAAACAAATTTCGTAAAGCATATTAATTAAAAAAAAACTAAGAGGATAAAAGAAGAAAGAAGAAGACATACCCGAGCATGGAGGAAAAGAGAAGGAGATGAGGAGAGAAAAGAAGAGAAAGAAATAGATATTTATGTTTTATACATATAGTGAAGAAGAAGAAGAAGAAGAAATAAGTCTGTCTATTGTGAAATAAGGGGATTTAGGCTTTTTATTGGGGCACGTTAGCGACGGATTTACTGACGGATAATTGAATATTAATATTTTTTAATTATTCCGTCGGTAATTTCATCAGTAATATTTAATTTAAATTTTTAATTTCGTAAAAAGTTTTCAGAAACCGCCAAGTTTCATAGCATAACATGGTGTAGTTAAATAAAGATGCAAGTAATTAAGTGGAATATAGTAGAGATGATTAAAATGTGATTAGTGGCAGCTGTCAATAAAAAAGAGGTGAATGCAAAAGATTGAGTCATAAATGAATGTGATATATATATATGACATTGTAAAAGAATCATGTGGTTTTGCATTCCCAAAACTAATGAAAGGTACATGTGAAAGATGTGTGTTTTTAACGTGAAAGGAATGCAAATTCAAAGGATAAAACGTCATAATGTGTGGAGCAAGAGACTGGTCAAAATTGTGAAGTACATTAATAATTGTGTTTATCATATAGACACCAATATGGAAAGGTTGTCAGTGGTTCAATGCAACCAAGACAAAACCAACCATTAAAATGCTCTTTATCCCAACCTTCTAGCTTATAGGACCCAGCACTGCATGATCGAACCAAGTGTCGCACGTGTACGGCGTCGCGACGATTGTCCACCTCAATGTATGGATATATATCTGGTAAATGTGGGGAGACAAGGAATTCTTTGTCTCTTAGCGGTAAAAAAATTGAATGGGAGTCGCCACCTAGTATTATGGTCACTAGGAATCCTAACTGGTCTCAGAGATCAGTTACGGAGACTGGTTGCGTAAAGGAAAGGTATTAGCACCCCAAATACACCCTACCTAAAATAAGCTGCATTGTTTTATTTGTCTAAACAAAATCTAAGGTTTGGTCGTGTTTTCTACTTGTTGGTCCTGTCTATCCAAGATTCAAGAAAAGCCCTCCTCAATAAGGAGGTTCTTATCTTTAACGGGGTAAAACCTAACCGTTCTAATATCTATAAAAGCACTATTGTTTTAAGATCGGGAATACGTATTACATGTAATATCGTACCCCTGATACTAAAAGACAAACAAAATAAAATTTTTGTTGTTTTTGAAATTTTGGCCAATGTTCTCTTGACTTTAATAAACTAGTTATTAAAGCCAAAATGCATGCTATAAACATTGTTTTTTGGTGTATAAAAAACACAATATGATTTTTTTAACTTTGAGACACTTGGTCGTATGCAAAAAAATATTTTTTTCTTTTTTTAATTTTTTTGTATTTTTTAGAAGTTTTGACGAAAACCGGTATTTTAATATCGGATTTTGTATTTTTAGCAACATGAAAAATATTGCTTGATATTAATCAAAATGACATAAAAAAATACGCGGGAAACTTATAAAATTACAAACAAATATTTTTCAATTTTTTCTCAACAAAAAATAAAAAAAAAAAACTGGGCCGGATCTAGCCCAACCATCCTGGGCTGGGCTGAATCTGGCCCAACCATCCTGGGCTGGGCCTGACCCGACCCATACTGTGGGCTAGACTCAGCCCAGCCGCGTGGGCTGGGCTGATGTTCCAGCCCGTAACCAATAAAAGAGCTGGTTACTGTGCACAGCACAATAACTAGCTAATTAATCTTCATTTGCTGCAAAACGTAAACGTTCTGCATGCAAATGAAGCTGAAGCGAAAAAAGACAGGGGAGGGGAGAAAGTTACCTGGAGCGGAGGCGACGCTGGCGGCAGCGGATGCGGCAAGGGTGGTGGTGTAGGCGGCGGCTGTTCTCTTTCCTTCTCTTCTGTCTCCTCTGTTTCTCTTCTCAGCCACCCTCTCCTCTGCCCTTTTTTTTTTCGTTGTCTGCTCTTCTTCTCCTCTGTCCCTTCGTGGCTGTCAGTGGCGGTTGGAGATGGCAGTGTCAGCGGCGATCAGGTGGTGTGCTGTGGCGGTGGAGAGGAAGCACAGTGGCAGCTGCGGTTGTTCTTCTTCCCCTCGGCGCAGCGACACCAACGTCTGTGTCTTCTTTTCCTCTCGTCGGTTTACTATTCCTACTTTCCCTTCCCTACACCTTTCTCCTCTACTGGTCTCAGTTTTCCCCGTCAACTTTCAGCTCCTTTTTCTCCTTCCTTTCCTCCCTCTGTTCTCCCGTGCTTCCTTTTCGTTTTTTTTCTGTTGCTGTTTTAGTTTGCTGGTGGTGGCGTTGGTTTCTCTCTAAACCTTTCTTCCCTGTCAATGTCTCCCCTGTTTTTTCTTCCCTCTAGTTTCTACTTTCGGTCCCTTTCTCTTCCATGGTGTTTCACTCTTTCGGTCTCACCTCTCTTTCTCTCTAATAACTGTCGGTCTCTCTCTCGGTCTCCCTCACTTTCTCTTTCAAACGAAAACGTTCTAGCTCCTTCTTTTTCCTCCTTTTCTCTGTTTTGGCTCCCCTTCTTTCTCTTTTTTTCTCCCGCTAATCCCCTTCTGTTTCGGTTTCCCCCCCACCTTTCGGCACCCCCTCCTCGGGTATTTATAGGCAGAGGAGGAGAGGGCCACCTTACCACTGTCATGGCGCAGGGTAAGGTGAGCTGGGGAGTTGCTCGCAGGGCATGGCTCCCCTGATTTTTTTTCATCATTGTGGCGTGGTGGCAGGGCCTGTGTTGGCATGGGTCGTTGCCGGGTTTCTTGGGCAAGTGGGGTGGAGAGAGGGAGAAGCAAAACGCAGGGGAAAGCAGCTCCTTCTTCCCCTGTTCTCTGCGTGTCCAGGGGAAGAAGAAGGCTTATGGTGCCGTTCAAAACGGCACCGTTTGCTTATTCCTCTTTTTTTTTTTTTGAAATAGTGCATTAAACGGCGCCGTTTTACCCAAAACACGCCGTTTCATTTAAAAGGAAATGGCGCCAAAGCGTGTCAAATTTAAAATTCGGCCTTCAATTTGCGCGCGTTTTTCATTTTGGTCCTTGGTCTCGGATTTCTTCAATTAAGTCCCTAATTGGCCACCAGACTTCAATATGTATGCAATTAAGCCCTTGATTTGATCAAATCAACTCTCAAAAATGATAATTTGACCCCAGAACTTTAATTTATTCCAATTAAAACCCAAATTGACTTAAAAATCAATTTTTCTTGCGATCAAACCCTCCATAAATTCAATTAAACCTTCAATAAAATTTAATTGAGTCCATAAACATCTGATTTGTACATTTCTTCCTCAAATAAAATTTTCTTTATCAATAGGGCTCTCACCGGTCAACGATATACTGTCAAATTTCAATCTTTGTATTTTTGAACCTCCTCAACCAATTTTTGACCATTTTCAGGGCGCTCTGGCATCCTCTTTTCACTGCTATTATTTTTATTATTATTATTATTATTATTATTTTGTATTTTGTGCGGGGACCCAAAAATGGGTTACAACACCAAGGTTTTATCTCTAAGAGACTAATTCTCTTTTTTTTCAAACTGTTAGAGAATAATATAAATCATATCCTGAGATCTCACCTAAAAACTTAAGTTTTTGAGTTGAATTCATTTTTTAACATGGTATCAAAGTCTTGATGACCAAGTGGTTATGAGTTCAAATCTCATTATCCTTATTTATTTGATTAAATTTAAGCATAAGATAATGTGAATTTGTGCAAATTTCAAGCTCAAAGAGCTTTCACTTGAGGGGATGTGTTAGAGAATAATATAAATCATATCTTGAGACCTCACATAACAGCTTAAGCTATTGAGTTGAGATGGTTCTTTGATATTAGTTTAAGCTATTAGGTTGAATTGGTTTTTTGATATGGTATCAAAGTCTTGATGACTGTTGAATTGGCTCTTCCTGCATTTGATCAACGGATGGTGCTGACGGTCAATGTTAACTAGCCAGGGCCTGCACCATGGCACAGATCAACGTGTTTCTTGATATATATTTATTTATTTATTGTAATATTATCTAATTTTATTGTGTTTTTATGGATTTCGCTTCATTTAATCACATGTCTTATGTCTTCCTTGGCTACTATTGCGTTTACCACCTTAAAATATGCTTTCACACTGTCCTCAATTGATTTTCCAGTGATAACTTCGCAGACTTTGTAAATTGTTTTTATATAATTTTACTGTATTTATTTTTGGGTGTTTTTAGTTTAACAAACCACATTGTCTCTCAATTGATCTGATCTGTGGAAGATATTACACAAGAGATAAGAAAATAATTGCTTTTGTTCAATTTAAAACTTCACTAAACAATTTGCATTGACCAGAAGAAGGATATTCCACTTCTTCTAAAGCATAAAATGTGTTGTACGCAGACGTGCCATTCGCGGAAGCAGTAATTTCCTGGTGATTTCCTAATGGACATCGGTGGTCTCCTCGCGATCTTTTTTCAGAGAAATCTGCTTCTCATTTGTAGCTTGCCATCTTCCTACTGGCACACTAGCTTTAATTATATGTCCACTTGATTATTATAAAAGAAAAAAAAAATACTCCACGTCCACTATTGTCAGCTTTCGAGAACGCATGCAGGACCCAGTTTAATCTCAATATGGATTTTTAATAAGCAAATCTTAGAGAAACAGTTTCCTGCATAATTACAAGAATTCTTTGGTTTGATTTATTTTGATATTAATGATTTTTCACCTTTTGTTTGAGATCAATTACCTAAAGAAACCTTGAATGGAGCAGCCATTTGTACGCCATTTTGATTTTAAAATACCAGCAGGCAGTAATTTCTTGGTGATTTCCTTATAGAAACTGGTGGTCTCCTCACGACCTTTTAATTTAAAAAAAAAAACTCTTGTCGGAGCATGATTAAAGCTAGGATTCAACCAGTATCAGGGAATGACTGTCATCTTTTAAAGAAATTTAATCACCCACTTTCACTTGTTTTTCTTTGTGGACCTCCGTTGCGAATTTGCAGTGAAACAAACTCGCAATTGCAGCAGGTGCCTAATAATGAACAAGAAGATAATGGTTTCATAGATATGTTCTCCGTGCTTTGCCAGGCTGAACAATTTAATTTTTTTATTTTAAAAAAGTGACAGGTTAATAAAAATTAAAGTTTCAAGTCATTCGTTCAAGGAATAATTTAAATAATATATATAAAAAATAATAACAATAAATAAATAAAAACAACACTTGAGTCTATTAGATTATTAAATAAACCAATGCTAATCTAATTAATGAAAAAACACAAAAAAAAAAAGTAAAACTAAAAAAAGAAGAAGCAGAAAACATACATACGATTGTTTTTGGAGTAATCCTTCCACTATATATATCATTGCTTACAAACAGGATACTTATAAAAAAAAAAACAGAAAACAGAATCATCTAATAAAATTAGAGCACAATTCAATGGTTGAATCTAATACAAATGCATTTGTAACGTGTTACATGTTAGAATTAAAGCGTAAAATGCCGTGGACGTACGCCGATGCTTGACTTGCGGTGTTCCATTTTGTGGTGCATTTTTTAAACTTGTTTTTTGGATTTTTTTTTTTTTTTTAAGCTAGCCAATCAACTCATCAGCCAAACATACCACATCAAACTTAATTAGGCAATGAAATTTATTTATATCAATGAATTTTCTTTGCTCAATTATATCTAAAATAAGAACTGGATACATTATATATAAAAATTACATTTATTTATTTTGAGACCTTGACATTGATTATTAGGGCACTTCATCATCAAAGCAAAATTAGAATGTTAATGAACTCACCATTAATTGCCATCAAGCTCCATTGAGTGTAAACAATGAAATTTATAAAATAGTCAAAAGTGGGATGTCGTGATTTCAACAATGCCGTTTCAGAAAATTGATAGTCATGATGAAAAGAAGAATACAGGATTGTTGAGTTGAAACGTGAACGTCGTACGTGTTCGCCTGAATTGTATAGTGACGATGGTGGAATTGACGCGGTTGCATAGCACCAACCAGTACTTTCCTAATGATTTCCTTGCGGAAGAAATTATGGCATGTTGGAAAACGATGCCACCCTAACAATCCAAGAGTTCGAGCGTGTTTGGTAGTGTGGTTGTGGGTACTTTTCAAATAGCTTTTCGTGCCGAAATGCATGCCAATGATATTTTTTATTTTTTAAAAATCATTTTTGACATCAGCACATCAAAACGATCCAAAAAGTACAAACCGCACTCAATTTTAGCAAAAAAAAAAAAATTCAAATTTTAACGAAACGCAGGTAGAAACACAATACCAAACGTCCCCTTCAAATTCAACTTGAATAAAAGCACGATAAATGGATAATTTAGAGGAGAAAGGATCCAAGAACATCATGAAACAGGGGATTGTTCTATTTTGTTATGTAACAATCTCAACAGCTAATTAAGAGGTTAGATTGTAGGGTCTAATTTCAAATGCAAGACTCTATTGATTCTCATCATTATAGTAATAAAACCATGTGCATTTTTATTAAATTAAGAGAAAACACAAAATTAAACAAGAAAATCTTAAGAGTTTAGAAATAAATCTAACATTGTCGAACAGACTGTGAGCAAACCCAGATTTGGTGGAAGATAGCAATATGAAGAGAGATCAGAAATTGATGGTCTCTTCTGCTTTTCATGGCCTCCTTGTTTTGCATTTAAGGTTCGGCCATCTAAGCTTCTCACTGGGTTTTAATTTCCTGAGTTAATTTCATCTGGGCTGGACTTGAATATCTCTATATATACACTTAAGGCTGGATGAGCTTGTCTCTTTAGCAGGCCTTCTTAGGCTTTTGTTCTTTCAAACAATGTCAGCTCTAAGCCCATTATTTTACAGAAAATGTAAAATACACTTGTCATGGCTGATTGAAATCGTGGAAGAAAAAACTAGAGGAAAGATAACCGATTGACCCCCAACGAAGACCAATGCAGAGGAATTTCAAAGGGGAAAAATGGTGGCGGCTTTATGATGCAGTTCATCTAAAGATAAACCTAACCTGAATTAATTGTTCGGTCTCCTTCAAAGCGAAATAACTTTGCCAGGTTTCCTCCCAGTGACATTACATTTTTAAAGTTAAAAGTGCTGAAGCACAATTCAAAGACAATAAGTAGTATTAAACTTAACAAGCTAGTTCAATGGAGGAGAATGGTGTGCTGAAACACTATGATTTTCAAAAAAATTGAAGCATATCAGATCCATGCTGCTGCATTCGCAAGAAACTAGCACCCATCAACAATGTGCTAAATGTCAATGCAGAGCTTTAAATCATCTACAGAGGCTCATGAAGAAAATAGGCATAAATGATAACAGATAACACACCAGAGCATTCTACGTAAACTGATATCTTTAGAAAATTCAAAGGCATGAATGAAAAAGAAAAGTTATCAGATAATAAAATAAGGATCTCCTTACCAAGAAGGAATTTTCTTAAACCATAGACGAACCAACAACTAAAAAACATGACAAGACCTTAGATTTTATCAGATAATAAAACAATGCAGCTTACCTTAGGTAGGGCGTATTTGGGGTGTTAATACCTTTCATTTATGCAATCAGTCTCCGTACCCGATTTTTAAGACTAGTTAGGGTTTCTAGTGACTAAAATACTAGGTGGTGACTCCCATTCTATTTTTTCCACTAATAAAAGACAAGAATTCCTTGTCTCTTCACATTTTCCGTATTAGATACATGATTTGAGAGCGAATATTTTCATCGTGACGCCGCACACATGCGACACAACTCATCACCTCACTTGGTACAAAGTGGAAGCATATTTTGTGGCATAATTGATGCTATTTTTTTATGGCTTTTTTGTCCCCTCCATGTTGACAAATGTGTTGGAGAAGCTTACCATTGATACCTATAAATAGAGGTATTATTGGAGAGCAAAGGTTGAGAGAGTGAGAGTGCAGTAGAAGAACAAGAGAGAAGAGGAGAGAAAGTGGAGTGGCTGTCATGTGCAGTAGTGTGTGAGAGCAATGTGAGTTGAGTTTGAGGGAGCCTCCTCCTCCATGTATTTGTGTTGTAAACCCTCCTTTATCTATATCTAATAATATTGACTTCTCCTGTGGATGTAGATAATTTGCCGAACAACGTTAAATATTGTGTCAATGTGCTAAGCTTCCAATGGGCAATGATCAGAATATCACTGGTCAGATTCCCCCAACAATTTCAAATGCAAGACTATTGATTCTCATCATTATAGTAATAAAACCATGTACATTTTTATTAAATTAAGAGGAAACACAAAATTAAACAAGAAAATCTTAAGATTTCAGAAATAAATCTAACATTGTCGAACGGATTGTGACCAAACCCAGATTTGGTGGAAGATAGAAATATGAAGAGAGAGCAGAAATTGATGGTCTCTTCTGCTTTTCCTGGCCTCCTTGTTTTGCATATAAGGTTCGGCCATCTAAGCCTTTCATGGGGTTTGAATTTCCTGGCCTCCTGAGTTGATTTCATCTAACCCATATAAGGCTAGACTTGAATATTTCTATATATACACTTAAGGCTGGATGAGCTTGTCTCTTAGCAAGCCTTCTTAGGCTCTCGTGCTGCCAAACTATGTCATCTGAATGAAATCATTGCATAATTGCTTTCAAGAAGAGTTTTTTCCAGTTGGATTACTCTCACATTGCAACAGCATTAATCAATCATGGCACCAAAACTATGGGATTACTCTCACATTGGTAGCATAGTTACCAAACTCAGTTGAAATGGTGATCGGTACAGTGACTTTAAGTCATGGCTACCTCTTTTTTCTTTTTTTTTTGTTACGAAAAAATAAGTAAAGTGTATATCTATGGGATTCAGTTACGAAAGATAACCGATTGACCCCCAACGAAGACGAATGCTTTATGATGCAGTTCATCTAAAGATAAACCTAATCTGAATTAATTGTTCGGTCTCCTTAAAAGCGAAATAACTTTGCCAGGTTTCCTCCCAGTGACATTACATTATTAAAGTTAAAAGCGCTGAAGCACAATTCAAAGACAATCAAGAGATCATCAACTATTGTCCTCTTCAAAAGTTTCCTGCTCCCTATATAGAGAATGTCTGATTAATTTCATTAAATATGCATGATTCCAATGTATGTTAGTTAAACTGTTTTTTATTTGAGAAAATACGATACTGCAAACTATTTCTTATGAATAAATCCCATATTACAAGAAGCCAAGAATTGGTTGGTTGCTCAGCACAACATAACTGATACAAACAAGCACAAGGACAAACATAAGTCACATCGAAACAGAAAGGCTAAGCAACAAGAACACTTCCACAGATCACTTCTCACAGGCAAATTGCTAAACATGCAGTGAGCAACCATTGTTTTGGAATGCGACTGCTTCCCCGCAGAGGATTACAGTAAATTCAGAAAGCAGCCCACACGCTCATGATAAGACCCAATCACCTTCTGAATCTGGACAACTTGCGAAAGTTTATAGCCAAAAAGAAGCAGCAAGTGTCAATGCATTCTTCAATGAAGTAAAACCACGTGTGTCGCCAATGCGGATTTATACACAGTACTGCTGCAATTGTCAACACCAGAATTATGTAACACACACCAAAGCTGGCATAGAAACTGTCCATGTCTATGAAGCCACCATCTCCATTGAAATCGTTAGGCACTCTCGCTGATGGTGATTCTGTTTTGTCGCAACTGTTTTGCAATGGAGGTCCACAAAGAAGAGGATTCCCTTTATAACTGCTCTCATCAAAGGTAGCAAATTGATATTTCATCTCCGGTGTTCTTCCTGACAAATTATTGTACGACACGTTGAAAACTTCTAGAAATTTCAATTCAACGAGTTGTTCTGGAATTCTCCCATTCAAGTTGTTGTGTGAAAGATCCAAGCTCTCTATTTGCTTCAGATTGAAGAAAGATGGAGGGATCAACCCAGTGAGATTATTTTGTGACAGATTTAAAGAATATATCCCACTTAAGTTTCCCCATTCTGTCGGGATTTCTCCGGTGAATCTGTTACAAGAAAGATCCATAACAGACATGTAACGAAGGATATCGCCTTCGTAAGTGTAGAAATTTTTCTTTGCTGTAAGCTCTACAGATATTTTTACACTGATCTCTTGCCACAAAATTTTGTCATGAAGAGAAAATGCTCTTCCCCCTATGGATGTAAATATTTCGTCCCAGCTTCCATAATCCGATCCTGTATGAGGGGGATCCAAAGTTTTTTCATCCGATGCCGTAAAATTTAACTTTCTCAAACATGAGGGTAACAGACCAGAAAAATTATTTTCTGAAATATCCAATATGCTTAATTTCCTTAACAAACATAACTGATGAGGAAGTTTCCCATTGAATTGATTAGATTTGAGAACAAAAATGCTCAATTCCGAAAGGCTATCAATCCAATTTGGAATGGGCCCAATTAAGTTGTTATCGCCGAGATCTAATGTCACCAACGAAGAGAGATTATAAAAATCATATGGCAGTGGACCGCTCAATCTATTTCCGTATAGGTGGACATAGCGTAAATATGGTGTATAGAAGCCCAACGGCAATAACCCAGACAGATTGTTTTCAGAAAGATCTAAAAATTCAAGCCCAGAAGAATTGAAATATTCTATTGGAATGGTACCTTCAAAATGATTTCTGGACAAATCAATTCCCTGCAAGCATATTGAAGAGTTCCCTATTCCTCTTGGAAGCATGCCTGACAAAAGATTGTTACTGATATCCAACCACAAAAGTGATGATTCAAGAGAAAAAGTACCTGGTACTTCTCCTACAAATTTGTTTCTATCTAGAAGGAGGTAAAGTAGGTAAGTCATGTTGAACACAGATGGTGGTAATAGCCCAGTGAAGTTGTTGTTGGACAGCTTCAAAAACAACAACGAGGAGCCTACTGTTGGCAAATTATGCTCAAGCAGTTCACAAGACATATGATTGTTGGAAAGATCCAAGTATCCGAGAGAGCTCATATTCCCAAAACAAGGAGGAATACAACCTGTGAGGCTGTTGTTAGCCATCATGAAGTTCTTCAAACGTGGAAAAATCGAACATATGTTCCTTGGAACTTGACCATGTATGCTGTTGCCAGACATATCTACTGTCTGAAGGTTGGGTGTTGGATGTTGTGGCAGCTGCAAAGGACCACCTATAGATGAGGTGTCTCTCAAATATAGTCGATTTAACATTCTATTATTCTCAAACAGCCAAGATGGGAAAGGTTCTCCAACGAATTTGTTGTGGGATAGATCAACAAACACCAAATCATGTTGGCTCTGGAGGAAGTTTGGAAATCCCTCGAGTGGTTTTGGAGTACAGTTTGAAGCACTAAAAACACGAAGCTGGAACTTTGGAACTAAAGGCTGAAAACTGGGTGCAGCTATTAGCTCATTGTTATCGCATGCAATGAACTTGAGGTTGGAGAGGTTCATAAATGAACCAAATGATATTGGAACTTGAAAGTAGTTATTTGAAACTGAGAGGAATTCAAGCTGCGTAAGATGGGAAAGGTGACCAGAGGCAATATTCCCCTCTAATTGGTTGTCGGATAAATCCAAGGATTGTAGAAATGATAGATTTCCAAAACAAGGAGGGAGTACGCCCTTTAGATTGTTTACTGGGAGATATAGTTGTTGAAGATTCTTCAGTTCACACCAACCTGTAAAAATATATCCGTATATATTAGAGATTGGTTATTTAGATTATTTATATGCATAATTTAATAATTTATATCCATAATTTTTTTGATTCAAAGTTTTCTAGGAAGGAGAAATTTTAGAAATTAAGAAACCCTAGATGTTATTCTTTGCTAAATAAAGCGTAAAGTTAGGAGTAAGCCTTCAATTAATACCAACCTATACAATTTATATGGAAATAGTCAGAATATATAGTGTTGAAAGAATCTTGAGCGGATAGAGAGTTGTTAATTTACCTTGAGCGGGTAGGATGCCATTGAGGTCACAGTAACTAACAGATAATACTTTAAGAGCAGGCAATGCTCCGATGTTCTGAAGAAAGTTTAATGGGAGAGAACTACCATCTAGATCCAATTCTTCAAGGGTGCTCGAATTGAAGAAAATCCCTGTGAAAAAGAAAGAAGAAAAGGTACAGAATAGTCAATCCTTTCAATATTATTAATTAAGATTTTAAGAAAATAAACACTGATTAACCAGTATGTATCCTTGAGAGAAAGGGTCTCGAGGGATGGTTGTATGCCTTAATTAAGTTGTTAAGAGGAGAATGATTCTGTTATTTCTTGCGTGACTCTTACGTAATCCTCCTACCATTATATATATACTTCCCCACATGCATTACACGATTTATTCTATTGTTAACTAACTCTAACCGACTCTTAACAACTTCTAACACGTGTCCATGCATCTGCCAGCTACCCTAAATTTAAGACTGAGAAATTTTAGAGATTGAGAAACTCTAGATTTTATCCTTTTCTATACGTAACATTAGGAGTAAACTTCTAGTGAACAACTGTTATTTGGATTTCAATACTCTTATAATTGTTCTTTTGTAGAATTACCTTCAGCAGGTAGGGTGCTATTGAAGTCAACTCCGGTCAAGGATAGGATTTTAAGAGTAGACAAGTGTCCAATGTTCCTAAGAAAGCTTGCTGGGAGAGAAGAATCATCGAGGACCACTTCTTCAAGGCTAGACGAATTACTCAACCCTGTGGAACAGATCAAATAAATCCATCAATTTATTATAAATATCATATTGTTTTAGGCACCAAATTAAACTGTCACTGACCTTTCCCAAAGTGTTTAAATTTACTACTACCAGCATATAAGGTCTTGAGGGATGGCAACGCTCCCAATGAATCTATCAAAACGCTTTCCTTGAAGTCATTTGAATTCAGATACAAGGTTTCTAATTTCCTTAAACCTGTGATAGAGAGAACAATCAATAATAATTATTTACAATATTTAAATAATTTATAATGTTAGAGTTAATATACAAGACATAGCTTAAGTTTTAAAATTAAAATAATTTTTAATGTGATATTAAAATTTTATTAATTAAATATTCACCTTCATTTATTTAAAAAATAAATTAAGAAATTGAACAAAAGTTAATAGCGTGTATATGTAAGTTTCAAATTATTTCACTTGTTAAAAAATTAATTATATAAAGCCTTTTTAAGGCTTCATCCAAACAATTACTTAAGGGTTAATACACATGTAATTATTAAACCTCACAAGAGAATGCCATCCGAGATACGAATGATTTACAACTTTACCATTGAGACCAGTTGATCCTGTGAACATGTTGCCTGATAAATCTAGAGATTTGAGAGTTAAAAATCCACTGAGAGATGATAAAATGTTGTCGTTCAATTTATTGGAACTAAGATAAAGTTCCTTCAAATTCCTCAACCCTGAAGCTAGCACTTGAAAACCTGAAAGAAATTTGTTGGAAGCAAAGAAATTAACAGATATATATATATATATATATATATATATATATATATATATATATATATATATGTTGGGAAAACTAGGGACAACTAACCGGATCAATTCAGCGGAATACAATTCACAATTCACAAGTCCCAATCCTTTTTCCCTCTTTGTGCAGTAAAAAACAGAATCAAACAATGATCAAATATAATGCAAATAATCACACAAATCAACACCAAGATTTTTTACGTGGAAAACCCGATGCGGGAAAAACCACGGGACCGGAGTCCACCTAAAAACTTCCACTATCACAAATAATGGGTTCACAACTGTTCTTCCTCAGATTCAACTAAGGGATACAACATATATATCATCAAGAACTACTTATTCTCGGATTACAACAAGATTAAAGAGAGTAATGTTAGAGAAAAGCTCACAACACTGACAGCCCCGTTTTCTGTCAAAACGACCAGCTTCCACACCACCAATCTTCAATCCAACCGTTCAGAATGAAGAGGAACGTGTCTAGAAGCTGCTGTCAAAATCTCAGCCCGATCCAACGGTGAACGAACTGGAAATCGAAGAAAGAAGACAGACTGCTCTGCTGCCTCCTCTTCTTTCTTTCTCACGTTTTTCTTCTTTGTTTCCTCTCAAATTTTGCTGCTGCATCTACAGTACCCGACCCACATTAATTTAAATTCCAAGAGACAACATGTCTCTTGACAATTAATGTGGTGGTCCCACCATCACATGGTGCGGGACCACACAACAAATCTCCCCCTCACGCACCATGTGAGGAATTCGCCATACTGGCGATCAATATGTAAACTTCAATTTAGGAGGCTCTGACAAGCCTGCTTCCCTTCTGCAAAACTCAAACTTCTCTCTCGGTAGAGGTTTGGTCATCATATCTGACACGTTGTCATCAGTATGGATCTTCTCAACAACAAATGACTTCATCTCCATGGCATCTCGAATCCATTGATATCTAACCTCAATGTGCTTTGACCGAGAGTGAAAAGTAGGATGCTTACTGAGATGGATTGCACTTTGACTATCACAGTGCAACACAAAGTTCTCTTGAACTAGGCCAAGTTCATGTAAGAACTTCTTCATCCATAACAACTCTTTGCCCCCTTCAGTAAGAGCAATATATTCAGCCTCTGTAGTGGATAATGCCACACATTTTTGCAGCCTTGATTGCCATGAGACAGCTCCCCCTGCAAACTTCATCAAGTATCCTGATGTGGACTTTCTAGAATCAACATCACCAGCCATATCTGCATCTGTGTATCCATCCAACACAGGTTTATCATTACCAAAACATAAGCTGAAACTAGAAGTACCTTTGAGATACCTGAGTATCCATTTCACTGCTGACCAGTGTTCTTTACCAGGATTGGAGAGGAACCGACTAACCATACCAACTGCATGAGCTATATCTGGCCTTGTGCAAACCATGGCATACATCAAGCTACCAACTGCGGATGCATAAGGAACCTTTTTCATCTCATCTCTTTCTTCATCACTTGAAGGACACTGCTTAGAACTTAGTTTAAAGTGGCTTGCAAGTGGAGAACAAACCGGTTTGGAGTTGCTCATGTTGAATCTCTCAAGTACCTTTTGGACATATCTCTCTTGAGATAGCCAAAGTTTCTCCTTCTTCCTGTCACGTGTGATCTTCATGCCAAGAATTTGTTTTGCCGGTCCTAAGTCTTTCATTGCAAAAGACTTGCTTAACTCTTCCTTCAACATCTGAATCTTCTTAGCATCATGGCCAACAATCAACATATCATCCACATACAACAGGAGAATAATAAAGTTTCCATCTGGAAACCTTTTCATAAATACACAATGATCAGAAGTGGTCCTGTCATAACCATGATCCACCATGAAAGAATCAAACTTCTTGTACCATTGTCTTGGAGCTTGCTTTAACCCATATAGGCTCTTTTTCAACTTGCAAACTAGCTGCTCTTTACCTTTTGCTTCAAACCCTTCAGGCTGCTCCATGTAGATTTCCTCATCTAAATCACCATGGAGAAAGGCAGTTTTCACATCAAGTTGCTCAACTTCAAGGTTCAAACTAGCAGCTAAGCCAAGCACAACTCGGATTGAAGACATCTTGACCACTGGTGAAAAGATTTCTTCAAAATCAATACCCTTCTTCTGACCGAAACCTTTCACAACCAATCTTGCCTTGTACCTTGGCTGTGAGCAATGTTCATCAATCTTCAACCTGAACACCCATTTGTTCTTGAGTGCTCTCTTACCTTTAGGAAGCTTCACTAACTCAAAGGTATGGTTTTCATGCAAGGATTTCATCTCTTCTTGCATTGCTTTCAACCACTCACTTTTCTTCTCATGTGACATAGCTTCATCAAAGCATTCTGGCTCTCCCCCGTCAGTAACCAGCACATACTCATGAGGAGAGTATTTGGTGGAAGGTTGGCGAGGTCTGGTTGACCTCCTCAATTGTGGCTCATCTAGAGCTTCCTGCATAACCTGTTCAGGAATAACATCAATATCATCATTAGCTGATTCAGGATCACCAACTAATGGCTCATTAAGAAAACCATCATTTTCATCATTTTGCAAGTCTCCCCCATGATTAGCAGGCATCAAAGGTAACTGTGGAGTAGGTCTTGGATTTGAATTAGATGGAATAAAAGTAGTAGACTCTGTTTTCTCCTTCAGTTCAAAGTCTTCAATGGTTTGATCTTCAAAGAAGATAACATCTCTGCTTCTCACAATTTTTTTCTCCTTTGGATCCCACAACCTATAGCCAAACTCATCATCTTCAGAGCCCAAGAAAATGCATTGCTTTGTCTTGCTGTCAAGCTTAGACCTTTCATCCCTTGGAACATGTACAAATGCTCTGCATCCAAACACTCTTAAGTGTGCATAGGAAACATCCTTTCCTTTCCAAACTCTATCTGGAACATCAAACTCAAGAGGAACTGATGGAGAAAGGTTGATCATGGCAACTGCAGTCTTCATTGCCTCACCCCAAAAGGACTTAGGCAGCTTTGCATGAGAGAGCATACATCTAATTCTTTCAACAATGGTTCTGTTCATTCTCTCAGCCACTCCATTCTGCTGTGGAGTCTTAGGAACTGTCTTCTCTAACTTGATGCCATGTTCCCTGCAGTACTTCTCAAAAGGACCTCTGTATTCACCACCATTGTCTGCTCGAACACATTTCAGCTTTCTACCAGTTTCTCTTTCAACTCTGGCATGGAAATCCTTAAAGACATCAAGCACCTGATCTTTGGATTTCAAACAAATGGCCCAAATCTTCCTGGAGTGATCATCAATAAAACTAACAAAGTACAATGCACCTCCAAGAGACTTATCAATCATTGAGCAAACATCAGTATGAACTAAATCAAGAACATGTGATCTTCTATGTGGAGGTGATCTTTGAAATGCAACTCTATGTTGTTTACCAACTAAACAATGAGTACATGTGTTCAAGTTCATACCTTTTAAAGGAAGATAGTTTTTCTTGGCAAGGATGCCAAGGCCTTTCTCACTCAAATGTCCAAGCCGCTTATGCCATAGATCAGTAGAGCAATCTTCAATTGCATTCACCTCCCCTTTGATCACCTTGGCTTGTGACATGTAGAGACCCATCTTCTTCCCTTTAGCAATAATTAGGGAATTTCTGGAGAGCTTCCATTTACCATCTCCAAAGTAACTGTGATAGCCTTCTTCATCAAGAGTACCAGTAGAGATTAAATGTAGGCGCATATCAGGCACATGCCTAACATCTTTGAGTAGCAACTTGCACCCAGTATTGGTTTCCAACCAAATATCTCCAATGCCCACAACACTAGCCATCCCTTGATTTCCCATCCTAACTTGACCAAAGTCACCAGCAGTGTAGGATGTGTAAAAATCACGTCGGGGTGTAACATGGTAAGAAGCTGCTGAATCTGCAACCCAGGTGGTATCTTGACATGCAAGATTAACACAGCCATCATCACACACAATGGCAACATCACCATCAGATACAACTGCAGCTGTACCATTCTCTTCATTCTTGTCTTCATCTCTACCCTTTTTATCTCTTTTATACTTTCTGCAATCTTTTTGCATATGCCCAGGCTTGTCACAGTAATAACACTTAAAACCCTTCCTTGACTGAGATCTTCCTCTTGGCTTCCATTTGCCTTTTCTATTGCTGGATTCTCCATCTTGCTTGCCGTGAGAGAACCTGCTTTGACTTCTCCCTCGACTTTCTGTAACAAGTGCATGAGACTCGGAAGTGCTTGTCCCTTTCCTCCTCTTCTCTTCATTGAGGATACAATCCTTCACTGTTTTCAAAGTGAGCTTTCCATTCGGAGTAGAATTGCTAAGTGACACTACCAAAGTCTCCCAACTATCCGGCAATGAACTCAATAGGATTAATGCTTGCATTTCATCGGCTAACTCAAGGTTCATCAATGACAGCTGATTCAAGAACCCTTGGAATACATTTATATGCACCGAAGCATCTTCACCATCTCTATACTTCAAATTCACAAGGTCTCTAATTACAAAAACCTTGTTTTGTGCACTCTCCTTGGCAAATGTTTCTTCCAACATCTTCCACACTGTATAGCAATCATGTTCTTGAGAGATATGATTAATGGACTTAGAAGATACCCATTTTCTAACATTAGCGGTAGCCTTTCTATTTAGTCCATTCCATTTTGCATCATCCATGTCATCAGGCTTTATTCCTTTACATTCAATCGGCAAAGCCAAATCATTGCAATATAAGTGATCCTCCATCATTGTTTTCCACAGAAAATAATTTGAGGAAGTGAGCTTTATCATGCCCGAATCTTCCTTTTCCATTTTAACTGCACAAGAACTCAATCTACACAACCAAATGCTCTGATACCACTTTGTTGGGAAAACTAGGGACAACTAACCGGATCAATTCAGCGGAATACAATTCACAATTCACAAGTCCCAATCCTTTTTCCCTCTTTGTGCAGTAAAAAACAGAATCAAACAATGATCAAATATAATGCAAATAATCACACAAATCTACACCAAGATTTTTTACGTGGAAAACCCGATGCGGGAAAAACCACGGGACCGGAGTCCACCTAAAAACTTCCACTATCACAAATAATGGGTTCACAACTGTTCTTCCTCAGATTCAACTAAGGGATACAACATATATATCATCAAGAACTACTTATTCTCGGATTACAACAAGATTAAAGAGAGTAATGTTAGAGAAAAGCTCACAACACTGACAGCCCCGTTTTCTGTCAAAACGACCAGCTTCCACACCACCAATCTTCAATCCAACCGTTCAGAATGAAGAGGAACGTGTCTAGAAGCTGCTGTCAAAATCTCAGCCCGATCCAACGGTGAACGAACTGGAAATCGAAGAAAGAAGACAGACTGCTCTGCTGCCTCCTCTTCTTTCTTTCTCACGTTTTTCTTCTTTGTTTCCTCTCAAATTTTGCTGCTGCATCTACAATACCCGACCCACATTAATTTAAATTCCAAGAGACAACATGTCTCTTGACAATTAATGTGGTGGTCCCACCATCACATGGTGCGGGACCACACAACAATATATATATATATATATATATATATATATATATATATATATATATATATATATATATATATATATTCAATGTAATATAAATTTATGTGTTAATTTTTTAACATTATATCAATATTTTAATAACCAAATATTCATGAATTCTAACATATCACCTTCATTCCTTTAATAAAAATTTTCTTATACTGCGCTTTATCCTATTTATGGCTTTTTGCCATAATAAGATATTGTGTAGTTTCTGTACTATTCCCGTCAGGCTTTGATGTTTAAATAATATACACATCTTTCAAAAAAAAAAAAATTGGTTAATACACATCTATTTATTTATTAGACAAGTTCACTAAAGAATAAATTAAACCTCACTAGGGAACACCATCCGAGGTAGGAATGATTTACAACTTTACCATTGAAACCAGTTGATTCTGTGAATTTATTGTCTGATAGATCTAGAGATTTGAGAGTTGAAAATCCACTGAGAGATGATAAAATGCTGTCGTTCAATTTATTGGCACTCAGATAAAGTTTCTCCAAATTCCTCAACCTTGAAGCTAGGACTTGAAAACCTGAAAGAAGATTGTCAGAAGCAAAGAAATTAGCATATATATATATATATATATATATATATACACACATATATATATATATATATATATATATATATATATATATATATGTATATATATATATATATCAACCATCCCAATATCCATAAAGATTCAATGTAAAGTTACTTGAAATATAATTAACTTTATGTGTTAACTAAAAAAAATTGAAAGCATAGAACCTTGGTTCTTTAAGCCACCAACTAATTGGTTGTTGCTTAATTCGAGAATCTCCAGTTCTTTGAAAGGTAGAAACAAAGACGCATTGAGATCCAAGTCTTCGACTGCATTGAGAAAATCAGAATTCACGCTATAAAGATCTAGTTCGATCACTCGGTTTGTGGTGTTGTCACACACAACCCTATCCCAGTTACAGCAATTAAAATGCTCTTTATCCCAGCCTTCTAGCTGATCATAGGACCCAGCTGCACCTGCATGATTGAACCAAGCTTTTATCTCTAAGAGACTAATTCTCTCTTCCTCTAAACAACAATGGCACCGCTCGTTGACGAAGGCTAGTGCCATGAGCAGCATCCACACCCACATTTGCCTCATCTTCATAACGCTCCACTGGACCACATACAAAAGCAAGCAAGCTGTCTCTTATATACAATTTAATCTGTCCTCTTCATGCGTTTGATCGGACAGTGACAATTATCTGTATCATTGAATATATACAATTTTGTCCTCTTCTTGCATTTGATCGGACAGTGACAATTATCTGTATCATTGAATTTTCTAAGCTGAATTATCGGAGACTTGGGCTGCATTGAATGAGAGAGTCTACAGTGCTAGCCAGGGGCCCGCACCACGGCACAAATCGCTCGGTTTGTGGTGTTGGATTAAAGGATATTGATTCCAACTTCTTGTTTACTGCTTTACTTTTCTTCATAGAGTTGGGAAGTTAAGATTCCTATAATCCACATCATCAAAATGAATTTGATCGAAGAAAGGAAAAAATGAAAAAAAAAATCATTATCAATGGCTTACCAAAAATAAATAAATAAAACCATCAATTACGAGCTTCATAGATAATTTTAGCTATTTTGTCTTAAACTCAACAGAATATCCTTTAATCTTCAACTGACCAACCAAAGATCATAAATGATGCCAAAATTGTAGTCAAAGAGACTTGGAACTCCCTGCTGATGGGCTGTTTATTCTGCCCAAATTGCATGGGCCGTTTTACAGCCTTTGTAATGGGCTTGGCTACTTTGGGTAATTAAAAAAACCCAAATCGATAATGTTTTCTTTTCCTTTGGTATCCGTTTAATCTTCTGGTTTGATCCTTGATAGTGCTGTGTTTTGATGCTTGTCGATTAGCCACAATAATGTTAAATTTACAAGGACAGATCCAAGAAAAGCAATGCAAATGCAGGCCTGTATTGTTATCTGGGAGTTCAAAATAAGACCCCCTGATAAAGGCTGCAATTATTGCTTGAACCCTTGTAAAGGGGCCTTGACACATGCGGTCCACTGAAGAAGTACAACACCGTTCTTTATTTAATTCTTGTGGTTTAAATCTACTAATAACTTAGTCATTTTGCATGCTATTTTTCCACTTGTTTTGTAAAATAGAGAAAAGAACTGTTAAGCATGCTGGATATTTCGCATAATAAGCTCTCGGGTCCTTCATCCTCTTGTTTGTCCAATTTAACTTGCATGGCAAACGATGCAAAATTCTATGTATCTTTTACTTGGCCTAGTATTCAATATTTTGATCAGTCAAATCTTGTACTCATGGGTTTGCCTCAAGTAGGCGATTCTTATCGTGAAAATAAGTACACAAACAACATTGCAGATTAATCTGTCGAGTTCTCAACAAAAAGACTGTCTTACTCCTATCGAGATGATCTTCTTACTTTCATGTCTGGTATTGATTTTTCTTGCAACGGATTCACTGGCAAAATCCCACCAAATTTTGAGATTGTAAGTGAGCTACGAGCGGTAAATCTATCACACATCAATCTCATTGGATCCATCCCCGCAACTCTTTAGAACCTGAAGCAGATTGAGAGTTTGGATCTTTCTCACAGCAAATTGACCGGTATCATCCCTTCGCAGCTTATTGAGGTGAGCACATTGGAGGTTTTCAGTGTTGCATACAATAACTTGTCCGGTAAAACTCCAGAGAGGAAAGCTCAGTTTGGCACCTTTGATGAAAGTAGTTATGAGGGAATCCTCTTCTTTGTGGACCTCCATTGTGAATTTGCAGTGAAACAAACTCGTAATTGCAGCCTGTACCTAATAATGAACAAGAAGATAATAATGGTTTCATAGACATGGATGCTTTCATTGTGAGCTTTGAGGCATGTTACATAATTGTCTCGTTGGCAATTGCAGCAGCTCTTTACATAAATCCTTACTGGAGAAGAAGACGGTTTTACTTCATTGAAGAGTGCTTAAGCAATTGCTACTGTTTTGTGTGCAGACGTATGCACATCTTCAGATGGATATATATAGGGGTTGATGCTTTCCATTTGCTCTCAGTTATACTGAATGAACCGCGACTCTGTCCACCATTCTCTCTTGAGCATGAACAAATTAGCTATTTTCCACTCTCACTTTGATCTCGTCCTGTCTTATTAGAAAAACAATTTATGGACTAGTAATTTATTCCTCAATTATCCTGATAAAGAAACCATGAACGAGAATGCATGCAACTTAATTACTATTGATACCAGTAGATCCTGTCAGCTGATTGTATGAGAGCGGAAAGCTCAGTCAAACATGACAAAATCAACAGAACCTGTCTTTGACTTTCTAGCTCGTAGCAGTAGCCCCTTTAAGGAGCAGAAACAAACACTGTAGAAATTTATTATCACGAAAATCGAAAATCTAGTTGATTTATCATTACGAAAATCTAGTTAAAACAAATTAATATGAAATCAAATAGAGGATGGAAAGTTGATTTTTAGATCAAGAATAGCATGTATTAAAAAGATAATAAATAAAATTAGAGTAACAACATTGATACAACTTATCATTAAATTTCATTTGCAATCTCCTCTCAATTTTCTGTAGTTTTGTAGAGACAAAGATTAGTTGGTCCTTACGGGAATTTTTCTTCCTTAATTTCACTCCCATTTCCCAAACGATGGAATTCATGTTAGATCTTCTTATTTCATAGCATATAGAAATTGATGTTCATGTCGAATTATCAAGAACGCATAAATTGCATAAACCATAAAGCGGAAGCGTACCTGAATCCATATCCGGAAGTCGCTATCTAGAGTCGTACGGATGGCCTTCCAGATTAACACGTTCACCTTAGAGAGCCCTTTGATTCTCTCTTTTGCCTTAACCTTTTCTTTTCTCTTCTTTGTTTCTCTCTCTCTGATAATGGGATGTCAGTCTGAGAATTAATCAGAAAGGAACGTGTAATCTGGGGACCATGACCATATATATAGGCAACCAAGTGCCTTTTGGTATTCATGCCTTTTGGCATTCCCACCCTTTGGTATTCCTATTTTAACCCATCACTAAAATTAGGAATAACCCCTTAATCTCTACACATTAAAGGTCCACACCCTATTAGATACACCAAAACCCAATTGCCTAAAAAAATACTTAGCAGATCATTTTTAATTAGGCTTCACCTTATTTGACAGTCCACAAACACATAATTATTCTCATATAAGCCCAACGTTGGATTAATGATCCAACAATCTCCCACTTGGGCTATATTTATAACCTTATAATTATGTTTTGCAAAAATAACTAAATGAGCTCAATCTTTGCTGTCATTAACAAATGTATCTATAACCAATCCGGTCCAGTAATCATACCAACATAGGATCTAAGCGGTTTTCGTTACAATTATCGTAACTCAACCTATCAAAGGTCACGTATGCCAATACAATTAAATGACATGGATCATGATGTGGATATGTAGCATGGAAATTTCATGCAATATGATCTTAACATGCCTATTTCCAACTGGTCCACCCTTAAACATTAGTGAGATCAAACCATACTAAAATCAGAGTGTAAATTAAACCAAAGACTTTATTTCTGCAGAAAATAACCTCATAAATATCCATAAATTGAAAAATTGTCTATATTATAAAAGCATCTGAAATTACAAACTCCCATTAAAACTGAATACTATCAATTGCCAAAACACCCATACGAGCAGTATGCTCATGAAACATTTTGGGTGGCAATCCCTTAGTAAGCGGATCTGCAACCATGGAGTTTGTACCGATATGCTCTATAGACAACTGTCCACTCTGAACTCTTTCTTTAACAACTAGGAACTTGATGTCGATGTGCTTCGACTTCGACGAGCTCCTATTATTATTGGAATATAAAACTGCCGATTTATTGTCACAAAATAATTTTAGTGGTCTTTCAATATCATCCACTATACGCAGCCCCGTGACAAAATTCCGCAGCCATACCCCATGATTGGATGCCTCATAACATGCTATGAATTCAGCTGCCATCGTGGAAGAGGCTATAAGTGACTGTTTAGCACTCTTCCAGGAGACAGCACCTCCAGCTAGCATGTAAATATAGCCTGATGTAGATTTCATACTATCTTGGCATCCAGCAAAATCGGAGTCGCTATACCCAATGATCTCCAGATTAGCCAAACTCCGATATGTGAGCATGTAGTCTTTTGTTCTCTGTAAGTACCGTAAGACCCGTTTAGCTGCTTTCCAATGGTCTATTCCTGGATTGCTTAAATATCTGCCTAGTATCCCAGTAATGTACGCAATATCCGGACGCGTACAAACTTGAGCATACATTAGACTCCCTACTACTGAAGCATAAGGAATCTTCTGTATTTCCCTTTTCTCAAAATCATTCTTAGGGCACTGATTGAGACTAAATTTGTCTCTCTTAGCCACAGGGGTATCTCCTGGTTTACAGTCTTGCATGCCATATCTTTTAAGAACCTTTTCGATATAGCTCTTTTGTGATAATCCAAGAATACCTCGAGAGCGATCTCGATGTATCTGAATGCCTAATACAAAAGAGGCTTCACCAAGATCTTTCATCTCAAAATTCTTAGCTAGAAATTTCTTGGTTTCGTGCAATAAGCCCATATCGCTGCTGGCAAGCAAGATGTCATCGACATACAAAACCAGGAAAATATATTTACTCCCACAGAACTTATGGTATATACAATCATCGACCAAATTCATCTCAAAACCAAACGAGATGATCACTTGATGAAACTTGAAATACCATTGTCGAGATGCTTGTTTGAGTCCATAGATGGATTTCTTAAGTTTGCAAACCATATTCTTTGGGTCTCTAGACACAAAGTTTTCTGGTTGCATCATATAGATCGTCTCATCAATGTTACCATTGAGAAACGCCGTCTTTACATCCATCTGATGTAACTCAAGATTGAAATGTGCCACCAATGCCATTATAATTCTGAAAGAGTCTTTCGAAGATACCGGAGAGAAAGTCTCTTTATAATCGATACCTTCTTTCTGTGTAAAGCCCTTTGCAACAAGACGTGCCTTGTACTTCTCCACATCACCTTTCGAATCCCTTTTGGTCTTAAATATCCATTTGCAACCAATGGGTTTCACACATTTAGGTAATGGGACAAGATCCCACACGTTGTTGTCTTTCATTGACTTAATCTCTTCATTCATAGCATAAATCCACTTTTGAGAGTTAGAACTTTCAATGGCTTGATGGAAGCTGATAGGATCATCTTCCATCACACCAATATCTATCTCATGTTCTTGGAGAAATACAATATAATCATCTGATATTGCACTTCTCTTCTCTCTAGTGGATCTTCTTAATGGCATAGATTCTAGAGGTGCTCGAGGTTGTTCTTCTGGAACAATTTCTTGAATAGGAGGTGCTTCGACATTGTCTTGATTTGTTGTGTTTTCAACATGGTCAAAAATAGAATCTTGACCAATGCTAATAACACCTGTGGGAATATCAATATATTCCTCTTCAAAGACAAAGTCTTTATCTTTATCACCACCCGCAAACTCGACATTCTCAAAGAATCGGGCATTTCCCGTCTCGAAAATTGACCTAGTTGTGGGATCATAAAATTTATACCCCCTGGATCTTTCCGAGTATCCAATAAAATAGCAACTTACCGTCTTAGAGTCCAGTTTCTTTTCATTAGGCCTATAAGGCCTTGCCTCAGCTGGACATCCCCAAACATGTAAGTGTTTTAGACTAGGTTTCTTACCTGTCCAAAGTTCATAAGGGGTTTTGGTAGTGGCTTTAGTGGGTACTCGATTAAGGATATATGCTGCAGTCTTAAGTGCTTCTCCCCAGAGTGATTCTGGTAAGGTAGAATGACTAATCATACTCCTTACCATGTCCTTGAGCGTTCTGTTTCGTCTTTCAGCAACACCATTCATAGTGGGCGAACCCGGCATAGTGTACTGTGGGACGATACCGCATTCATCTAGGAATTTAACAAATGGTCCTGGACGTTGTTCTCCTGAACCGTCATATCTACCATAGTACTCACCACCACGGTCAGATCTGACGCTTTTAATCTTTTTACTGAGTTGATTTTCAACTTCAGCTTTATAACTTCTGAACACATCCAGTGACTGTGATTTTTCACTTATGAGATATACATAGCCATATCTGGAAAAATCATCTATGAATGTTATGAAATATTGTTGACCATTCCAAGCGACCGTAGGAAATGGCCCACAAATATCCGTATGTATTAGTTCTAAGATGTCCATAGTCTTGTTGGCTACAAATCTCCTTGTATTGGTTTGTTTACCCTTAATACAATTAACACAAATGTCAAAATTTGTAAAATCTAAGGGATCGAGAATTTCATCTGACACAAGTCTCTCTATTCTCTTTTTAGAGATATGGCCTAATCGTTTGTGCCATAATACACCTGAATTCTCAGTAGTTAATTTTCTCTTGGTACCTCGTGTACTTAATTGCAGGGATTCATTAAATGAAGCAATTGTATCAATCAAATAAAGATTGTCATAACCAGATAAGGAACCGGAACCAGATAATTTGGAATCATAAAACAAACTAAATTTTCCATTTCCGAATGAACAAGAATAACCAGATTTGTCCAAAGCAGAAATAGAAATCAAATTCCGTCTAAAAGATGGTACAATAAAAGTTTCGTTAAGATCCAAATAAAGTCCGGTCTTTAACAATAATCTAAATTTTCCAATTGCCTCAACTTCAACCGTCTTGCCATCGCCCACATAAATGTATCTTTCAACATCATTTGGCTTTCGGCAACTCAGGCAACCCTGCATAGACACACTGATGTGAGTTGTTGCACCAGAATCTAACCACCACATGTGTCTAGGTACCGAAGTTAAATTAACTTCAGAACAAACCAAAGCAAGAAGCATACCTTTCTTAGCACGCCAAGCGTGATAATTGGTGCATTGCTTCTTTTTATGCCCTTCAGCACCACAAAAGAAACAACTACTACCAACGGAATCATGTGATTTCGTTAATTGTTTCTTTTGAGGTACTGTACCTGCAGCATCCTTAAAGTTCTTTCTTTTCCTTCCCTTGTCTTTAAAGGCAGTGGCTAAGTGAGCACTCTCTGTCCTATCTTGCTTAAGCCTTTCCTCTTCCTGAACACAGTGTGAGATGAGCTCATTCAGAGACCAAGTCTCTTTCTGACAATTGTAGCTCACCTTAAAATGGTTAAATTGTGTAGGAAGGGATATTAAAACCAGATGCACTAGCAAGTCCTCAGAGAGTTCAAGCTGAAGTGCTTTGAGCTTGGAAGCAAGATGAGACATCTCTAAAATGTACTCCCTTACATTGCCTTTGCCTTTATACTTCATTGAAATAAGACTTGTCAAGAGCGTATCGATTTCAGCCTTTTCATTCTTGACAAATCTCTTTTCAATATTGGCAAGGAATTCCTTAGCTGTAGTGATTTGATCAGACATTGTGCCCCTAAATGCTTCTGGAATGGCTCTTTTCATGATCATTATACACATGCGATTTGATTTCTCCCACCTTTCAATATCCCTCTTTTCATCAGAGGTACTCTCATCCTTAAGAGGTGGGGGAGAATCAGTCCTTAACGCAAGGTCGAGATCCATAACTCCAAGAACAATCAAAAGATTGTCTTTCCAAGATTTGAAGTTAGAGCCATTAAGCATTGGAATTGAGTTGATACTGGCAGTTATATTAGCAGGATTAATCGCTGAAAAGAGTACAACAACAATTGAAACAAGCTCACAAACAAAACTTATCTTAAGAGCAAAAATTAATTCAAATAAAGGTAAAACCCATCTTAAGATATCGGGCACTCCATTAATATTTTATCTTTGGATAAAAGATTAATTTGTAAGTGATATCTTAATGTAGTAATCAAACATTAATAATAAGAACATGTCAAAAAATAAATTGGCCTTTGGGTCAATTAATTAGTCACATGTAAAACCAAATAATCATCACATGTTGATTACTACATGTGCGCATGCATTTACTTTAAATATTGACCTTCCTTTGGGCCGATCAATAAGAACATAAATCGCATACACATAACTCTTTATATTTCACCTTCACTGGCAGCCTACGTGCTGCCAGTTTCATCACCAGCGCTGGCTTGCAAAGCCAGCGTTGGTTCCCCTTTGCTGGCAGCCTACGGGCTGCCAGTATCATCATATATATATATATATATATATATATATATATATATATATATATATATATATAAACAAATATTTCAAATACACAGTCTATTTCTTCAACGTAAATCCAGTGCTATTTACTTTAGTTTTTTTTTTTAATTGATTTCCCAATAACTCAACATGAAATGGCTCTGATACCACTTGTTAGATCTTCTTATTTCATAGCATATAGAAATTGATGTTCATGTCGAATTATCAAGAACGCATAAATTGCATAAACCATAAAGCGGAAGCGTACCTGAATCCATATCCGGAAGTCGCTATCTAGAGTCGTACGGATGGCCTTCCAGATTAACACGTTCACCTTAGAGAGCCCTTTGATTCTCTCTTTTGCCTTAACCTTTTCTTTTCTCTTCTTTGTTTCTCTCTCTCTGATAATGGGATGTCAGTCTGAGAATTAATCAGAAAGGAACGTGTAATCTGGGGACAATGACCATATATATAGGCAACCAAGTGCCTTTTGGTATTCATGCCTTTTGGCATTCCCATCCTTTGGTATTCCTATTTTAACCCATCACTAAAATTAGGAATAACCCCTTAATCTCTACACATTAAAGGTCCACACCCTATTAGATACACCAAAACTCAATTGCCTAAAAAAATACTTAGCAGATCATTTTTAATTAGGCTTCACCTTATTTGACAGTCCACAAACACATAATTATTCTCATATAAGCCCAACGTTGGATTAATGATCCAACAATTCATGCAACCTTTCGATTTTATTTCCACGTAAAATCCATTATTCTCTATCAAACAGAACATAATAATGGGCCATATTTTAATTTAAATATCTTTTTCCTAATATTTAAAGCTTTTTTGCTGGTATTATGGGGATTTGAGAGAAAAGACAATAGATAAGAAAGGACATGAAAAAAAGTGAGAGAAAATGATGGTGGGTCTTCATTCTTCAAGGACCGTATTGGAACTCCTTGGAGGCATGCGTGAGAGGTGAAATGGAAAAGTATAGGGACCAAAGTGTAATTTCAATGAATATATAGGGCTTAAAATACAATTTACCCTTAATTTTTCATGGATGACGCAGTCACAAGGAGAGGATAGAGGTCATTTCTGAAATGATAAGACAGGCAGTGACACTAAGTAAAATTTTGTAAATCATCATCAATCAAAAATCATGACGTGGGGACAGATCAGACGGTTGATAGTGACTCTTTTTACCCTCTCTCTTTCTCTCCGTGGGGGGTTTTAGGACAGTATCGCGCGAAATGCGCGGGTGCCATGTTCTTATATTTCCAAGGTGTATAGTGGGATCCATGTCTTTATCCAACCAATTAAAATCTTGTACTCCTTGGGACCCACTCAGATTCTAGTTTTATTTTTTTTTGAAAAAATTTCATAAAAGTCCTCAACCTTCGAGGCTCCTCTCAAGCTAGTCTCATCTTTATCATAGCAATATTAGAATTTTTATTCATTTTTAGTTAACAAAAAATTTAAGTAATCACTTCAAATTTACATGGTTTTTTTTAATATAAAAAACCAATGAATTCTCTAAAAATCTCATTTTAAATCGCTTGAAACTAATTTTATAAAGAAACACAACGATCTTACATTTTTATAATTTATATAATTTGTTTAATTACATTAAAAAATTATATAATAAGATGAAGAGAAATCACATAATTGTTTGATTTTATAACCCTTTAAAACAAACTCATCAAAATATTTAATCCAAATTATAGACTCTAATATGAATAAATAGAACTGGGCTAACTAAAAAAAAACATGTTCATGTAAAATGACTAGTCTGACTAAAAAAATCTAAATTTCATTTCGACCTTTAAATTATTTTTAAATTTAAACAAGAGATTCTAGGTCTCAATTCTATAAAAAGTTGGCCTAGGCTTTAAATTATTCTAAATTTCATTCTTTTTCTAGTCTAATTTTGGATTTTATATTATATAAACATTTTTATAAAGATATTATATCAAAGATTAAATTTCAGTAAAAAAAATATTAGAACTACGTTTTATATATAGAATTATGTTTTTCTTTGAGCTTGCTTTTTTCTTCAACTTAAGTGAAATTTAACAGTCTGCAACAATAATCGTTTACCGTCCACCATGAAATGATCAACAGTTTTTTTAAGAACAGTATAAATTCTGAAAGAGAATAGACTTAAATGACAGCCAAGAGCCACCCAACAGCCATGCAGGGTCTAGTCTGCATGACTGCATGGCAAGGGTCCCACTCAATCGCAGAATCCACATGAGCAGAGTCTAATGAACTACTCAACATGCATTTGGTTCTGGTAATTCAATTATGCGCAGGGTGTAGGTCCGAATTCTTCGACTTAAACGAGCATGTTTGCGTAATTAAGTGTCCAATCACGTACTTCGCTATTGAAAACATTTAGAATTTATCAACAATTCAATTAAGCAGGTATATACAAACTTCCAACATCTGTAGATATCATTGAATCAATTAGTGAACACTGAGTAGACTGAGATCCAGATCAAAATGTGTCATTTAAGCTCTTAATATTACAGAAAACTTACAATTGCCCTGATGGTTAGCACAAAAGACCGGCTTGGAGTTCAGACTAGCCAAATTGCCCAACTCTTTAAGCCTGAATTTTATCACCATCATAAAATGGGAAAATTAGTTTAGATATACAAGGCGAAATGGAATTAATTACCTCACATTTTGAACTTCAGATTGGTCATGCATGACCACTTGCAGGTCCTCCTAGTGTTAGAACCACACCTTGAAGATCACTTCTTGGATTTGATTCTTTGGCTAATGATGGATCAGCTCTGATTACCGGATATGTTCTGGTCACTTGAGTTTGTCGAGAACTATGACTGGATTCTTGTCCTGAGAATGTTGTTGGATGATGAGAAGGCTTCAAGGTATCAGTATGATTGGAGTTTGGAAATTGATGAACAATGGGGATTTGAGTTGCTGGTGATGCATGATTTTGAGCTAGAATTGCCCCTCTCGATACGAAACCAGGTGCCTGATAGATAAAATTAGGTTTCAATACGAGTTCGAAATATACTGCAAATGAGGAAGTAATGAGGAGCTTACAGGTGAAAACAAGACCCCTCTGAAAATCTTCCCATTAACAGTTACAGTCATTAAAAGGCCTGAGTCGAAGGCTCCGTCAACTTTACCTCGAACTTCAGCACCAACCTATGGAGAAAGAGAAGAAAGTGAAAAGCAAGTATTAGCAGAACAGGAAGAAAAACAAAGACAAAAAAAATTGTAATTGACAAAGTTTTGCATTGCATATATCAACTTAATGATTTACCAGGTTTTGAGCACACCCTGGCTCCATGGGTCTATGTTCCACTGCTGGGAATGGTGTTCCTTGCCTGCCAAACCCTGCATGAACATATTGTTCTACTCTTTTATTCTCTCTTGAAATTTGGAGCCTGTGCTGGGTTTTTTGGATCACAAGTCTAGGTAGTTTCTGATTACTTGCAACACTATCAGCCTGGTAATTTCTTGGAATTTTGTTTAACTGCCTAAAGAAATTAAGTCCTTTGCAAGATGTGAGGGAATCAACTGATTTCTGAACCGGAATCTGTTCTTGGTCGGACTGTGACGGAGATGAATGGTGAGAGGGTGAAAGAGAATGCTCTTCTTGTTCTAAATCAATCTCCCATGCCTTTGAATTTGTAGTTCTTATCTTCTTATGATGAATTGTATCTGAAAGGAACGTTGGAGTTAATCATGTTCGAAGCCTTCATCCGTGCTACTCAGGACAAGGTTTTTGTTATTAAAACTACCTGAACTGAACTGAAAAGGTTGCTTTGATTCTTCTGATTTATATGAGCCCTTCCTGTCTATTTCATTGTTTCCCAGAAACATTGACTGCTTCACAGAACAAAATTATTAACCCTCCCAACTTGAACAGGCATATTTAACAGGAGGTCAAGTGTTTGCATTTTGAGAGTAAATAGTTTAGTTACCGAAATATCTTCTGCTCCTGGGAGAAATCTTCTCTTTTCTTGATTCCAATGTTGTCCAAAGATCTTGCACATGGAAATGTTGTATCGACCATTGGGATGTTCTGCTCCAAGTTGCAAGACCACCAACTGATTGAGAGGACGCTCATCCTCTCTGCACCTGCACATACATACACACACACACACACACATACATACATACATATATATAGAATTGAATTAGGAGATACATGAAGATTATGGGAGGCAGTGTTGAGAACAGAAGCTGCAGATGCGAAACAAAAACTTTCATTTACCCTCCATAGATGACAATATCCAAGTCGGTGACAACCGCAGCGTGAGAAAACCTCCCTTGAGGTTGCTGGCCAGATATATCAAGTTGAGTCCATGAACAAGTACTCACATCAAGCACCCAAACATCATTGTAGTAATGTTTGTCCCCAACACCTCCAATGACATAAAGCTGCAGACCATGAAAAGCACATTAAATCTCTTTTCAAAAGCCAACAATTGATAAAGGAGCATCGAAGAATCAAAGCCTTCAAGCAAAAACAGGTGAGCATCAATAGCACAGACAACAGAATAGGGTATAACATTCCGAAGAAAAACTAGTCTAATTTTCAAATCTATTTTAGTGCCATGACTTGCCTTTGTTCCAATATTCACAGAAGCATGACCTGCTCGAACACCTGGCGAAGATCCTTGCACAACAAGCTGTTAAAAAATAAAAACCATTATCATTGCTTCAATTCCACAAAATTCTAGAGTAAAATAGAGTAAGTGAAGCTAATGCCTTTGTCCAAGTCATTGTATCTGTGTCAAGCACATCCACATCACCGTGATACCTATCACCACGATCACCACCGTACACAAAAAGCTTATTACCGATTTCAACCGCACTGTGACTATCCCTAGGAGCCGGAATACTGCCCTTAACCTCTGGAGAAGTCCATCTCATGGACTTGAGGTCTAAAACATGCAAATCATTTAAATAATTTGCTTCACCTTCTCCACTTCCCCCAAACACCATGATTCTATCATCACCAATCAAAGTTGCAGTGTGACTTTCACGAGGCGAAGGAGGAGTCCCTTTGCATTCAGGGCTTATCCACTCCTTGGTCCCAAGATCCAATATATGAAGATCATTCACCTTCTTAGAGCCATTAGTGCCCCCAAACACAATCATTTGACGCCCCACAAGAACAGCACTGTGGCTGTCTCTTGGACCAGGCCCTTGACCTGTGGTTGCCAGAGTGTTCCAAACCACTGTATCAAGATTTAGCATTAGAACATCACTGAAATCAAGACCCCCACAACATCCCTGAAATGATGAAACAAATATCACAATTCAGTGAAGAAATTGAAACTGAGTAAAAGCATAATCAATTTGCTAGCAGTTCACAAAGCAATTAGATATTTCTTTCAGAAAACACAGTACTTAAATAGTAGACAGAGCCATATTTTACCAAGAAAGCAACAGCCACAGCTTTTAATAAACATATCTATATCTAGAAAGCAGGTTATGTATAGTAATCATCTTCCTACCAAATACTAATTGCCACACTAAATAGAGAAACTTCAGACAACATTTTCAACAATGAGCGGAAGAACAAAAAAATAGCAAAAAACTAAAATACACGAAGTAAATGTCTACTTTGCCTAATATTGTACATAGAGGAACAAAGGGAAACATGATTTACAACTACAAGTTTTGACAGAAAAAACTATAAATAGAGGTCACCAACACACAAAAACTTACATATAGTTGAACAAAGAGAAATTTCTCTATGCATTATGAAATATAGAGTTGATGTTGTTAGAAGATTATACATACCCCAAAGACATAAACAACACCATGAGAGTAGCAAGCAGAGTGACCCCATCTTTCAGAAGGATTAAATCCTGAAACCTTAGGATAGAGCCACATTGCCATCTTCTTTGAAGCTTCACGTCCCAAAGACCCCATTACTAGTCTTCTCCCTTTTTTTTTCTCCTGAGCTGAAAGGCTTTATTTTTTTCTAGTTCAACACATGGCTTGGTGATGATAAAGAAAGTTGAAGAGAGAAAAATAAAGGGAGTCAAAAGTGAACATGAACAAACCAAGTGATATATCAACTATCAGTGTCAATAGACATGAAAAGATGGGTAACTGTGGCAACCAACATCAACAGAAGGTAGTGGTGAAAGGAGCTTTTTTTTTGCCATAAAAACCCTCTACCACTTTAAACAAATTTTCTTTAAATGTAAAGTATTTCTACACTTTATAGGCTTAAAGATTATATATATAATAAGACTACAAAAGTGATGTAAATCATGGAAACATAACTCTTGAGTGTATTTTTTTACATTTTTAATGATTTTTTATTTTTTGGTTTGTTTACTTTCACAGTTTTGTCTAACTGAAAATGATGGAGGGTGGGGGCTTTGGTTCTGGGAAATGATGGAGAAAGTGTGAGAAGTTTGAGGAGCTTTTTTCTTGGTTTTCCTTTCTGCTAAACTCACATGCTATTTCTCTCTTTTGTGAGTATGATATTGGGATTGATGGAAGTGAAGTTTACCTTCTTTCTCTCTCCCTCCATCATCCTAATTTTCAAGGTGGGTTATCAATGTGGATCAAGAAATGTCAATTCTCAAGGATCTTTGGGAGAAGTGTGGGGGCTTTGTGTTGTCCAAATTCTTTTTAGTTTTGGGAAATGAGCATGGTGTTGTTTCTCTCAAAAGGCTTGGAGGTTCTTGAAAGATGAAAAAAAGCACTAAACCCAACGCAATTTAACCTTGTATAGTATTTTAAGGGAATCTCGAGTTAGTCACTGATTTATATATCCATTCTCAATTGAGTTCCAAGACAACATATTTTATCAATTAGGTCCCAAATGATTAAGACATTTCTCAATTGGGTCATGTTTCCAATGTTTATGAATATTTCCCATCTAAATTGGATAGTTTGAGCTATAAAAAGATGTCAATTTGGACAAACAAATTGATGAGAAAATTAATAAAAAACCGATTAAAGACTGAATTAAAAATGTCAAGAATGCTTGAGTTAAGAATTAGAAAATACTTTAGGGATAAATATTAAAGTTTTCCCGTTATTTTACTAGGAAGAATAAGCTTCACCTAGCTCTATAGGGTGGAGGAGATATACCGTGGAGCTTGTGCTTTAAAATGATGACAACTCTATTTGGTCATGCACATGGAAGCCATTCACTTCGCCATTCGTGAAATATTATTGCTGGGATTCCCCTTTTTTTCCCCTTAATATCTTCTGTTTTCGTAGCTCCAAACTACTTTTACATGAGAATTTCACCCTCCAACTATTATCCCATTTTCTATTAAGCCCACTTTTTATACCTTTTTATATTAATTTTTATTATAAAAAAAAACATGTTGAGAAGCAACACCAAATAAAATCTAAATCTCTCAACGTAACAATTTCTTGAATTAAGTTATGAAGTAATCAAATCGTTGTGTAATTCAAACCCCCGTCTAATTAATTCATGTTCAATATTCAATTTAAATTTGAACAATGTGGGGGTTTAATTGGAAAATATACTTTGAGAGAAATCAAATTAAGAATATGATAGCCTTTAAGGGGTATATTTATCCTCTCTCCTTTTTTGATATAGTCTTGACGTCTTAACTGGTGTCAAATTTAAGGATTTTAGCTGTCTCCCCTTCACATGGGAAAAGAAGTAAAGAAAAACCATTGATTTTGCTTATTCTTTTCTCAAAAAGAAAAAAGAAAAAACAATGATATAGAATTCATAGGCTATAGTTGTCTACCTGTTTTAATCTAATGATTAATCTTGCTCAGGATGGACGACTTTTCTAGCTAATCATATTCACCATTCAAGATAGAAAAACAATTATTACACAATTGACATTAAATGAATTTTAAAAATAATCTGTGTCTACAATGTGATTATTCAAGTTGAACGAACTTGAGTTTTAGCGCGTGAATTCCTTCTTTATTTCTTTTTTCTTTTTATTTTTGGCTATTGAAAATTCTTTATTTCTTTTTTTTTCTTTTTATTTTTGGCTATTGAAAATTTTAAATTTTAAGTGATTAATGTTTCAGTATCGTGTTTTTTAATTAAAAATATATTAAAATAATATTTTATATATAATATAATTTTTTAATTTTTTATATCAATACATGAAGACCATAAAAAAAACCATGTAAATAATATCAATTTGATATTTTTCAATGGTTTTGATATATTAATCTTTTATATATATATATATATATATATATATATATATATATATATATATAGCAATCAAAGATTAATGATTAAATTTAATATAATTAACAAATGACAAGATATTTTTAATTTTTTTATAATTTTTGTAAATTGAATTCTACCTAAAATAAAAAAGAAAATACTTTTTCAAAAAACAAGTCGAATTTTCTTTTGACCAGAAACTATTTTACATTAATCAACTTTTCTAATAATAAATAAATATATAAAAATTTAAATAGCGAAAAAATTATTTTCCATGGAACAATAACACAAATTTAACGGAATTTTCATTTTTTTTAAGGTTGCATTACATTTAATTAGCGTAACCTACACAATATCTTTTTTTTTCAATTCCAAGGACTGCACCATTCCTAGTACTGTTAACACAACTACTTGAAGTGTACTATTTATCTAATTTTTTTCTAGCTGTGGGAGTTTGCTTCTTTTCTTTTTTAATTTCAGATGGGCTTTTTTTTTTTTGGGGGGGGGGGGGGGCTTATTGTATCTTTGTGTCATCACATACGATGAGAAGAAATCAAGCAGGCCCAGAAACAGTTAAATGCATGTTGAGTTGACAAGTGACAGAGGCAGTGAAGTTGCTGTGATGAAGAAAAGAAACAAAGAAAAGAAAGAAATAACAAGGCGTAAAATACAAGCGATAAACACGGGAGAGCTTCAGTTTAAGATTTAATATGGCCCTCTGTCTCTGTGTGTGTGTGTGTTTGTGTTACTGACTGACCCATTTTGTCTTTGCCATGTCTTGATTCTCGTGTATGTCTCTAGCCCTCTCTCCCTAGAAGCTTTGTAAATTGAAATCAAACCCTTTTCTTTCTTCTCTTCCTCGCTTTCTTTTCTTTTCTCTCTTGCTTTCTTGAAAGATAAAAAGAAATGGACTCTTGAAGTGAAAAGAGAAGAATGACACCTATCCAATCGAGGGAGGCAGATGTGTCCTCTGATGTTTTTCACTGTTGTCAAGTAAAGAATGGCAGGAAATTATTGGGGAGGGTCTTGCTATTTTCCTCCTGTAAGTTTAGTCGTGTATAGGTTTTTTAAAACCAAGTTTAAAAATAAAACTAAAACTATATGATGACACCTCATATAGGAACTAAAACATACTTATATAAAACAGCTATTTCAAGTGAATTTCTCTAGAAAAACATTTCTCATCATCTATGAATTGCGGAACTTGTTTTAATGTAAAATCCCATGCTTAACTACGATTTGAATCCTTGACATAGTATAGCCTATAATAGCCACCTGAAATTCCTATAATAGCTACGATTTTAATGTAAAATCGATCCTCTTTTCTTCTCTCCTGCTTTTCTTGAAAGATGAAAAGAAATGGACTTTTTAAGTGAAAAGAAAAGAAAGACATCTATCCAATCGAGGGTGAGGGGGAGGGGGAGGTGTCTGATGTTTTTCACTATTGTCAAGTAAGAGAATGGTTGGAAAATTATTTGATGGTCTTGCTGTTTTCATAAAATAATTAAATAGCTTTTATAATCTACAGTCTCGTGGGAAAGGAACATAGCAATTTCTCAATCCACACACATCTAAGGAACAGAAGCACATATACATGTTTTTTAAAGCAAATCACAGTTTGAAACACGGCATTACCGCCGCGTAGATAAATGGGCACTTAAACCATCCCACTTCGATATGTGGAAAAGCTGATTACAGTAACCTTGAAGTGTTGAGTCAAGAGGTTAATGAATTGGATATAAGAAGAGAGATATCCCATTAATAATACTTTTGAGTGAAAATGGTATGGTCTATCTAAAGTTCTATTTGATTGTGCGAAAAATCGTACTAGAATACCTTAGCCATTAACATTAATCAGCATTGAAAGCAACACAATAACTGTGGGACTGTTTCCAATGAATAGGAATGCCCCAGCGTGACGGGTACGTGCAGTTGACTGAAACTACATTAACCAATATCCTACACAGAACGGCACACTAAGCTGCTATATTATATTCAAGGAGGGCTTTCCCTGCTTTATTGAATCAAGGACTTTCCCTCCCAACAAGTGTTATTAAACCTGTCCTAGCTCAGCGAGTCAATCTGATGACTTCCTAACCAGCTTCTAACCAGCACCAGGTTTCAAATTAAATAAGATAATAGTTGGCTCAGTGTAACCCATTGGACTTTCAAAATTGATATAAACCGAATAGTTGGGAGGCATTTTTTGATATTTGCTCTATTTGGTTTAGGGCAACATGTCCTTCCATGAAGAATGATTAGAGGCTAAAGAAAACCAGAACCAGACTATAATGTCATGTAAAAGAATTGGATTGATCAATGATTTACAAGTTGGTTTACATGTTTGTGCGTGTGAAGTAGGATATGCCCAGTGAGAATAGAACTTTGTTTCAAGCTTGTCATGTACATGGTAGAATATAATACAGAAGGCATGCTATAGACCAAACAATAAACATTACCATTATAGCAATGACGAGCAGGAAGTGACTACTGAAACAGATATACCTCAAGCTTTCTTCTGGGAAAATTTTCATAGCAACCCTGAAGGGTATTACAGCTAAATCCTAGCTCCTGTTTAAGTCAAAAAGCCTATGCATTCTGTAACTCAAATGGCTGCAACTGTTCACAAATCAGAAGTAGAGATTGTTAGATAAGGTGATATTTAAGTTCAGCAAAACAACTGAAAATCTATGAAGGAATATGATTTTTTTTTCTTTTTTCCAGCCAGCCCTCTATATCCTCAGAGCAGCATATCTACCACCATCAACGAGCTCGAAACCATTCTATTAAAAAGGAAAACAAAAGTTTATATAGTCATCTATTATGGAAATTTAGTTTAATTTCAAGTCTACCAACTTGTCAGGAAACAAGACATTCCAGTGTACGGACTGGTATATATCTATGTGCCATTCTCAACAGTTTCTAATAACATCTAGCCAAATGTGTGAAGCCTTCAGCACTCGGGTGATAATTGCTAGACTGGAGAACAACACATGGTAATAAAAGTGAATGGAAACTTTATATTTCATGCCAACTTGAAAAAAGACCTACTTAAGATAATAAAATTTTGGAAGTTTGATGGGAGAATTATATTGAAGACCTTCCCTAACAGTCACGACTCCCCAATTTTTGGATTGGAGATGATCAAAAGATGATAAAGACAAAATATGCATCATGCAACATTAAGAATTACGATATCAACTTAATCAATATAGCACGTATGGAAAAATAAATACTTACACTAAGAATTAAAGTGAGGCTCAAAAGAGTAAAGATGTTTGTTTGTTCATGTGTTGGATTCTACTGCAAAAAGACTTCTCTGTTCATCCGTTGGATTCACCAACAATCGGCAGAACATCCATGCTGCCCCAACCACTGATAAAAGAGATAGCATCGCCAAAAATCCAAAATGTGAAGCATCATTTGCTATTATTGCAACTCCCAACATTACAGACTCTGCCAAACTTGCAACAGAAACTTCTGTTGTGCCTATAAGATTTGCTTTGGATGTTGGGATCCCAGTTTGAAGAATCTGTGCTCCCACAACATCATATGACATGTGTCCCAGCCTTGATAATACCTGTGCATATAGAGGTTGATCAATTTTTTTCTCAGAAACCTGAACTACCAGCTTAGTATTAATGAAAAGCAAGAATTTATGGGCAGGGACACGAGCATCATCTATCAGCATCAACAGCATGTATTTGTTAAGGAATTCTAAGAGACTAGATTTTAGGTAATGCTACTTCTGGCTACAACCCAGAGTCAAATTTACTTGATAAGTTTATAAGAAGTTTTCCATTTTGATAAATTTTAAAAGTATTCGTGTGATAGCAATTCTGAAGTTAGAATTGAAAACAAGCACACAAATAAATGAAAATGCTTACAATCAATCCCAAGAAGAAGAGTACAGGGCTCTGCTGAGAAAGAGACCCACTCCAATACACTGCAACAGCTAAGGAGAGAAGAGAAGCCTGAAATACAAGTCCAGCTGCTCCAGCCTGGTTGAAGACAGAAAACTATAAGAGCCAGAGTAGAGCAGCAAATACTAGGTGACTTGTAACAAGTACAACAAGCAGAGGATGTAACCTTTAAAATGCCAAGTTGCTTGACCAAGGTGGCTGACAGAAATGTTGCTGCAACACCCATGAAAGCACATAATCCACTGAAGCCCCCTATTACAGATGGATTAACTCCTGTTGAACAATATGGTTTCTTGGAGTTAGCTTGGAATTCAAAGAAGTCAGAAAATGGTTTGATACAGTAAAGCTCATAGACAATTTGAAGTTAATCTCCAAGTATCAGCATTTCAAAACCAAAAGAAAAATGAAATTGTGTCAGTGCATGAAAATCACTTCTTTTGCTTTCTGCTGACATAGCAAAGTTTGCAGTGACTAACTTCATTCAATAAAGCAAAAACAACAATCCAATACAATGACTATAGTTTCTAGTCAATGTATACACATGTGCATTTGAACAAAGAAGATGATTGCATATGGTGATTTAAGAAATCAAGTATAGCACAACAAAATCTCGGAGATGCTAATTTTAAAAAGCCCTTTTAAGACTTGCCTAAGATTCTCTAATAATAAAGATAATTGCATAATAATTGTGCAAAGAGTTTGTAAAGTACCACGCTGTGTCAAAAATGCTGTCATCAAACTGCTGGGAGCAAGAACAACATTGAAGAAGAGGAGCACATAGGCAAGGCTTGCAGGAAGAACCGGCTGCTGCATGTATTCCTTCCACCCAAGCTTGATAGTTTCCAGACCTCTATCCACTGGTTATTCAGAAAACAAATCCATGAAGTTAGCTAGAACAGTGACCTAACTTGAGAATGTCAATGGCATTAACTTTTACCTATACTGCCAGCATCAACCGCAGCTTCTTCAGAAGATTCTCCACAGCAGGTTTGACAGGATCTTGGACGGTCAAGAACCCCAGTGGCTAGCTTGTTGGTTAACCATGTGAGACCAATCTGAGAAATGGATTCAGGTGTCAGAAATGACAGCAGAACACTCTTTAAACTAGGAAGATAGCAGGAAAGTGATTACCATGACTGGTAACGACCAGATCATTGAAGCAGCAGCAAACTTCAAGCAAGTCACTGGCTCATATTTGGAGAGAAGAATTCCAAATACTGATGCTCCAGCTATCTGCAATCATGTGTAATGAGAGATCTACTAGTACTAAATTTCCATAATTGGTACCTATTATGAAAGTTCAAATTGATTTTATGTTATATGTCTGAAGTAACAATGGAAGTGAACTGATTTACAGTTATATGCAGTTCATGGCATATGTAATGAGAAACTATACTATTGTCATACTTATACAAGTCCATGCACACCTCACAGATAAGATCAATTCGATTAAGAACAGCATTTGCTTGTGCGAGTGCAATAGGCCTATTCATTCCTGCTAACTGTACACACAAGGACACTGCATTAGAGATTGCTAAAGTTTCCAGGAGATTGAAACAATAACCATTAAAGAATCTGACAATAATGACTGCACAGAAAGACAATACCAGTATGACCCAATCACGCTCCACAGCAACCCCTGTAGCTACTCCACATAGCCTCTCGATAGCCCCCGCTAACACAAGTACAATAAACCATGGACGGAGAAGAACAGATGACACAGAAGTAGGAGAAATAGTATGTGCATGAATTATCATTGTTGCAGATAACAACTGTGCAGCTGCCTGACATAAACAGAATAATAAAAAAAAAAGAACTACAAGAGATAGTCTATATCCAGCTAGGATGTAAGTTGTTATAAAAATTACCTGGACAACATTTAAACCCATATATGCAGGTACTCTGGGAGAATAATCCATGAGTTTGCCAACCAAAGGGCCGCCAACAATTATGGCAAGCTGTTTAACACATTGCTTGTTAGAAAGTATTCCTGAAGCTACAAATAAAGGAATCCAGTTTAATGTATTGCAAAATCACAACCTTACTGAAGAAACACATGACCGCCACTGGTAGAAGGCTAGGATGAAGCAACGCAATAGCAGAAGGCCAAGCAAAATTCCACAGCTGTTCCACTAAATTTCCAGCTAGAGAACTAGCATAAAGTGCTGCAACACACAAGTCTTTCATGTTATGATGATCTGACATCAACTGGATGTGTTTCTATTTTAACAGGACAAAAAAGCATCATCATGCAAAAAACAGCCAATGATTTTGATAAAAGGTGAAGAACTATTATAAGGACACGAGTAGACCAGAGAAACAAAACACCTTCTGAGCAGTAAAGCTGCAATATCAGGCAAATTAATGGTCTTCCACCATTAGGTTCCAATATAAAAATCACCTAGATGCTGATTAAAAGAAAACTTTTATTTTTCTTAAACAAAAAAATTATAGGATCAAAATCTGATTTCAACCTAAGAGACTGGGATTTCCAATCTGCAAGACACAAAGGAACACGTCAACATCATTTCACAAAGCACCAGTGGCACATGACACAGGAAACTGAGGGCACAAATATGACAACGGAGACTGTAACACATAGTTTGACTCTAAGCACATTCACATCTTTCAAGCTAACAACAGTGCTTAGTTATGTAGAGGCAGAAGAGCCTTAAACTTACCATACAATCCAACTGGATGGGCTGGAGTTGCTGCAAGGGCATTCTGCTCCTCCTCTGATAAAACCTAGGACAAAAACAACAGAGCAATGAGAGAATAATACGCTGATACTTGACAATCATAATGTGGAGAAGGATCCCAACTTAAGAATCAAATAACAAAGGAACATAAAAGCCAACAGACATACAGGCAACGCTGTCAAAACACTATCTACATAAGTTGTCTCAGCTAGTAAGCTAAGGGATTCACTCTCAAGGATATCTGTTTTGAGATGAACAATGGGGGTTGAACAGTCACACTCGGCAGCCGATAAATCTTGTGGTGCCTCATCCTCAGTGAGAACATTGCTCAAGTGCAAGTCAGTATTTGTAATTGAGCACCTTGAATTTAAATTCCTGAACCTGCAAAATTAGTTGTAATATTTAATTTGCTTATTAGAACATTCATCAAACATTTGATTTTCCAGCTCATTCAAGCAAAATTTGTGCAGGTTTCAAAATTTTAGAACCAGATGTTATAAGCAGCTAAATATAGGTCCAGAAAAAAGAAAACTTTTTCTTAACAATTACTAGAAAAAAAACTTAAAGCAGCCCAATTGTTAAGTTCTTCCGGTTTCAAAATGTAACAATTCAATTAAAGTTAAATCAATAACAGAATTACGCACAGCAATATACAAACTGATATCCAATATTTCCCTTTCCTCATTTGCATTTTATCAGCAACCAAACACTACACAACTTTCAAATTTCACCATTTCTAGGAAAAATTACAAGCCAAACCGACTAAATCTCCAAAACCCAGATGAGCAAAACTCCCAAGAATCAATAATTAATCCTCAATATACCCAAATTCTCTCATTTCCTTCACTTTCTCAACAACCAAGCACACCAAACAAAATCCAAATATCTAATAAACAAAACTACCTGCAAGAACTTGAAGCTGAATCCAAATTCAACCATCTTCGATCATTGATGCTATAGCGAACTCTCGAAGCAGATGATGGCAATAAAGAGGCTTTTCTAACAAAGAATCCATGAAAATTGAAAGACTGTGAAACTGTGACCATAGCCATGACAAAGACTTCAACTTTAACAAATTCAAGTTAACAAACTTGAAGAAAAAACAATTAGCACTGTACAAGTCTTGAATACTCATGCAGCCTTGAAGAAATTCAAAATTCAAGGACCCCTTTGGCTAAATTTTATTGGGTTTGGTTTCATGAGAGAAATAAAGGTGTCAAGTTTTGATAATCAAAGAGTAAAAATGTGGTCTTTTTGATATGGGATTTCTAAGGATGAAAGGTTTTTTGATGGGATTAGGTGAAAGAACAACCTTATCTATGTGGACTATGGTGGCTTTGTTTTGTAAGAGTCCTCATACAGGCGGACAGTTCAACTTCAAGTGGGAGTTTGCATGCTTCTTGCTTTGCTTGCTTGTGTGGCTATTAGTTTTGATGACTCGCTCACTGCTGCTTTTGTTTTTTTTTATTATTATTATTTTATTTTAGAAGTTTCTGTATGCTATGTTTTGGTGTGCTATTAAACCTGGTTTGTTTTTGTGTTTTAAAAATATTTTAAAAAAATTTAATTTTTTTTATTTTTTTATTTATTTTAAATTAATATTTTTTTAATATTTTTAAATTATTTTGATGTATTAATATCAAAAATAATTTTTAAAAATTAAAAAATATATTATTTTAATATATTTTTAAATAAAAATTAACTTTAAAAACAACCACAATATAACTACCGACTGAATGTGCCATGATGCCGTACAAAGTTCCACAAAAATTAAGGAGTTTGAGAATCAAGACCAAATCGCAATATTACAGCAACCTTCGTTTAATTGAATTTAATTTCAAAAGTTTTTGATGGAATTTTATATTTGTAACTATATTAAAAGTTAAAAATTAAATTTTAAATGAAATTTAATTTAAAATAATAATACAAAAGTAAGTTAGAGATCTCCTTTTATGATTTAAATGGGAAAAATTAATCTTAAACTTAATTGTTTTTCAAAATACTCATCTATCTATTACTTAAAAAAAACCTTTAAAAGAATAAATTAAAGATGATGGGGTAATATAAAAAACAAAATAAATTAAAATTTTTCTTTTTCAAATATATGAATTCAGCTTATTTATAAATTAAATTCAAATTAAAAACTATAATTAAATTCAATTACAGTGGAGAATATATTAATTAAAAAAAAGTGACAACTATAGTAGTTGTTGGATTTATGGAATTTTGACTTGATATGGGGTAAGATTTTTTTATTTTTTTTTTAACTCAAACCAGTTCAAGTTTTAAATTAATTCATTAAATTAGTCCAAATTTTATATCTATGAGTGTTGGTTATGAAGCTACTAGTTATATGTATACAAATGGGTTATCTTGGATCTTTGATATAGGCCATCTTATTAATTAAAATGTGATTTACAGTGCAATTGGGTTGTAATTAAATATGGACCATGTTCTATATGTAAAAGTTTGTCTCACTAAGACCGTAGCATACTGAGCCCTGCCCTCTAAAAGAGAGCAAAAATACCTGAAGATTTGTCTCACTAAAAATAGATTTGGTCGATGAAGGATGTTGTTAAAAATCTCCACGTAGCTAGATTAAGCCATGTTTAGGAGCATGCATTAATGTGCTCCTCTGGTCTTGATCCAACTAATTAGAAGGCTATATATTATATTTCGTGATTTTTTGGATAAATTAAAGTGTGATCCTTTTGAGCTGATGGGGTTAAGGAAGGTTTATTTCTTTTGTGGTAGGTTTATTTGGTGAAGAAGATTTGAAACAAAGCTTTATGAAAGTCAAGCTCCCTTGAGCTTTTTGCCTTCATAAGTAACAAAATCAAAAGTTTTGTTTTTTAAAATATCTTTCATTTATAAAAAGAAAAGAAAAGAAACTCTAATTTTTAACTAGTATAAATAAATAAAAATAGAAAGTTTAAAATTTTCAAAAAGAATTATCAGTCAACATTGGTCAAGAATAAAAAAACAAAAGGACTAACTTATAAAATAAAACATATATGGACTAAATTATAATTTAATCAAATAAATAAGTTGCTTGCTCTCTCTTGCAAGCTAGATACATGGATGTGTGAAGATTAAGGTGGGCACAATTAGAAAGACAAATGCCAAGAACAATAGGCCCGTACGTATTCATGATCGTAAAGGTAGTTTGGCAAGCCATCCATCTCGGTCGATGAAGGATGATTTTGAAAATTTCTCGAGCTGACTACTTCCATCAAGTTTCTTTTCCCATGGAACACGCTTTGAAGTATCTGATCCTGGTCCCTTACAATCAATCTCCGCAAAGGTGAAATTACTCCTAGAAAAAATTAGCAGTAACACCAAATCAGAAAATACATATGCTTAATTTCTTCTTTCGAACTCTTAATTGATTAATTATTAAATAAGTGCAAAATCAATAAACTTACTCCTGTCCTGGATATTGCCAAGCATCCCAGCCAAGGGGCCGAACCACTTCAGACAAAAAAGTGCTTTGAAATATCACTGTTGCATATGGTCTATAAGCTCTCCCAAGGTAAGCTTGAAAACCTTGAAGTCCGGTGACAGTGCAATTACTAAATACGAAACCATTAGTCTCAAAAGGAAATTCTCGACCTTGAGCTGTTATAAAACCATCACCAGTGACATTTATTGAGCAACCCTGCATGAATCATCCATCAGACACATTATTTTATGGTTCGATTTATTTTCTTCAATATCTAATCAAGTGTGTGTGTGTGTGTGTGTGTGTGTGTGTGTATCCTTTTGAAGTATTATGTGACTTATGATTTTAGTTCGATACATTTTCTTGTGTTATGCGGCAGAGGAGCACTTAAGGATTAGTTGAACTATAAATGAGATGATTTTGTTGTTGAGATTCCTTCTCGAAAAGGGAAAATGAAATTCCATACATAAATAAAGATTATTCCTTGGCAAAACTTACCTCATAAAAAGATTTGCCAGCACCAAATATAAAATCTACTGCTCCTTCAATGTAGCAATTAGAGAAGTAATGGCGGCCTAGGGCATCCCATATTGTATCTTGAAACCCTAGAAAAGCACAATTATAGAAAGCAGTCTTATCTCCATAAATTACTGCTGAAACCGCCGGAACTGCACCAAGGTTAAATGAATTCTGCTTCGTCGGTAAACAAGCAATGATTTCATCAGTTATCCAATTTGTGCTTGTATAATTTCTGAGCAATGCTATACATACATACTCTTTATAAAAACAAAAAAAAAAAACTCATATAAAGACATATTCGATCTTCTTCTTTTTGTCCCATAAAAGATCAATCATAAACACAAACTTTATTATTAATTAGTGAAAACGATATTGCTAGTGTATGATGAATTGGAAAAGCTGAAACTTTTACCTTGAAGGTTATACCCTTTGCAACAATATTGGTTGGTCGAGAGGCAAAAGTAGCGCTAAGATCAGTTCTTTCATGTGCATCATAAGTAATCGTTGTGAGGCTGCTATCTTGTCCTTCAAGAAAAATACATGGCTTGTCAATTGGAATGGCTACTTGTTCTCTGCACATGATTACACCATAATCCATGAGATTACTTTTCTTTTCATGAAGAAATTAAAAAGAATAAAATAAAACCAACTACATATATACTTGATTATATTGCTAGTGTGTGTGTGTTAACATGGATGAAGAAAGCAAGGTTCAAGAAGAAGAGCTAGCACATGCTCATTAAGTTAAGAAAAGATTGCAGAGAAAGAGCTTTTTACCTGTAGGTGCCAGGATTAATTTGAACTTTGATCCATTGATCATTGTTTGCTGGGATGGAATCAATGGCTTCTTGAATTGTTTCAAAATTCCCCATGCCGGATTGATCAACAACTATGGTAATTGCAACTTTTGACCCATTATTCCCAGGCTTGCAGTCACTAACTTGGGAGATCCCACGAGAAGTGATGATAAACAAGGTGACAAGGATGATAAATAGTGGATTCTCCATCTTTTGTGAAATTGAATGAGGAGCTTTATATTCTTCGGCGAATATATATAGTTGAAATTGATGAATAAGGGGACTATTATGAGCATATACTTATAGCTATATTCTCGATTTGATTTCCATTTGAAAATAATAAATGAGGTTGCCATTTTATAGAAAGGAAAATCACCTGTGGACAATAATTATATTCTGCTTATTTTTTACCAAAATTCGGAAATTGTCAATTAATTAAGTAGGTTTAGACACTGCTTGTTAATTCTAAATCAAATTAAATCAAATCAAATTTTCATGTCTAGAGGGATCTTTGAGTCGTAGCTAGTAAAGATTTATTAAGGATATGTCTGAGATTGTAATTATGGTTCAAAGTGCTTTTACTTATAAATACGTTAAAATAATATTTTTTTATTTTTAAAAAAATTATTTTTAAAATCAGCACATTAAAAAGAAATAGTTTAACTGTGTAGAATATACATTGTTTTGTGAGAACAAGGCAAAAACCTCAAAAGGAATGGTTTAACTGTGTAGAATGTACATTGTTTTGTCTTGCTAACACTTTCCCTTTCAACCCAGTAAAAAGACAGCCCTGAGCCATACTGATCTGCCTATGAACTCTGCTAGGGTTCCGTCTACATTCGCAGCTTTCTAGCTTCACTTCTTTTTCTGGTCTTTCTGTCATGTCAACCGATAGACTTCCCAGCTTCACTCCTTTTCAAAACTATGTTAACGTTGACTTATTCGCTAACATATGTGCTTGTAATGACGTTTTATTTAAAATATTAGTATAAATATCAAACAATTGTTACTAATTCTATTTTGTAGTGGTAATCATGCTATCATATGGATGGGTTTATCCTCCCAATGGCACTTAAAATGATGCACAACTTATTATCTATCTATCATATCCATATTTTTCCATACGGACCGGGCAATTTTTATTTTCCCAACTTGTAATAACAAAACAAATCATTTATTGTTATATGTATACAAATATTTCAATATTTAATAAAGATTTTTTTTCCAAAAAAGGACAAGTACTTATTTTTTGTTTGTGCATTACATGGAAAATTGCATTAAGATGATCTTAATACAGTTTTCTTTAAAAAAAGAAAAAGAATAAAAAAATTGAGTGAAAATTTCTTACAATATATATTTTTTTTAGTTATTTTTATTTAAAATCAAATGAAAGAGTGTATTATAAGTTGAAGATTAAGATCTTAACTAATATTTCTTGCTAATCGTAAACTAGGAAAAAAAAACCAATCTGCCTCAAGATAATATATTTATATTATATGAATTGGACTGTATTTCTACTTATATCTTTCAATTAAATCTCTTATATAGTTTTTTTTTTAAAAAAAAAAGGCCCTTAGATGTGAAGAATACCCAATTTTTTTAATTTATTGAAATCACGCAGAACTAAATATGAATTATTTAGATCTTCGAGTGTAATTTAAAAATCGATATTCGTGCGTGGAATCCAGAGGTTGCCTGCTGATACGCCGAGATACACCGAGAAATTGATGACATCATATGCCAATCTCACATCTCCCGATATTTTAAGGTAATAACATTGTAATTACTTTTTTACTAATTCTTCTAATAAACCAACAGAAAACGTGAAAAACAAGAGCCAAACTGCATAATAGAGCAGTATATAGAAGGAAAAACCGCAAGCAACACTGCTAAAACGAAGAACCCTAAAAACATTGAAACAAAAGACAGATTTTTAGAGATCAGAATTAAACCAGTATACCACTCCCTCCAACAGTTAATTAATTACAAAAAAATAAATCAATATAGACGTGTAACATTTTGAGTTAATTATCCCTATGAGTACTTAAAAGCTAAAAAAAAAAAAAATACCAAAATCATATCAAACACAACCCTAATATATCATAGAACAACTATAATTGTAGACATGGGCACAACACAAAAGGAGAAAGAAAAAAAAAAGGCATAGCCTATAGTTGGGAATAAGTACATATCTTAAATTCATGAGTAGGTTTACGACCTACTTACAGAAATTAATTAGCTAATTAATTAACCTAATAATGGACATCAACATGGACCATCCAAAACAGATAAACATAAACAAGAAGAACTAATATTCCAATACATGCCAATTGACAAAGTATCCTTGTCACCTTGCTTCTTGACATTCTTCTTCTTCCAGTGAAGATGAATCTTGTATTTTTCTTCACCACCAACGCCGCCTTCCTTCGACCTGACCAGATATATATCATGCTTCACGCCGGAATCCAAATCTTGCACAACGATAGGGATTTGTTCTTGTTCATGACTAATCAATTGGGACACAGTTCCTGCATCCCAATACTTAAGAACATGGTCAAAAACCTGTCCAGCACTTAGCTCAATAGGACCATAGCCTCCTATTTGATTGAGTGGTAATTCGACTTTGAGCTTCCATGGAAAAAGCGGCAAGGTTTCAAGAGGATGATGATCACCACAGCTATTTTTCCTTATTTCTACCACATCAAAATTCAGGGGCCAAGGACCATCACCATATACCTTTTGTCGCTCCTCCTCTTCGGATTTTGTGAGGAGGAAGTGGTAATACCTTGTTTTTTCCATTGCAAAAAATAATCGAGTATGTCTCTGCGAGGGGACAAGTATTTTTATCTCTTTAAAAATAAAGGGAAGCCCTAGTTTTTGAGGCTTGCAATGGATTTTCTTATTTATTTATAGTATTTGGGTACTTGTGTTGTTATGATTAATATTGATGAATTAGTGATCTTGTGGGACATTAATATTGATGTTCAAATCATAATCAAAGACGTATTGTAGGTAATAGTGGTATACTAGGACGGGAACTCTAAAGTCTTTCTCTTTTAATGTGTGAAGATTAAGATAATTACGTAATTGGCAAGCTCTTAATTTTTAGGATCCGGAATCCACAATTTCTTGCTCCTAGCATTAATTATGGTAAACTACTTACCAAATATTATGTGTATTTTATTTTATTTTATTGAGAGTTCTATATATTTTGTAGTTGGACTGTGTAATTTGTTGCATAAAAGAAGTCTATTTATTGTGTCTTAAATAATAATTTTTTTTTAAGAAAAAACAAATGGTTCTGAAATATGAAATATAAAATATAAAAATATTTGTGCACATCTTAATTAATTTGGATTTTATTAATGAAACTAAATCCATGTTTTGGAGAAAGAGAAGTAGAATTAACTACATTGTTTGCGAGTTCGTATTTAATATTGTTTTAAATAAACTATTCATAGCAGAATTAATAAACTTACCATAAATATTTATTTATAAATTTTTATTAGATTCAAATATTGGATAATAACTTGTGAAATAAACACATTTATCATCCAAATTAAACTAAGAAAAAAATTAATATTATTTTTAGAGTAAATATCACTAGTTATTCATAAACAAACAATACGAAGAAAAAATCATATTCAAGATGATAAAAATATCTTAATATAAACTTGAAAATAAAATTATTATTATTATTATTATTTTATCTATCTTTAATTATAGAATCGTAATTATTCAGTTACATTAAAGATTAATTCCTCACAACAAATTAATAAATTACTTGCTCCGCTTGATGATGTGTAGAGTAAACTCGGGATCATATCCTAAACGTTATCAAACTATCTTTTTTAATATATTTAATTTTGTTTTTTTTTATTAAGGACAATTATTTTACAATGTATATTGGACCTTATTTTGTGAAAATATAGGGCCATTAGCCTTTTCAGATAGGACCACTAAGCCCACTGGACTACCACTGTCCTTAGCAACTATTTATTTTTCAGGCCCTGGGCTTTTGTTTGTGAATTTTCAGGCCTGGGCTAAAATTACTGAATTATTGTGCCTCGCTGTCTTATAATATTATATATTTTGCCCCTGGCCACTCGTAGATGGCAAAGAAACTATGTCCACAACCACAAATCTTCCCTATCATCTTGCTTCCAAAGACTTCTCAACAGAAAACAAATTCACATCCCAACTTTCCCAGAAAACAATCTTAGATCTCTTGAACACCAAAAGCAGCACTTCACTTCATCATCTCAAGCAAGTCCATGCTGTGGCATTAAGGACATGCCATTTTCAAGACCACTATGTATCTGGTACCTTAGTGAAATGTTATGCAAATCCTCATTTTAGCAACTTGAATTTTGCCTTAAAGGTCTTTGAGTATGTCCCAAACCCTAATGTTTTTGTGTTTAACATTATCATCAAAGGTTGTTTGCAGAACAATGAGCCATGTAAGGCCATATGTTGTTATTACAAGATGATGGTTGCACATGCAAGGCCTAATAAGTTTACTTATCCGACATTGTTTAAGGCTTGCACGGCTGCAGAAGCAGCTGAAGAAGGGGTGCAGGTGCATGCTCATGTGATCAAACAAGGACTTAGTGGAGATGTGCATATAAGAAGTGCTGGGATCCAGATGTATGGAAGTTTTCGTGAAGTAGAGGGGGCAAGGAGAATGCTAGATGAGGATGGGAACTCAGATGTTATTTGCTTTAACGCAATGATTGATGGGTACTTGAAGTGTGGAGAGGTGGAAGCAGCTAAGGAATTGTTTTGGAGCATGGAGGATAAGAATGTTGGCTCTTGGAATGTGATGGTCAGTGGTATGGCAAAATGTGGCATGATTGAAGAAGCAAGAGAGTTGTTTAATAAGATGAAAGAAAAGAATGAGATTTCTTGGAGTGCTATGATTGATGGTTATATCAAAGGAGGGTATTACAAGGAAGCTTTGGAGGTTTTTAATGTGATGCAAAGAGAGGAAATTAGGCCTAGGAAATTTGTTTTGTCTAGTGTGCTAGCTGCTTGTGCAAATGTGGGGGCTCTTGATCAAGGAAGATGGATTCATGCTTATGTGAATAATAATTCAAACTCCTTTGATGCTGTTTTGGGTACTGCTTTGGTGGATATGTATGCGAAATGCGGGCGGCTTGATATGGCATGGGATGTTTTTGAGAAGATGGAAAAGAAAGAGGTTTTCACTTGGAATGCTATGATTTGTGGGCTAGGTATGCATGGTAGAGCAGAGGATGCAATTGAGCTTTTCTTTAAGATGCATCAACAGAAGTTTAGGCCAAATGGGATAACTCTTTTGGGTGTCCTAAGTGCTTGTGCTCATTCAGGAATGGTAGATGAGGGTTTAAGGATTTTTAATTCCATGGAGGAAGTGTATGGTATAGAGCCTGGGATGGAGCATTATGGGTGTGTAGTTGATCTCCTAGGAAGAGCAGGGCTCTTAGGAGAGGCAGAGGAGGTTATGTATTCAATGCCAATGGAACCCAGTGCTGCTGTTTGGGGAGCACTTTTAGGGGCTTGTAGGAAACATGGAGATGTAGAATTAGGTGAGAGAGTAGGGAAGATTTTGCTAGAATTGGAACCTCAAAATAGTGGTAGATATGCTTTGTTATCAAACATCTATGCAAGGGCTGGGAGATGGGATGATGTAGCAAATGTGAGAAAACTAATGAAGGAAAGAGGAGTCAAGACCAGCACTGGAATTAGCATGATTGACTTTGATGGTGTTGTCCATGAATTCAAAATGGGAGATGGATCGCATCCGCAAATGAAGAATATCTATGTGATGTTGAAAAATATGATTAAGAGGCTAAAGATGGAAGGTTATTCACCAAATACCTCTCAAGTTTTATTTGATATTGAAGAGGAAGAGAAGGAAGCTGAACTGCAGTACCACAGTGAGAAACTTGCAATTGCTTTCGGATTGATTAACACGAAACCAGGAACAACTATCCATGTAGTGAAGAATTTAAGGATGTGTGAGGACTGTCATTCGGCCTTCAAGCTAATCTCTCAAGTCTATGATCGGGAGATAATCGTGAGGGACCGCGCTCGCTACCATCATTTCAAGACTGGGACATGTTCATGCAAGGATTTTTGGTGAGTTATGAAATGTCAGAAGCATTCTTAGAGCATCAATGAGGATAGGAAGCATGTCCAGAACAGAAGTTGTGATCCAAAGAAGGAAGTTAGCTGTCATAGTTGTAAATGGAGGTAGCAGTTCCATAATCCCGATCCAGGTTCAGAAAAGATTACTATTCTCAAGTTTTTTAATCAAGCCCACCAAATTTTAACATATTGAGTATCATTCTTGGATATGATGATTGCATTGAAACACTCACATTTTGATAGAAAAGTAACTTACTACAACCAGAATGTTTTCTTCTCAATTTGTCAGCAAGTATTGGAGAATGAATGTTACTGCTGCATAATTTAAAATCTAGTATACTGGTTATAGTGCAGGTTATTGCTTGCAGGAGGCCTATTGAACCTACAGGTTTGACTAAGTGCTTAGATGCATTTTCATTTTTTCAAGTTGTTCTTTATCAATCCTTGAAAGCTAGAACTATATCACACCAAGCACACTTATCATGGCTTTATTCAAATAAATAGTATTAAGCACAAAAGCAGCAGCCTAAAGGCAAGACAACCATGACATGTAAATACAATGAAAGAGTAACATGAGCACTTCGCAGTTCAATACCATAAAAGTACTTAGCTGTGTGGACTGCGCTTCTTAATCTTCCGAGTGCCTAATCCACACTATATGCTATAATTGCATTGCTTTGGTTCATAATTGATCAACAGCCTTTCTTAGGCTGACAATCATTGGTAAAGGCATGGTGAGTTTCAGTAGATGATCCAGAGGGATCTCCATAGTTTCCATAACTGCTGTTGGTCTCATCATCAGGATTGCCATTGTTGTTACTAGTAGAAGGACTGCTAGTTGCATTATCATTCTTGGTCTCCACCGCTCGCACTGAGCCTGTCACAGGATAACCATAGGTGCTTGCTTTTCCTTGTTGATTATTTGGCTTAATATCAGTTCCAGCATCACCCTACTGCACATTAGACAAATGCTGATTATCAGTTTTTTCTGCATTGATCTCCTTCAAAACAAGCCTCTTAGCATCAACTTGAAGATGCAAGAATGTCAGCCCTGGCACAAACATGACAACAGTCAACTTCATCATCAACCTGGGATTATCTAAGTATGCAAAGTATTAAGATTAAAAAATAATTTACTTTAAACTGAAATTAACTAAAAAAAGGTCTTTCTGACGAGTCCTTGTATTCCTTTCTAGTTTGATCATTGGTTGATTAACATTGCTTCAAGGAAGCAAATATATAGAAGAAAAACAGCTTTTGCATAATCATGATTAGTGGGAAACTAGGATTAAAATGTGAGCACTATAAGTATAATGAAGTAATGGAGTGATTACAAATTCACAATATTCTGGCCTAATTGGAGTTTGCATTGTAGGGCTCTACTATTAAGTGCAGCACCAAAAAACACAGTTTACTGAACTGTGTATTTACTAGCTAGCAGTAGCATGATTATTGGTTGATGGCAAAACATTAAGATCATTAAGAATTTGGAAAATGAAAGCATGCAGCCTGCATATGCTCTAGGTAAATTGTAATTATGGGGTCATAAAGTTGATCTGATTGCTAGGATAAGTAATCTGATGGGTAACATGGAGCTGAAAATTGACCTTTGCTTCTGTAAATTTAGAGAAATCAGGTTCTCAAACTGAAGTGGACCTGTTTTGGGCTATCTATGCTCATCCTAGGCTACAACCCAAGTCACGAAATAAGTACTGGGCTAACCCTAGCATGAACCTCTTAATCAGTAAAACAGAGTGGTCACAGAATGAGATTATCTTGTGGTAGTTTCTGTTTGGTACGGTGATAATTTTTATTTTTTTAATTATATAAAAAAATTATTTGGTTAATTTAAATAACATGTCTTTACACTGTGTCTTGTATAAAATTATGTTTCAAATCTTAATTTTGTAAAAATTAACATAATTTGTTTTTCATTCATGGGAACATGTTTTTTTATTTATTTTATATGTAAAAATCCATCTTATAGTAATTTTAACTAAATATATATATTTTTTAAATCTATTTTTTTAACTACAAAAACTTCGATAATACAAAAGGCACCTCATTATTCAATGCCCCGCAAATAAACTAAAAACAATAATCAAAACCATTTCTCCACAACTAAAAAAAGGCTTAAACCAAAACTCATTCTCCTCTCTCAATTGCCCCCAAATTTCCCTTCACGATAATTAACTCCAAAAATGACCAATTTGTCATTATATACAATATTATGGACCAATTTTGTCCTAACAAAATCCAGTATAACTATTAAACTAAAACAGACCACCTAGTACATGCCACTCAAAATCAGGATCAGTTTAACTACCAAAAATATTAAAATAAAATAAAATGAGAAGGCCAAGTCATGACCATGAAACTACTATCCCCTTCTTCTGCATCAAACCCCAGATGGGCTAAATCTCTCTTCCTTTTCACTTCTAATCCAAAAGGGTCAGAACCCATCTCAAACTCTACCAACTTTTTCAATGGAGGTCAAAAAATTTAGTCTTTAATAGAAAAATGGTAGTGAAGGCACGTGTGAAGGTGGAGCATAAGAATGAAACTGAAGTAAAATGAACTCAGTGGGGTAAGGTATCTGCTGTGCCTTTTGATATGGATGGAGTGTTGTTCAATAGTGAAGAGCCTTTAAGAATGGCAGGTGTTGATATTTTTGCTGAGATGGGAGTTAATGCTACAGTGGAGGATTTTGTGCCATTCATGGGCACGGGTAATATATACTTGGTTCTTCAGTTTGATATTTTGTGCTTTGATACAGTGATTATTTCTTGTTAGATAATTAGTGATTGGATATTTGGTTTCAATTAGCGAGAATTTCAATGTTAGCAATTCTTTTTTGTTTCTTGAAAAGAATCCAAATGACTTGTCATTTGATATTTAGAGGACTTGTTGTATAATGTTGTCAATGGTTCTGTTTTTATTTTCTGGAATTTGGTGTTTGAGTGACAGAAATTTGATTGTTTGAGATGGAAATTTGATGGGAAGTAGCTGTAGTTTTACTGCTGAGTTTATTCAATGTATTAGTGAAGCAAACTACCTACGAGGTGTTGCAAATGTAAAGGGTGTTAAGGGATTCGGTCCTGATCGAGGCGGAAAAGAAAAGGTTCTGTGAGATATATCTAGATAAGGTTTGATTAGTGTGAAAGATTATATATCCAAGTTTGTAATGCAGTGTGAATTTGTTTTGTGATGCCCGAAGTCCTTTCACACATTGCAGTATGCAAAACCGAATCCCAGAATTGGATTTCCAGGTTGACGCGGGACAACAAGCAAAAGAATTAAAGCCGAGAAAAGAAAGAAGCCTAGAGGAAGAAGAGGAGAAGAAGAAAGCCAAAGAAGAGAAGAGAGGAGGGTAGGGAGATGCAAAATCTGCAATTTTCATTAATCATCAATTATTCTCCTTACATTTAGAAAAGTAGGGTATTTATACTAAAACCCTAACTAGAATAAGCAATTGGGCTTATGGCCCATTAAATAAAATATCCAACAATAATTAAATCCAACCCAACAAATAAAACCAAATTCATAAACCTTAACTAAAAGTCCATATGAATTAAGCCCAAAAAACATAAGCTAAAGCCCAATTTCTCAATGGTTTGGGCTATCCTCCATCATCTATAATTATACGCGCGCGTAACCAATGTTTCTGGTTCGGTGTCCCCATCAATTCTCCTGGGGTTGGAAGAACTCGACCCCGTCGAGTATAGGTCAAGGCAGCTCCGATAATGCTCTCAAAGATAAGAATCAAGCTGTTATGATGTCTCTCTGATAATCCAAGTATAGTCTGAATCTGGTCGTCGAGCCCATATACTAGGATTTGCTGAAGTTCATCATCCCTGGTAAAAACAACTTGTGCATTCAAAGTAGCATTAATATGTTCCTTTTGTGCCAAAGATATGGATAATGAGGTAGGGGTATCAAAAGGAGCATCAAGCATAGGTTGTATTTTATAAAGAATGAGGTCCTTCATGTTAAAAGTAGAGCTAATGTCAAAGTTTAATGGCAATTTAATGACATAATTATTTGATTTAATCATTTGCAACACTTTGAATGGTCTAGCACTACTTACTTGCAATTTATGATCAGTTTCCAAAGGACACCGTTCAGGTCTAATCTGTATCATGAAATAATCTCCAACATTAAGTGCATTATGATACTTAAGTAAATCAGCTTGAAATTTGTATTGTTCATTACTTGCTTGAATTTGTTTCATGATCTCAATATGCAAATTATGAACCCTACATGGTAACGACTCAGCTGACTTAGACATCCTATCGTGAGGAGATATGGGAGGGTGTTGTATAGGCTTCTCAGGTTTGTAACTATGAACACTAAATGATTGAGGGTGTGGAATGTGACAAACATTGTTTGAAACCTGTGTAGATATGGTATGAATACGATCAAGTAAACTAGGATTATCTTCATCTTCCTCATCACGTGCATGTGGTAAGGGGTCAAAAAGCTCAATATGTTGCTCTAAACTTATGATGTGCTGGACACCAAGCATGTGGGATGAGGAATCAGGTAGTTTAGGAGGACTAATATCATGAGACTCTTCTAAGACCATACGTATCTCTACAGGCGATTCCACTGAAGAGTTCCCTAAAACTTCCTCTACCATTGAAGCAGACATATCAGACTCTTTTTTAACCTCAATCTCAAGCTCATGTGGACTCATTGTGTTAAGTCCCTCTTTTTGCACATCCTCGTCATCCAGGTCATTAAAATCCTCAAGATTAGGCTCATACACTTCAACACTACAATATTCCTCTTTAGCTATATCCTTATGTTTTTGGATGACTAAGGGTTTAGAGGTGCAATCTAAGGAGATATGACCAAAACCTAAACAATTAGTACACTTAACCTTTGAACTCACCTTAGACACTTCATTGACAACTCGTTTGCCCTTATCTTTCTTACAAAGTTGGGTGCTACTAGGATTAGATCTGTGAGGTGGAGCACCTAACAAAGAATCATTGTTTCTGAATTGGGACCTAGTAGGGATACTATAAGAGTCCTGACGATTCTTCCACTGATTCTTTGTGACCAACTTATAGTCTTTAACTAAGGTATAAGCCTGGTCAAGGGTAGATACACCTTGAAATACAATTTCTCTTCTAAGATCATCATCTAAGCCTCTACAAAATCTACGCAAAGTCATGGCTTCATTCTCTCTTATGGCACATCTAATCATGTAATCGTTAAACTGCATCATATACTCATTGATAGATTTATTCCCTTGTCTTAGATTGTTCCATTGGTCTAAGAGTTTATTCCTATAAGACTGGGGTAGGTACTTCTCCTGAAGTTTTTGTTTCATTTTGATCCAATCAGTTATAGGAGGTTTATCTCTCATCTCTAAACAATCCTCAACATCTCTCCAATAAATTTTGGCTTCATCAATGAGTTTCATCTTAGCAAATCTAACTTTCCTATCATCAGACAATTTATGCCACTCAAAGAATCTATCCATATCACGAATCCACATATCAAATATCCAAGGGTCATGACGACCATCAAAAGTGGGGGCTTCTATTTTGTTAGGACTCAAGACTCGCTCATCAAAGTCATCATGTTTAGAGTAACCTAAATGATAGTCATATTGGTGGCGCTCAGAGTGAGCTTGTCCATAATGATTGTTCTTGTGATATTCATGAGTCTTTGAGTGCCTTATTCGAAAACTCTCTTGGGGCTCAATTCTTCTAAACATGTTGATCACCTAAGTTTACAGTGCCCTTTAAATGGTCATAAGAATATGACTAAGGGTTGAATCTACGGTAAGTGTAAACTTAAGTTTGGACACTAGATGATCATGACACAAAAGCATACAACACTCACTTAGAAATGAAATTGAGATCATAAATGGTTCTTGCAAGTGAAGTCACAATACAAAAATAAAGCTATTTTTTTTTTTTTTATTCCTCTTTTTTTTTTTTTTCTTCTTAAATGTGGAGATTAATCAAGAACAAATTACACTCATAAAATTGTAAGCATTTAATACTAAATTCTTAAGTGTAAATGATTAATCAAATACGATGTCATAAGCAAGAATTCATAATTATCAAATAAAATAAGATATTAGCTATCATTAATGAAAGAGGTTGATGAACAAAAATTAACAATTAAAATTCTAGGTGAGATTTTTTTTTTTTTGGGGAATTTTCTAGGCACAAAAGTAATATTAATAATACCTTAAATGACAAGTGAAAAACCAAGAAACGTAAACTTCAACAAATATGGGAGAGTGATTCACTAACTAGAGTGCTGGGAGGAAGCTGGAGCTGACGTGGCAAACCAGATGAATGGACTGCTGACATGGCAGATGACATGGCCAGTTTGCTGACATGGTGGGTGACGGGGATGATCATGTCTGACGTGGCATGGCTGAAGGGACAGATGACGTGGCGGTCAGCACTGATGTGGCAGAGACGATGACGTGGCAGACGACATGGCAACATCTGATGACGTGGCAGGTGACACTGATGCTGACGTGGCGATGACGTGTCTAGGTTGATTATATTCTCAGCTGTGGTTTTCTTTCTTTCTTCCTTGCTTCCCTAGCTTCTGCGAACTGTGGCTGCTGCTGTCGGCGATGGTGCACGAAGCGGGGCTTCGTGATTCTGCTTGGAGCCGGCGGTGCGAGGGAAGAGGTGGCGGTGTATGTGGAGTCTCTGCTGGACGGGGGCCGTTGATGTGTGGATCGGTCGTTGCTGCTGAAGGTGATGGCGCTGTGGATGGCGGGTCGCGGTTGGTGCTGGTGCTGTTGCTGCAGTCGCGGTTGGTGCTAGTGCTGTTGCTGCCGTGATGCTTCTGTGGCGTTTGGCCGGCGAAGATGGAGGGTACTGTTGGGTCTGTTCCTCTGTTTCCCTTTTGTTTACTGTCTTCCTTTTGGTTCGTTTCTTCTTTGCAGATCCGGCAGTCGGTTCTCAGTTAGGAATGGGGCTGCTTTTGTGGGCGTCACTGGAGGAAGGAGGACTGCTGGAAGCTGGAAGGCGGCGGACGGTGAAGAAGCTGAGGAGTCGCAGATGAACAGTAATTTTGAACAGTGTACAGTGTACAGTAGATCCTTGTAATTGCAAGAACAGTAGGGTTTTTTACATAAATGTGTAGATCGTTTAATTGTAAGAACAATTAAAAGCCATGCTCTGATACCAAATTTGACGCGGGACAACAAGCAAAAGAATTAAAGCCGAGAAAAGAAAGAAGCCTAGAGGAAGAAGAGGAGAAGAAGAAAGCCAAAGAAGAGAAGAGAGGAGGGTAGGGAGATGCAAAATCTGCAATTTTCATTAATCATCAATTATTCTCCTTACATTTAGAAAAGTAGGGTATTTATACTAAAACCCTAACTAGAATAAGCAATTGGGCTTATGGCCCATTAAATAAAATATCCAACAATAATTAAATCCAACCCAACAAATAAAACCAAATTCATAAACCTTAACTAAAAGTCCATATGAATTAAGCCCAAAAAACATAAGCTAAAGCCCAATTTCTCAATGGTTTGGGCTATCCTCCATCATCTATAATTATACGCGCGCGTAACCAATGTTTCTGGTTCGGTGTCCCCATCACAGGTGCCCTTGAACTCATCACTCAGGTATGAAACTGCAACAATCCAGAATTTGAATAATGAGATTGTGTTGAGGCTACATTAGCATAGTGCCTCCTGTATGACAGTGTAAAAACAAAGGCCTGAAAGTTGCTGTTGCATCTAATGCTGATCACGTATCAAAGTGGATGCTAATTTAGCTGCTGCTGGCTTACCAGTATCAATGTAAGCTTACCTATTGTTTGTCCCATTTGCCCGTTTCTCTAGCTCTTCGAATAGTTTTACAATTCCAAATTCCATTTTTACATTTAGCTGATAGTCACTGAAATGCTCAGTACTTTACCATGGCATATGTAATGCTGAATAATAATTACATTTCAGAATTGTATAATGTTGAGTGTGGAGACAAACTCACCTAGCTTTGATGGGATGGAGACAAGGCTTGAAGGAAGGAGTTAACAAAGGGCTAAAATCATGGCTGCAAATCAAGGGAGGATTTGTGGTGATTTTTTGGGAGAAATCATGGATGAAAATGGGATGTGTGTTCCCCCATTTTCAAATATAAATTGGCACCATATGTATGAGCAAAGTAGAGCCAATTGAGAGGAGAAACAGAGAGCTAGAGAGAGCTGCCTTGGCAGCAGCTTGTAGTGGCAAGCTGAGTGAGAGAGATGGGAGTGGAGTTGAGTTGAGTTTCTTTCTCCTCCGTTGTTGTGTAGTTGTAGCTTTCTCTATACCTAATAATATTGGCTTCTCTGTGGATGCAGGCAAGTGTCCAAACCAAGTTAAAATATTGTATTCAGCCTCTGGGCAAAGATCAAATCGATCCTAACAAATAAGTGGGTAATAGACAGTTAATCCAAAAGTCTACTTTTAATTGAGAGACGATTCCCTTTGTTATGAATAAAGAATTGGAAGGTTTCTGTTCCGATTATTTTGTTAAATCTTTTTTGTCAGGTTTGATGCTATTGTGTCAACTGATGCTTTTGAGAATTTGAAACAAGCTCCTGCATTTTCTTGGCTGCATAAAAATCTTGAAGTTTCTTCACATTGAAGTTTCCTTTCAATTAACTTGGTTTGAAAACTTTATTTGGTTACTTGCAGGGAGACTTATTGTAGCTGATACGAACAACAGTCTAATCAGGTATCTAGACTTGAACATGGAACAAGCTGAACTGCAAACTTTGGAGCTGAAAGGAGTAAATCCGAATCCTTGAAGCGTCTCAGGAATCAATCATCAGCTGACACAAGACAATTGAAGTTGATGGTGGTTCATCCAGTGAGGGCAACCTGTGTCTCAAAATATCAATATCTTTACCTGAAGAGTACCATTTCTCAAAGGTCTCCTAAGATCCAACCTCGTTAATGTTGTTCCTTACCATGTTTCATCCTTTATTTTTTCACTTTTGTTGCATATCATAATTGATGCATGTGGTTCCGATCAGTAAGTTGTGGATCCATCATAATTGGGCTTTGGTGGATAGCCATGCAGGGATGTTTATGGAATGATGGGATAGGTTTAAGTCCAAGAAAAAGGAAAAAGCTTAGGTCATGTAGGGCAACCTAACAAAAAAGACCCCTAACTTTCAATCTAACAATTGAATCGTGCTTAAATTTTACCAGGAGAATCTACTTGCCCAATTCTATAGGGGATCAGTTTGTTGTTACAAATGATCCTCAAATTAGGCCTAGAAGGTGTTGTTCAGGCTAGTTTTGTTATTTTTCCTTTTTATTATAGATTTCTTAGTTTGTTTAGGAATTTTATTGCTTTTTATTTTTATTTTCAGGTTATATAGTTTGTATAGGTTAATATTTTTAGGTTTATTTAAGGAGTTGTAAATCTATTCAGTAATAAAATTTTGAATTAGAGTTTTTGTGTGATAACTCTATTTAGTAGAATTCTATGTTGCTTGTACCTGTTGTTGTTCTTGTGTTGTTTCCATCTATGTCAATAATCTTCTCCTTTGTGAACTCAACTGCTGGAAGCACGCATGTCAATAATCTTCTCCTTTGTGAACTCAACTGCTGGAAGCACGCAATAAATTCGTTGTTGAAACTGAACCCAAAAATGCAGTGCTGATCGATCCCTCTTGAAGGTTAGTTATCTAGGTTCAGAAGGAACTGCAAGCCTTGATTTCAGAAGATCCACTGCCTCTTCTTCAATAGGAAGAATAAATTGCAGGGTATGCCTTTATTTTTTTGCTGTGTAGTTCAGTTTGATAGCAAAACACAAAGGTTAGCGGATATATATTTTGTGTTCCAACGATACATTTTTAAGGAAATTCCATTTAGAAAAACTCCATGCTAAGCTTACAATTTCCTGTTAGTTTTTCACCAAGAAATAATCAGTTTGATTCATTTTTCAGGCTCACTATTGTAAGCAAGATGTGGTCTGCTTATATCAATCACTTGTCTGAGATACCCTTCCAAGAAGAAGTTTCAGACTCTACTGGTCTACCCCATCAGAAATCACACTTGCATATCTTGTGAAGCCCAAATCTTCACCGAACAACTTGCAGCTACCAGTTACCAGCTGACAGCATTCTCATGCACATGCATTGTAAGATTTTTTTGGTACAATTTTGTGATATATTTTCCATGAAACATGGAAGTTGATTGGATGAAGCAGTTTATCTCAGTAAATCAAAGAAAATGACATTTTCATTGGATTCGAAGATGTCAATGGATTGTCACATGTAAATGTTTGACATTTTGGAAGAGAGAACATTGATGTAGAGAACAGATATCATTGCTTTTTTTATTGAGTTTCTTTTTCCAACCTTCACAGCTGTTCTCCCTTGCAGCCTCCCTTTAAGTAACGCTAATTATTCTAGAAACCATGGCATATTTTATCCATTTCTGATTTCCTACAATCTTCCCTGGCAGGGGCGGAGGCAAGGGGGGGGCAAGCAGGGGCCCGGGCCCCCCCAAAACATTTTAAATACATAAATGCTGAGAGATTAAGAACCGCTAAACCAATCATTATACATGAAAAGAAAAAGGGTCAATGTAAAATATAATGTACAATGCAATTACAACACAGATTCGTATGAAAAGAATTGAACTTTAAAAATGAGTTTCAATCATAAGCACCAAAATGAAAACCAGAGATAGAAAATGCACCTGGGACACAATGGAATTAGGTAATTAAGTGTTAGCTGGAGGTGTTATATTTTTTTATTTTTAAAAGGTGGCCTTATTAACATTAAATGTAACTTTACTTTTGATTTTTTATTTACTCTTGACCGACGTGAAAAGAAAAAATATAAGATTATTATCTTGTGTAGTTCTAATATAAATTTTACAGCCGATAAAAACACAAATTATGAGTAAAATTTTTCTATAAAAAGATTGAAGTAGAGCCACCAATTAATTTATCTTTCATCAAATAAAACAAGGTAATTTAAATTTAAAATCTATTTTTGTTTTATTTTGAGATGTTTGTTAATAATTTGATGAGGTTTTTTTATAATTCTACCATTTTTGCTCATTTTTTTTCTCAAATCTGCTAGTTCTACCAATTATTTTTTGAATTCTTGTTATGGTGATTTTTTTCTAATTAATTAGATATATTTTATTGGTTTGTTTTGATTATGCTTAGATTTTTTTATGTTTTGTTTTAAGCAGAGCCGTCAAAATTATCAATTTTTTCTCATGATATATGTTTTGATTTTAGAACATGTCATCCAATCATGTACCCAATCATCCAAAGTTAAAAAACATGTCATCAATTGCTGATGTATGTCAAGGATTGGTTGAAACAGAAAAATCAACAATTTATCCGCTAGTTGACAGGTTGATTCGACTTATTTTGACTCTTTCTGTTTCAACAACAATTACTGAACGAGCTTTTTCAACGATAAATATTGTTAAAACAAGACTTCACAATCGGATGGAGGATGATTTTCTTGTAAATTATTTGATTGTCTATATAGAAAAAGAAATTGCTGAAAGATTCACAATTGATATGATAATCAATGATTTCTATTTTATGAAAGAACGACGAGCACAATTAAAATAAATATGTAAGAATCATTCTTTATTATTTTTTGCTTTATTTCAAAGTTTATCAAACATATATAATGCTTCGTTTTAGCTAATGTTTCTTATATACTTTGTATATTTATATTTGATGGATATAAAGACCAACAACATTAAAGTGATGGATATATTATGAAGATGAAATTAACTTCATTGCATTGACTCAATTTGGTATTGCTCCAAACCTTTTACATTATAATAAGGTCATTATATGTTTGTAGTAAGTTATTTGAATAAAACTAAATTATACAGGTTTTGTTTTACAACTCATGTACAACAAATTAAAATAAATATTATATCTTATTATATTAATTTTGGCCCCCTCTAATAAATAATTCTAATTCCACCCCTGTTCCCTGGCCTCTTCTTTATAGATTGCTTTCTTGGACTTGGTGGGTTAAGTATAAAAATCAAGCACGTTAATGCCTAAACATTTCTGTTTCATTGCACGGATATAGCAACTTCACTCTTTATCTGATCTTAAAGTTGACTTAGGATTTGTATTTGCTTCAACGAAATGCTTAAAATAATGTCTTAATCAAGGGAGACAGGAAAAGGTCAAAGTTTTTCTGCATCAGATACTTACACTATTGGTTTATATTCCATTTATTTCAAAGATACATGTTCAAAACAGTTATTACTTGTACAGTGTCAACGTTTTAAATATCTGTGCAGAAGTTTGAAATACAGGGAATCATAGATATTTCCATTTGATGCTTCAAAACTGTCACTCCCTTGTGATATCTTTATTAGCGGTGTGGTGAGTTTAAGTTATCGAGAGATAAGATAGTTTTTTTACATAATATTTGAGTTTTATTGATTAAATAATTATGAATTTAAATTTTATTATTTTTATTTTAATTAATAAAAATTAAATGCAAAATAGTGTGAGTCTATATAAATTTTAAACCCTTCACTTGAATAAATATATTAAAAAAATTATATATATAAAGAATATCTTGGGACATCATATAACCATTTAAGTTTTTTGGTGAGATGATTTTTTGATATAGTATTATAGTCTTATTGCCTAATCAGTCATGAGTTCGAATTTCATCAATTCTATTTTATTTGATAAAAATATATGTAAATTTTAAATTTAAATAATTTTCATTTAAAAATATATATTAAACAATTATATAAATTATATTTTGAAACTTACTCTTTTTCATTATGAATCTTTAAAAAAAAGATATAATTTAAAAATTATCTTTTTGAACTGAACCGCAAGAGCTACCCAATGATAAACACTTACCTTGGTCATGATTTGTCATGGTTTCATTTCCTTAAAAGTAACGATGGCATGGAGGAAACAATCCAAGGAAGGATCTCTCCTCGGATGGTAGAATCGAAGCAACAGCTGCATGAACTGGACGTGGTACTGCTACGGGAGTCACGGCCTGTTGCGATTGCCCCCTTTAAGTTTTATGTGGCCCCCATATATCGCTGGATCCCGTTGACAAATCTTGTTCACATGTGCACTCAAATTATCAATTTAGACAAGTGTGATATTGATCCTGGTGGTTGTACTATTTATGGGTTTGAGCTTCTTCTTCTTTTCATTGCGTTTTGTTATTATTAGATTTTGAGTTTGAGAAATAAGGTACGAATTTTATCGTAATTGAACTTTCAATTAGTGTATACATAAGATCTTAATAGTGAATACTTTGATCTTATTATTGAAAAATAAATTATGATACCCTAACGTTACTTACTAGCTGGTTAGAACTCAAATTCTTATATTAATTATTTAGATTTTAGTAGCATTTAATTACCGATTTAAAATAAAAGAGACAGAAAAAAATGAGATATATTTTCCTGATAATTTTGTTTTGGAATGTTATAAATTTATTTTAGAATTGTTTTAGAATTGTTTTTATATTATTATCTTCTTCTCTTTAACTGAAATATAATTTTTTTTATATATATACATGTCGCAAACATAGTTTCATGGTGAATTTGACTCCCATATTTTTAATTTTTTTTCCTATGATCATACGCCACTTTGTGACCAATGTTGATAATTTGTCACATGTAGTTGCTTAGCTTAAGGTACTGACCTAAGTGATGAATTTCTATGTCATCATTTCATTACTAATTAATTAATTAATTAATTGAATTACCATCAACATAATTATAATGTTTTGACATAAACAGAAGATTGATTGTCCATCAAGGCAAGCACTCGTGCACGTTTGATTGGCTAAATGATGCCGGTGCAGTCAATTATTTGAACCTGCGTAGTATTTTATTCTTTAAAATTTCACTGTCGGCAAAGGTAAGATTAGCCTCCTATATATATATATATATATGCCTAGCAAAGAAATTTATTAATGGATAGAAAGTATCTTTAGTTAGCCCCTGATCATGTATCATGTGACAAGGATCAATGTGTGTATAGCCAATAATTAAGGTTTTAAACACAGTATTAATTGCAGTCCAAGTTGCCTGCCTAAAACGCGTTAATCCATCTAATCTCATGTTTATCCTTAACACAAACATTTTATCCTTATCAGTGATATTAATTAAATCAGACCACTCCAGCAGCGACCTGACCTGCTTATTCAGCATCTAATTTATGTTGAGTTTCAAGTAATAAATGACTTGCATGAACATAGTCAATCGAATAGATTAATAAATTAACATATGACTTAAATAACCCGAGTAATGTTTTTTTAAATTAACCTGAGTCTTGGTTCGAGTAATGGACAAAGCTGGATTTTAAATATATGCTATTTATAAATAAAAAAACCAATTTATTATACTAATTAAACTAGTAAATAACAATTTCTGATATCAAGAATTTTTTTAAAAAATTATCATCTAAAAGCGATCTCTTTTTGTTTTTATTTTATTTTACAATCATGTGGTAATCTTTTCCAGAGAATACTATGAGATTCATGAACATTTTATTTCTTATAAATTATGTTTAAGAAGTTAAATATATGATAGAATAATAATTTCGTTTTTTGTTTTAACAATCAAGGCGTTCCTTAATCAATTTAATTTCGTGTGCGAATTTAATTTTTTTTTTAAACAAGATTTAAATAGATCATCCATATTCAGAATCATGCTTTCATAAATAAATAAATAAAACATGTAACAACTCAAAAGTAGGCATGAGAGTCAACCTAACAGTTTACAACAGTCGGTTCTGTGACTAAAAAAAAGATGTGGGTTGCTTTGTCAAATCCAAATACTAATAAACAATGGCCAATGAAAGAAGAAACTATGATTTTAGAGCAAATGACAAGAATTTATTATTACTTAATTTAAAATCCCATGTTAGGGAACAATGAACCAACATTAATCAACGTTGTTTGTCTGGTATAGTCATAGGATTTACAAACCCCAAAAAATCCAGCTATTAAAACCTAAATTAAAAATACTTTAATTTGTTGACAGCACTAAACTAAACCCTAATTGGATGATCCGTAGGAAGTGGTTAAGATATGGATAAGTGAGAACATAAATAGTTAGACAAGTACCCAATGAACAGATATGACCAATTATTAGGGCAAATCTAATAGATAACAGCTTTGATAATCCAGTTAGGCCAAATCTTGTATGATCATGCTTTAAAGTAAAAAAATCTTATTTTATGACTGAGATAACTTCAGGTTTTGCGACTGTACAAGTAACCCTAGTTTTTAAATCAATTCCAATAGCAGAAACATGTAAATCTATGATGCTGTGCAGAAAATCCTCATGGCAGAAAACAAAACTGACCTTGTTTAATTTTGTCTACTACATGCCCTCCTCTTGTCTATAAGATAACTTTAAAAACTTGAAGACCATTGCTAGATTCTTAAGAAATTGATTCATTTGGGCCACTTGCTCTGCTTTGGTAAAGGCCAATATCATAAGATTTACATCAAATTAATTACATTACTGAAAAAATAAACTTCTGGGGCGCCACATAGAATTTGCCCAGTAATTTTCATTTAATTGGCTATAATTGGTGGTAAAGAAACTGAACTTAGATAGAGAGATCGGGAGTAATAAGAATTTGTAGTATATATTTAATATTCGATGAAAGACCTTAGCCGTGGTTCAAGTGATTCGTGGAGGATTTTTTTTATATTATTAAATTCCATTTTATATTGATTCTTCATTGATGACATTCAAGCCTGTCTCGTTGAAGGAGGCAATCTCTCTGGCATGTCACAAGTAATGGGGCTATTCTGATTCTCTCAAGACTTTTTTTTTTCCCCGTTCTATGACCCATTACATCACCTGACGATTGCATGTTAATTGTCATTTTTTTATATAACCCTTAAAATTATTAAAGAACCATCTCAATCTAAAAGCTTAAATTGTTAGGTAAGGTTCAAGATATGATTTATATTATTCTCTAACACACCCCCTCAAGCGAAAGCCTTTTGGGCTTGAAACTTGCACAGACCCACATTACCTTATGCTTAATTTTTATCAAATAAATAGGGATGGTGAGATTCGAACTCGTGACTACTTGGTCATCAAGGCTCTGATACCATGTCCAAGAACCATCTCAACCTAAAAGCTTAAACTGTTAGGTAAAGTTCAAGATATGATTTATATTATTCTCTAACATGAATTGCATAAATATTGGTAACATAATTAAAGGCTCTATTTGCATATATAGCCCTTCTCTTCTGCTTTCATGGTATCTCTTCCTCCCCCATGACATATGGCAGATACTAATGCTTGTTTCCAGAATACAGGTTTCAATTAAAACCCTAAATTGATAGATGAATGTATGAATTTTTTAAAATAGTTAATGTTTTTGATCAATATAAATATCTAAAATTCATATTTATTGGGTAATAAATATTGTTTGACCCGACTTTGATATATATATATATATATATATATATATATATATATATATTATTTTTTATATTAAATAAAAAACAGTATTGAATATACTGGTTGGTTAATCAAATTTTTTATCTAACAGATAAAATATAAATATACTAAAAAAACAAATTGAAGTTTATTGTTTTTTGTTTTTCAAGAGTACTATAAGTATTGTTCATATATAAGACTTTGATATCCAACTCATGATTTTAAATCGCAGTCGTGGATGGAGTTGTATGACGAAGGAAACAAAAAAGAATGGGGATTGATCATCAATTACAATTAGACAACAAAAAAGAAATGGAATATTGATCCAATTTCAGGCTGCATATCAAGAACAATGGACTAATTGGCGGCAACGTGGATCAAACTTGTCCACGGCACTTGAAGGTGAGTTGTGTAGGAGAAACCTTACAAAAGAAAAAATAAATAAAATAAAGAGAGGACAATAAAATAGAAGAAAGTGCCATGAAAACAACACCATGCTTTCCTTTTCTTCTTCTTTTATTTTCTATTTATGAGCATCACACCCACTAATCATTGCTGAGAATAAAAACAAAATTCTTTTAGCCCCACAACATAACCACCAAGTGGAAGCCAACACCTTGCTTTGTTATCCCATTAAAAAACTTCACATCATCAATCAATTTAACAATAATAAACCCATAAAGAAAAGTGGAAAGGAAATAATTTATTCTAGGATGGCTAGCACAGTAGTATAATCTATAGTTTATCCCCACAGTTTAACGGCCTTGCAAGTAAAGATAAGTGAGGCAGATGCTTCTACGATATTTTTCTTTGCGTTTTATATAAAAAGCTAGATCATGACATGCATCCCTGTATAAGTAAATATGTGAAAGTACCGTGAAATTTATAGGTTGTAGAATGGAAAATATTGAAAATTGAATCTCTCTTCATGAACCCTAGTAGATCGTGTCTACTTTTCATGAACAGTGACAAGCTTTAATCCCAGTCAAAGTACAGTTATAGCCTACAAGGATGGCTCTTCAGTTGAAGAGTGGGATATTGAGAATTTACGAGATTATGGTTAAAATTATATTTCTCATAAATATGTATGATCCCTTTCTCTATTTTTTTAGGCTACTAATTAACTCCATTTATGAACACTTTCGTTTCAAATAACAGTAGCATTTAAATAATTACACGCACGTTTGGATCTATCACATCTGCAGATCTGAGGTATTTTAAAAGTGAGGGAGTATTAAATTTGATAGTTGAAATTGAGTTACATTTAAAATACTTAGATTTTATGGTGGATGACTATTTTTTACTTTCTATATATTACTTATTTATTGATTATTTATTTATTCTATACTTCTTTTTTTATACCATAGACACATTCTTGGAAGTCATTCATTGGTGAGCAGTCAATTTCAAAAATTAAATCATGAGGAAGAATCTGTTAACATAAAATCTACTAAGTATGAACTTTTTACCGCTTGCCTGCTACACTGAGTGTATTTAATCTATATATTATTCATTCATTGTTTAATTTAATGTTTGAGATTTGTTGTATGGATTGAACTTAGGATTTGTATTGAGTAGTTGAGTTTTAATATCTCTATTATCGTACTAATTTGATAGTTGAGTTTAAGTTATATCTAGAAAAACTAGAATTTTATGATGGATGTTTCATGTTTACTTCATGTATTACTTAATTATTTTTTATTTATTTAATTTATTTGAAATTGATGATTCTGACAAATAAAGATAATCATAATCATAGGTGTGTGTGTATATATATATATATATATATATATATATATATATATATATATATATATATATATATATATATAAACAATAACAACACTCATATCTATTTAGGAGATATTCTCGAGTGCATGATTACACATAAACATAGACTCTCGATTTGTCAGGGAAGAAGAAGAAGAAAGAAAATGATTAATTTAACATTAATGACTTTGTATTATTTGGTGAACAGCCAGGAGTCTATTACCACTGAGTAAAATCTTTAACTCAACTTGCTCGTTTGAAACTATATAGTATCTATCATAAATTAGAACATTAAAATACATATGTTGATTAATTAGCGAAAAAGATGATTAATTAGCGAAAGATGTTCCACCTGCAGTCATGGTTGACGTGGAAAACCAGAAGCACCAAACGCTTGCTAAAGTACCTTAATAAAATGATTACATGGCACCCAAAACAAGGCTCTATCCATTTTAGTTGACCTAATTACACTAATATACATCAAAATTCATCTGTCTTAATTTGTAAGCAAGTTATTATAAATTAAGATGATTGAAACCACACGCCAAGATTAATATATATTTCCCTTTTTGATCCATATATAAATAGAGATGAAAATAATTATGATTTTGGTTGCATAAAATATTGATGTTTAGATTCTTGTTTGCTTGGACAAGCAAAGTTTAGAGTACTTAATTAATTTTGACAGTAATTAATATTTTTTTTATCTTCGTTTAGAAAATAAATACAAATTAAAATAAAATAGACAAAATATTATTTTTTTCTTTTTTGTCCCACAACAATTTAACATAATTAGATTTTAGATTGTTGTCCACTAACATTAATATAGTTTAATCAATCAAAGTTGAATGTCCTCATGCATGACGCAGTCACTATATATATATATATATATATCCAGAAGAATGTCTCTCATTTATTATAATAGAAATCATCAAAAATATGCTCCTAAGTTGAACTGCTGATCAAGCGAAGTCGCACTCTATCTTGTTTCTAGAAGAAATTCAAAGCTTGAATGCAATTGATCTTGTTTTACACATTTAACTTGTTGAAAAAAATTTGAAGCCAGTAATATGAATTAATTCCCTATTTTTTTCTAAGCCAATTGAATCACTGGGGTAACTTTATTCTAACATGTTCAATTTCAAAATATTCCTTTTCATGCATAGTGTTTATTGCTACATTAATTAATTTCATGCCGAAAACACTAAAAGTATGTGGTTAGAAAGAATAATATATATTAATTAATATAAATCAACTTGGCTTCTCCAATTTGGATTCTAAACTAACATCAAATTCTTGTTGACTATTTGGTGGTGTAAGGCCAATGAAAGTGATAATTAACATTGAAGTGAGTTAATTCCAAGCTAAATGATAAGAAGCTTAAATTTTAGAGTTGTCTAAAAATTAAGAGCATGTTTGTCTATTTTTATTTTTTAAAAGTAAATTGAGAAACATTATTTTACATGTTTTTCGACCCAAAACATATAAGCAAAAACTTAAACAAACAATATCTAAATAGACATGTTCATTTGAATTCACCCATTAATTATTTACTATTATTAACTCATCCCAACTTTGAGTGATCCTACATGATGAAATCTCAAAAAATTTAAGTAGTTTATAAGTAAGGTTTATGTGCTGGTTAATCTCTTGATCTAGCAATTTAATTCATTTTCTCTAGTTGAGATGGTTGGTAGTTTGTACTTGGTGCTTGATCTATGGTGGCTGGTAGCTAGCATACGCAAAAAGTTATTTTTTTTTTATAGATTTTAGGACTCTCAAATGCTTAAGTATTTTTTTAAATAAAAAAATATAATAATATTTTAGAGAGACAGACTTTGAAAATATATATACTAAAAATATCGAGAATAAAAAGATTGTAAATCTAAGTTTGAAGAATTCATGAGATATTTACAACCCATAAATCTTGTTTTTTTTGTGAAAAGAAGAAGTTGAAGAGTTATTTTATTTCTATAATATTTTGTGTTATATTTCACTTAAAATAATATATATTGAATTAGAATAAAATATTGAGAGACATATAAAAAAATTACCAAGAGAATATTGAACTTGAGAATTTAAACCTTTGGGCTATTAAGGGTTTTGTGCTCGCTAAACTTGAGCTCATCACTATCTATTTAATAATATATACCTCAAATCAATGTAATCAATGTGCTGCAACTAAATTAAGTTGGGATGATGGATGATATCAAGCAAATCATCCAGAGCGAATTGACTAAATGCATATATTGAAAATATATTAAGTCAAAAGGTTAGGTTTTTTATTTTTTGACAAAATTTGCAAAACAACATGCAATCAAGTCTATCTCTCGTGAAAAATAAGACTTTAAACCCTGAATGAACTCCATAGATTAATTATTTTAATTATAACTAATTAATAACAAAAGCTACTACTATGATATAAAAAAAAATTAAAAAACAAGTACATTCTCCCTAATAACCATGTAAATCAAGTTAGGGCACTTCATGATTTTTATTTTTATTTTTTGACAAAATTTACAGAAGAACATGTATCATATTGTATAGGCAATCAAGTATATAACTCCTGTGAACATTAAGACTTTAACCCATAAATGGACTCCATAGATTAATTATTTCATAACTAATTACAAAAGCTAATACAATGATATATATAAAAAAACAAAGACAAGTACGTTCTCCCTGATAACCATATAAATCAAATTAGGGCAGTTCATAATTAATATCACGGGTCAAATCATGCCGGACACTCCATTGACAATAACAGTTATTTTTTATAATTAAAAATATTCTCAAATCAATTTATGTATCAATCAATCGTCAAAAAAAATCAAGAATGCTTCTCTGATATAATTTTATTGCATTCAAGATTATGTTTTTCTAAATGCTAATTTTATTATTCGAATTTAGAAAAAAAAAAAGAGCAAAACGTATATAAATAGAAATAGTAAAAGTAAATGAAAAATAAGTAAAGTGATAAGGAATGAGAAAGAAAGAAAAAAGTAATAATAATAATAAGAAGAATAAATTAAAAGAAAAATAGTTAGATGGAACCTTGGAGCTCGAAAGGAAAGGTAACCCAATTAATGTGATTAAGGAAAGGCCGCATAGTTTCCCGTGACATGCTTTTATAAGTTTCCCCCATCCCACCTTCTCTCCTCATTTCCTCTCCTTCCACCCTCTTCCTTCCTCTCTCTCTCTCACCACCACCACCGCCACTGCAACTGCCACTGCTACTAAACCCATTCCTTCTTTTCTCCCCCGATAACCCAAAACTCTATTGTCACAATCTTTATTCCCTTCGAAAGGTATTAATTTGATTTACTTTATATCCTTTTGCAACAAACACCACTCAGTGGCATATATTTCCTTTCATCCCACCTCCCCCAACCCAATAGAACACCACCACCACCATCATTCACCACTCGCCGCCGCCTACCACCGTTATTTTCTTGAAAGGTAATATTGTTTTATATATATATATATATATATATATATATATATATATTCTTTTGCGACATAGAAAATGACATTAGCTTATACAAATTCTTGATTTTTTTAATTTTTGGTGCACCCAATTCTTGAATTTTGACAACCACCCACCATCACTACCACCACTCACCACCCATCACCACCGATACTCACCACCACTATATATATATTCTCTTGCAACATAGTACAATACATTAGCTTATACAAATTCTTGATTTTTGAATTTTTGGTGCACCTCTTCAATTTTTACCACCACCCCACCACCACTCATCACCGCCACCACTTCTATTTTCTTGAAAGGTAATATATATATATATATATATATATATATATATATATATATATATATATATATATATATATATATTGCAACATAGTACAATACATTAGCTTATATAAATCCTTGTTTTTTTTTTTTTTTTTGTCTACCCATTTCTTGAATTTTGGCCACCTTTTGTATATATATATATATATATAAAAAATTCCTTAGCTTAAAATAATTACTTATATTTTGCTATATTATTGCATTTCAGGCACAAAATAAGAGGTATTAAATTTTTTAATGGCAAGCAACCAATTAAATTGCGACATGTCATCCCAACAAGAACAAAACCAGCGAAGAAAGAAACGGAGAAAATTGACTCATGAAACGACAGAGAGTCACATTCAAAATGACAGCAAAAACCAGCTAACAGTGAGGTGGCGAACAGAAGCAGAGCGGCGGATCTATTCGTCGAAGCTTCTTGAAGCTCTCCGTCGGTCAAGCCGGACATCTTCTCATCCTGGGAAGAGGACTCGAGAAGTCCGAGAAACCGCTAACAGAGTCCTCGCGGTGGCTGGTAGAGGAAGAACTCAGTGGAGCCGCGCGATTCTCGCGAAACGCGCGCGGTTGTTGAGAGTGAGGAAGGTGAAGAAACAGAAATTAAACGGTGATCGTCGGTTACAGGAGAGAGAGAAGAGGAGGAAGTTACCGGCGGTGGAAAAGAAAGTGAAGGTTTTGAGCCGGCTAGTTCCTGGTTGCCGGAAAGTTTCGTTTGTGAATCTTTTAGAGGAAGCGAGTGATTATATTGCGGCTTTGGAGATGCAAATTAAGGTTATGACCACTCTAAGTGAAATTCTCACCGCCGCTGGCGGAGAAGCAGGCGGTGGCGCGGGAGTTGATGGCGGCTTGTCAAGTTGAGAGCGAGAAGTCAAATATATTAGAGTGTTCGTTATGCCAGGTGTCAATTATAGTAATTTTTTTGGTTTTTTTTTTAAAGATTTTTAATTTGTCTCTTTTTTTCTATTAATTTTAGTCCTTGATGTTATTGTAGACATGGATTTTTTTTATTACTTTTTACTTTTTATTTTTTTTATTTTTTTCCTTTATTTTTTGAGCTTTCCTTTCCTTTTTTAGTTAAATATAGTTGTATAGTTGTTCAAAAAGAGAATATTTCCAGCTAATTTTTTAGTTTTTTTTTTTTAAATTAAAAGGAACGTTAAAAGAAAGAAAGAAAAAATTGTTGGGAAAATTTAATAAAGTTAAGTGGCCCAATTAGAATACTTTGTTTAGGCAAAAGGGTTTTTTTAAGAATTTAGGTATTTTTTAAGAATTTAGGTTTGAATAGAACAACAATCAAATTAGAGGGAACAATATTTGAATGATTCAGAATTTGGAATTTCAACTTGGAAAAAAGTAATTTAGTTTTGCAAGAGAAATAAAAGTTAGGTAAAAATATGCTATGAAATTGCATAAATAAAAACCCTTTTCCGAAAAAAAAATCCCCTATCTTACCATAAAACAAAATACTATTCCTCAACCTTCATGTTCAAGAGAAGGATCTGTTCTTAATTGAGAAATCCAATGAGTTTCACATTTATACAAGATATATAATTAAAAGTAAATGAGAGGATACATATAAATTAAATTAATTGTATAATTGAATAATTTGCAATATATTTGGATGAAATCTTGAATTCCAAGTGAGAGTTAAATTCTCAGTTACTTGTTTAAAATGGATTTAATTTTACTAGCCGTCAAAAAATATAGGAGATACACCATCATGGATAAATATATTTAAAAGGGATAATATTATAAAATCTAACTTCTTCAAGTTTCATTTCAAATGGTATTGGATATTGATTCAGTTAACTGAACTCTAAAGAATATTTTTAATTTTTTTTATTAAAACAATATCATTTTAAAATTAATCGAATAATTTTTAGATTAATTTAACAGTTTGATAACATAAGTTTTAAATCAAATTAGATTCAGCTAAGGTAAGATAATTACGATAGAAATGAGTTTCTATAAAAACCTAGTACAATATTATAAATCGCTCGATAATCAGTCGATCTAAAACTTGATTCAAATTATTTTGAAAATTGATCAAGTTAATTTTTTTTTTCCATCAAAACAATCTTTTATCTCATAAATTAATATAATAACTTAACAACCTAGATTTTAAATGAGGTTGGATATGGTTGGATCCAACTTGTGAATTAACCTAAGAACATAGATCTTAAATAAGGTAAGATTTGGGCCTGGAGATAAATTCTTATGACATGGCAGGAGTGGATATTTGTGAGATACGAAATCGCATAAAATGAGGAAATAGTGGGGATAGAATGATAATTAACCCCACGAACCAAGAAAGTTCATAGAATAGGCCAAAGAGGTCTATAGTCACTAGCTAATGACCAACACACAAAAAGAAAAAAAGTTCATATCATGTGCCTAAATGGTCCTACACTACTACACATTTTCAAGTGCTACCGACCCTCCTCGCCCCCACTTCCACCAATGAGTTCAGCTTGCATGTGATATACGAACACTACTTCTTGTAAAGGAAAACCCTGCCCTTTTCCGAACCCAGAAATCCCCTCTCTTAGCTACTCATCTTCAGCTTGAATATTAAGATTATTTCTTATATCACACACACATTTATATAGGATTTTTTCTTTTTCTTTTTTTAAAAAAAAAAAACCGTATCTCTTGCTCACGAAGCAACAAATGGGATTAAGTTTTGACACCCACATCATCGTGGTAAGAAGAAAGACAATATTGTGGTCTAAGACAGAGTCGACTAGACCAAACCCTACCCTTGTTGGGTTCTCCTTTAGGCAGATCACTTTCTCATTTAAGGGCTAACACGTGTGCTAAGGCTAAAACGCAGTTGTCGATTTCAATAGAAACATGTGGATGCATATGCCAAATGGGGTTAAGGAGCTAAATTGTCATGATGAAGAAGATTGAATTATTGACTAAGGACCACATGCAATCTTGCTCTTGCTCTTCTTTTGTAGACTGCCTTGTTGCGAAACAAATCACAAATTACCCGTGTTTTTATTCAATTATATGTTATACCCACAAATTCTCACATGTATCCATGTGCCTTCATTTATGAACATATTGTTTTCTTCCTTTTGGATTGCTTTTTTATTGATCAACATCATCAACATCTTGTATAAAGATTATGATTACAAGTGTTTGATATTATAGTAATTTTTGCGGTTATAATTTGTAAAAAAAAATTTAATTTTTTTTTATAAATTGTAGCTTTTATTTAATCCAAGTTTTTCTCACAATTTAAAATATAAAGCAAGTTTAAAAAATAAAAAATCAAAGAATTTTTAGATTATAGTTAGCCCAAAAGTATATCCAGCAACAAATTGTCAAATATAGTGTACTTGTGTTTGAAATTGTAGTTACGTTAACAAGAAAGCCGATTTTTAAGTAACTAATTAATCGGTAGGTTTCAAATGAATGAAAAATGAGTTTTTGGTGTGTTTAAATACAATATTAAGACAATAAAAGAAATCTCATGCTTTGAAAACTCAATCAATTTCCAACTTGTCAAGATTAAGGGAAAACATTATACTGGAAAATTAGGTGATTCAGCTCATTTATGCTGTTCTTCGAGGAAAAAAAAATATTGAAAAACTAATGGGTAATATACCACTTGAAGCTTGAACTAAGTGAGGGGAAGAGAGAAAAAAAAAGAGAAAGGGAAAATAAAATAAACAAGTGATTTAGGTGATTCAGCTCATTTGGATCATGGTTGTTAAATATTGTTTCATCTAATGGGTAATATACCTCTTGAAGCTTGACCTAGACTGAATTTTAATTCTTACGTGTGCTTTAAATATCATGGAAACACAAAGGGAAGTGTTTCTAAAAAGGATTATGCCCCTTCTAAGTAAAGCTTTCTAGTATTGCTCAACTTCACAGAACTGGTAAAATATTTCCCTTGCTACCTTCGTGTGTGAGGTGATTAAATTGTGTTTGATTAAAGATGGGGATGGTGCCATAAATTTTGTGACCTAATATATAGGTTACTACTACATTCCAATAGATGCTACGGAAGCCTTATCATTGTCACCTGGCCTGTATTTCTTGAACGTAATCTGACTTGCATATGCCCACAATATTGTAAGGTGTTAATCAATCTGTCGGCATGGTTTGCAGGAATAATTGACATTGTAATAGCTATATATTGACTAACATCGGATCATAGAGCAATTCGTACTGAAGAGTAGCATAGATTTTGAATGAATTGTTTTGAACGCTCATAATTCTCTTTTAATATCTACATTTCTGGTATGATTAGGTGAAGAAAATCAAGCCCGCATTTATGCTGTTCTTGGTGTTCAGGTTGTTGCATTTATCGCTCTCCGCCACTGGCAAGGTACTGGGAAATAGAAGAGAAGAAGCTTCACATTGTTAGTCAATTGACTTGGATAGGAAAGGATCTTCAATCTTTAAGGCCTTCACCAAATAGCCTCTTCACATTGAAGTCATGCATTGAAAAGAAGACTGATCTTTCCTCCCCATGTCTTTTCTTTAGATAATCTTTACATACCATATAAGGCAACATTATACATACGAGGGCTTATTCATGCTGCAAAACCATTAATGCTTAGGATAGGGGTGATGGGGTCTAGAAAGGACCTATCATAGGTTAAAATTGTGGATTGATTCCATCATGAATTTCAACATGTTGCAAAATCAATCAACATTATTGTGACCACCAAAGCAATGTTTCCAAGAATTTCTGGTAATGGCACTAGGCCCTAGCTAGACTTGAGAACCTTGTGGCTCCCAGCCATTGGTGGTAGACTAGCTCACATAAGTTTTTGAAATGGAGATTGCTCATGGAGCATAATGTAACCCTTAATTGTTACACACAAGGCTATTCAATTCAACTCAACCGTGAAAATACAACTCATATTATTTTTAAATCAAATTGAGAGTTAACTCAATTAAATTTAAGTTACGATACAGGTTAATTTATAATTTAAAATTGATCACGATAAATTCTAGTAAGATTCAACCGAGTTAACTTCAAATACTTTTAAAAAAAATTATATTCCAAATAATATCATTTTAATTTTTTTATTATTCTTCATCTCAGCAGTGTTTTACTTTAAAAAAATTCAAAACAATACCAAATAATGCTGTTTTGAAATAGTGTGGTTGTGATTGCTTTTTAAAGTGTTTTTCATTCCGAAATGCATCAAAGTAATGTTTTTTTATTTTTAAAAAAATTATTTTTAATATCAGCACATCAAAACGATCCAAAACATAAAAAAAATTAATTTTTAACAAAAACAAAATTGAATTTTTTAGAAATTGACCCGCGTTTACAAATGCTCTCTAAACCCAAGGCGTTGCACAGATTCTGATAACTATAATTACACAATTTATTTTATTTTTTTATTTCTTTAGATAATATTGTTTTAACTTTTATTTTTTAATTGAAAGAATATTATTTTTTATTAACCCATGTTAACTCAAGTTAAATTATCAAACTCTAGTTCCTAGTAAACTTGATTTAATAATTTTTGAATGAAAGAACCTGATATGATAAGAAATTAAGAATATAGAGGTTTTTCTTTTTCTTTTCCCAAATGGGAGTTAAGAAATTTAATCGATAAGCTTTTGATGTCTCTCATTTATGTATTTGTTTTTGTCAAATATTAATTTGGATAATTAATTAGCTTGACCAACTTTCTCTTTTGTTTTTCACTTCTCTTTCGCTTCAATAATTTTGTTTCCTTTTGTGAGGGAAGTTTTCCATCGAGATCAACAATAATTCGACATCTCTATGTATAATTGTCATTCCCATGACTTTTATGAAATGCCAACATTGCATGTGCATCAATAGTTAGCGAAGCTAATTTAATCCAACTTTTTTTGACACGACTTAGTGAGGAGATTATAGACTAACATGTCTTATCCATAAAATTATAAAAATCTCACCTACATTTGGTAGAACACTCAATCAAATCTAACCTAAATTTGATAGAACACTCAATCATAATTCTGATTAAAAGACATTACAAAAAATTCGGATTGGATAACCTGTCTTTTTCTTTTGTTTTTCTAGCTAAGACGTATAAATTATTATTATTGAGGGAGGGTTAAGGGTTAGGATTTTACAAGTGAGCTTTCATTATAAATTCGTGTTAAACCGAATTATTAGTGTATCTTTTCTTAACAATTAAAGAACTAATCTAAACCTAAATTATTTTTCTTGAATATACTTTTAACTCTAAACCAAAGGATACGTGGTCATTTACTCCTTCATGGAAAATGAAAGAAAACATTCTTGTTTGAAAACCTATCCGGATAGGCTGATTTAAAATCTAAATCGGGTTAGATTTCAATAAAAATATATAAAGAATTAACTTGATTTGATTTACTCAAAACTTGAGTTGACTTACAACTTGGTGAGCTCGGAAAAAAACCCAGTTAAAATCCAATTAAAAACTATTGACCCTTTTCTTTTAAGAATTTAAATAATATCATTTTTATTTTTCATGAAATAAAAAAATCAAGTTGACTTTAGCTTACTTATTAAATCTATAATCTAAGATTTATTTCATATTAATCCTTGAATCGGGTTTAAAAATTATGTATTTAATGATGGTCATATGAGGATGTTGAGAAATATTAAATCTAGATTCCAAATTTTACCATGCACTAAAGCCATCTCTTGAAATTCAATAGCTAAGCCATCTCTTAAGATCTAAAATTTAGGGGAAAAAGCTTTGTCACTACCAAATTTACCCCAAATCTATAGCTCAATATTATAGTTTTTCTAATTCACTAAATTGTATTCTTAGGGGTGTTTGAAAGTGTGGTTGTAATTGCTTTTCAAAGTGTTTTTCACTCGAAAATACATTAAAATAATATTTTTTATTTTATAAAAATAATTTTTGACATCAATATATTAAAATGATCTGAAAAATACTAAAAAAATATTAATTTAAAATAAATAAAATTTAAATTTATTTTTTTAAAAAAAATATTTTTAAAATAAAAAAACAAACTGCTTAAATAAAATTTTAGAAAGCAATCAAAGTAGATAAACGACAAGACAAAAGAATCACTTTTGAGTTGGCAAGGTCCAACCTTCAGACAAACAAAGGACCCGACATCACTAGGTGTGTTGGGTTGTGTTGGACCCTAAACAGTGAAAAAGAACAAACGTTCTTGGCAGTTAGCAAATTGTTGTTCAAATAAAATAAATAATCACAACAAAAAAGCAAACATGTCTTCCTTTATTTTTGCAAGAATCAAGTTGACTCTCAACATCCAGAATATTGTTGGGTTTGGAATTTGTGTTGCAATGGTTATTCCACGCACTTGCATCTCCATGTTTGCAGGCTGGGGATAAGGACCTCTCCCTCCACTGTAGCTTCACCAGTGACCACACAGTCTACCCCCATTCTGGGGTTCAAGCTATGGTTATTCTTTCCCTTTGGCGATTTAATTAGGTCAACATGGTTTATATGCAACTAATTATAATCTTGGCAACATGGTTTTGCTTGCGATTAATTAAATATATAAAACAACTACATGATGTTAGACTTAAGTAACATTAAAAATGATTGTTTTTTGAAACAATTTTTCCTTGATGAAATGGTTAGATTTGCATTAATGTAATGAGAATGAGTTAGGATGAAGATGTAATGCAAAGGAAAAGCATGGTAAGAAATAGACTTGCTTAACTTAGAATATAATATACATCAATTTGCAATGGTGATAATATTGGAGTCTGATTCAATAAAAGCTTTTTTTTTTAATTTTTTTTTATTGTGTTGTTTGTATTTTACTTCAGGCAGGAAGTTGGAGCTGCCATAGGATTATATTGTCAAATATCATTAATTATTTAATAAAAATATTAAGTTGTTATCTCTCCAAGAAAATCTTCATCATTAATAATATAATAAAAAAGATTAAGTTGTTACATGAAATTAATTATTTAATAAAAAATGAAATTTAACTGTTCTTCCTTCAAAGCCGATCCATTCAATTCTTAACCTGATTCGTTCTGAAGTAACTATTATAACCTTATCTTTAGAGTGTAATTCCAAAGCTGCTGTAGAAAAGGAACCTATGACCTGATTCATATCCATTATGGAATAACTATTACCTTATCTTCAGAGTGTGATTCCAAAGCCCCAGCTAACCCTTTGAAAAGGTGTAGGTCTTAGAAAAGTAACCTATCACGTCCAGGTATGTGTGGCCAGCCATTGTGATATCAGCCCAAGTACAAAAGTATTTTTTTAAAAATATTTTTATTTTAAATTTTTAGTTTTTATTTTTTACATGCTCGAACTATTTCATAAGCAAGGCAAGAAACAGGATAATGATCTATGAGGGTTGGAGACAGGTTTTGAGTCGCCCAGTTCAGTTGTCAGGCCATTTCATGTGCGGGAAAAACTGGCAAGCTTCGTTGGAACATACATTTTTTATTCAGTAAAAGACGATGCTGGCAAATGTATAGAAATGTTATGGAAATATGATGCTGGCAAATGCATAGAATTGTAATGGAAATTTGATTCTTAAATTGCCAAGTAGCTATAGAGTGACACCCTCGATGCTACATAATATCTAACAAGCTGTTTTGCTTCAAACCAATTCAACACATTCTGGGCTAGCATAAACTTTATACCAAACCACAAAAAAAGATTTAACATATCATGCAGCCTTAAACTCTTCGAAACCATAATTGCATGCAAGAATGTTCATCAGTCCTGCTTTGGTGTAGATACACCTTGTAAACCTCCAATGACTCCAAAATCTAACTGGCTTTCACAGGTTGAGCTCTAGGCCTCCACAGTCCCACCCTATACTTGTGAGCATATTTCAATATCAGCTTCCTCTGCGAAACAAAAATCAGAAGTTGATGTTTTAATTCATGACTCTAGGGACTTTGATTTGGAGTGATTCTCAAAAAATACTTTGAAGGTGAAAATACAAGCCTCTCAATTATGCATTCGGAACATTAAATTTGAGAATCAATAGCAATACAAAGTTAACTAGTTGCTGAAACAGCAATAAAATTTTTAATAATAGTTTGTCCATTATTATATATATATAAAAAGCATCAAATTTAAACAATTCTAGTCTCATGAAAGTAACTTTTAATTCCAACCTTCATTTGCAAATCTTAATTAAAAAAGAAGGAATCCAGTATATTATGCTTTCAAAAACTACACAGGCCACTCAATTTTTTTAGCTTTGGAGGCAACGTAAAGAAAACATCAAAGCTATTAGCCAGTCATAGGAAACTAGGAAGGAGAATTTGCTTAGAACTTTGATAATAGAACTGACGCATGCTGACCAAATTTTGTTCTTAGCCAACCTAACTGGCAACCAAAACCAAACACTTTACAGCAAAGTAGCTTATTATACAAAGATAACACTTGACAACAAAAACTTTTGATTTGAAAGCAACCCCACATTTCAAAAAAGGGACTAAGTTATTCTTTTTACTGTTTAACAGTTCTGAACACAAATGAACCCGTGCAGCCAACCTTAACCAGTTCAGTTTGTGGCTTAGTGGAGTCAAATGATACTGTAGAATAGTACAGCTGCATAGTGGAGTATACACTGCATGATATAATCTCGAGGAAGGTAACATAGTGACACCACAATTTTGCAACCATTGGATGCATGACAACAAAAAATTGAAAAAGAAGGTAGAGGCAGGAAAATTATTTCCAAATTCCAGTTCACCGACTCATAGGGAATCACCATTCATCATTGTATGACCACTTCATCTAAAGTCCCATAGATGCAAACTTTCCTTACAGAATATCAAAATATTCCTACACATTAAGCACTCTACGATCACCCATCTCGTTATGCTAACTTGCACCTGTATAGCAAAGATTTTCACAGATATTCCTTTGCCTATTCTCATAATTCTTTTCTCAAATATTGCAGACAAGTTAGTGAATACTCAGCATAATCAAACAAGAACCATTAAAAGGTAAGAGTCGTTATTTAAACTACACATCTGATATTATGTAGAAAGAATATTTTGAAATTAACACAAAAGAAGTAGAGCATCATCAAAAAGGGTCCACAAGATGAATAACCTGAAAGAGCTATAACATCAAGGATTCTTTGAGCTAGTAACAATTCCATCAAAACTACGACTAAAAGAATTTAAATAGATGTTTACAATAACCAATTTCATCACTCAACTTGCAATAACTCCACATTGTTAGAATCTAAACAAACACAAACATGCATGATTTTTTTTTAAAAAAAAAAAAACTCATGCAAATTGAGTTGGGGATTAAGAATAATTACTTGTTGACAAGGGATGCCTAGTTTTTTGAGCTTCAAAGTCCGAGTAACAAGAAGTTTGTGAAAGTCACCAATTTCAGATTCAAGCTTGGTCACATGGGCTTCAACTCCTTTCCCTATTCCATTTAGAAACTCTGGAATTCCAACTTTCACTGCAACAAAAATAACAAAAAAGGAACAACATTCTTCAAGCTCAGCCTCTTATTAATTGCAAAGATTAAAATCAAAGAAAAAGAAACTTACAACAGAAAATCTATAAGAACATCATTGTTCCAACAATGAAAAACAATGCATCCACCAAAGATTCAATCTTTCAAAACTCAAATCCATTTTAATCTCTCACAGAAAATCATACAAAAAGAAATATCCTTTTCCAGTTACTATTTACATGAAAATCAAATTTTCTTCATTTTACACATGCACGCCATAAAAAATGAAAACTTTATGAGCAACAAAAGGGAGACATGAAAATTAAAGCAAAACCCACCAATCTATTCCCATTTTCGACCCAAACAACTAAAGTCGATTAAGAAATTGATTCAAGAACATGAACTTAGCTAACGATTACACAAAAAGAAAGAACTCAAACGAAAATGTTACCGAGGTAAGGAGAGGAGGATTTGGAGAAGAATCTAGAGAGCCCAGGTGTAGAAATCGCTCGTTGTGGTGGGATTGAAAAAGCCCTTTTAGTGTTTGTGAATATTTGCCTCCATGCCATTGCCATCTCTGAATCTCTCTCCGTAAAGCTGCTGCCTGCTATGGGGTTTTTGGGTTTTAGCAGAGCGGCCACGTTGTCTAGTGTTTTGATGTGTTGTAAGTTTAGCAACGACTGGTCATTGAGACATTAGGAGGTCATAGACGGTATGTCATTTATGATAACAATCTGTGTCAAATTATATTATAGTCCCCATGAATTTTCTAATGTTATAATTTAGTCCTTTTAGTTTCGAAGAATCTAGAGAACCCATTTGTAGAGATTGCTTGTTGTGTTAGAACTGAAATTATTCTTTTTGTGATTATATGCATTCATGCCATTAACATCTTTTGAATCTCTGTGTAAGGCTACTATGTATTTTTTAGGTTTTAACACAGTTATGGAAAACTAACAAAGGAACCAAGTTATGAACAAAGATAAAAACAAAGGATTGAATATGAAAATTTTCAAGCTAAAATGATTAACTAGTTTTTCACTAAAATTAAAAGATTAAATAGTAATTTATTCTAAAATAAAAATGTTAGTTAAGTGTTATCAGGATTTATCTAACTTGCTAACTTCTAATAGAACTCTACTACTCAATATTAATCCACAACTCTCTTATAAATTATCTTCGTCAATCAATCCTTTGCTCTTATCAAAATCTTGTTCTCTTTAATCCCTAAACAAGCTAGGTTTCTTTCGTTGTTTGTTTCTTGAGAAAACTATGCAGATATTTGTGAGAACCCTGAGACTCAAAACCATCACCCTTGATGTTGAAAACTCCGAGACAATCGAAGACTTGAAAGCAAAAATCTATGAGAAGGAATTAGGCATCCGTCCTGAGAACCAACGTCTCATATATTGTGGAAAGCAATTAGAGGAAGGAAAAACCCTGGCAGATTACAACATCCAGAAGAACTCCACTATCCACCATGTTCTTAGGCTTTGTGGCGGCGGCATGCAGCAAGCCTTTATTGATCTTCCTTCATGATATGGCTGCAAAAATTCACGAAGAGCCTCCTTCTTGATCAGTTTGTTGCTTATTTATCACAGTAAGTCACGTAGCTTTTCGTTAGTATTTCGAATTCTAAGAGACAAAGACAGATTTTTTGAAGAAGACATGGTTTTGGAGATTGAATTTTCTTTCGTAAACTTTTTTAAGATTTTATATATTAATCAGTTAAGTTTCATGATTTTGTTATCTATGATGGTTTGCCATTATTGTTATTCCATGTTATCATGTTATAATAGATGACATAGTTATTAAATCGGTTCTAGCTTATAACCATGCCCAAGACTTGGGATACATATATATATATTTTTTTTACAATGTTTAAAAAAAAATCAAATTCAAGTGTATGTCGATGATTTAGAAATTACTCAAAAATCAGATCTGAATCATTGACTAGATGTGGTGATGACATGCATTTTAAATTATTAATTAAGTGTGAATTGATAATTCGTAATTTGAATTGACCTATCATATTAATAATAATATAATTATGATATAAAGATTCTTAACAGTAATAGCTATCACATAGTACATTTACAAAATTGATTTTTTTCTTGGATAATTTTTATATTTTAATTTCATGTTTTTAATGGAGATTCTTAACAATAATGGCTTTAACATATTAATGTAACGTTTATATGACTTCCCCCTACTAGTTTATTTCCATTCAATCTAATTGATGGTAAAAACAAAAGATTTAATACCTAGTTGCCTTTTTACAGTACTAATTCTCTATGAAGGTTAGAAAAAATATAAATTCTCCTCTTAAATGCAAGTAGCTGAAACACTATAATACTTCAAGTGCAATTCCTCGATCACAATCTAACTAGAACAATGACTACGTAAAACGAAGTTAATGACAAAAATATGTGGCAAGAAGTGGTGGTCTTTATCCCTGTTAAATTACTCCATTGTCTGCCAAGAAAATGTACTCGTCTTTCCTGACAAGCTATAGTGCATTCAAAACCCAAGGCTTTGGCAATCTGTGCTTGAACATGATGCTACCTCCAACTTTGATTTCTTACCGTGCTGACATGTTGATGATTTTTGCCACCTCTCAAAAGTTTTGATAGAGAAACTTACAACAGGATTCATCAACAGGAATAGAGGGTCGAGGCATTTAAAACCGCTAGCTGGACGTAGTTGCATAGAGCATGCTAACTTGAGTATTAGTGGCCATATGAACTGTATTATCGGTCAGCTCTGCAAACATGGGGCTAAACCTAAGTAGATAAGGCTCCCTACAAGTAGTCCTTCAGGACATATCACAAGATCACCTTGGCTCAGCAAGTCCTGTACTAGCTCGAAGTCTTTTCTCTATTTCTGGTTAGTTAGACAGTCTTGATTGGTGAAAATAGCTCAGAAATCATGCTTACGCTATATGTGACTGCAGTGAGAGGTTTCTTGATAGCGAGTGATTTAACCCAGATTGGATTAAAGAGAGTTCTGTGATTGCAAAAGTAGAGTGTGCCCCTTGACTTGCCTTCAGAATTAAGTTGTGGAGTAAAGGATTTTAGTTTCACTATGATGCCTCTCGTTCCTGTCAGGGATAGTATGGCGATGGACAACTTGTAATTAAGGTAATAGCATGCCAAGAAGGGATCTAATAAGGAAAATAATGAATCCAAAAGGAAATCATATGAACATAGCTAATGTAGCTATTGGACCTGGCCTGAAAGCCAATCTTTCATGGAAGATCAATGGTTTGGGTATTTCTTCCTTGGCAGGATTTGCCATGTTTTCTTCTCAGCTTCACTCACCAAGTAAATTGCCTGATCCCACCAAAAAAAAAAGTATGTCTGGTAAAAAAAAAAAAATTAGTACTTTATCAACATAGAATAGAGAATTTGTGTTGATCAAAAGACTTGTCGAGGCAACCAAAGCCAATGTCACCATGTTTCTTTTGTTCCTCGTTACGAATCTGAATGTTGTTGAGAATAAAACTGATCACTTGTCATTTTTGTCTCCATTGAACTGACAAAATACTCACCAACCAACTTCAATTCTCTTTCAACAACAACCTCAATTTCCGAGTAATGTCTCAAAAATCCATCAAACATTACTCTTGGAAAAATCACTCATCACTCCTATTTTTGTCCCACATGATCTCATTACCCAATCAAATCCTTCGTTGCCAGCATCCTCCAAAAAGAATAGGGAAGACAGCTCTTCCAATTCTAAAACACTCTGCCTTGATTCCAACCAAACTTAAGAAACCATAATCTTAAGCCCCATTTCTTCACCAACCAAACAAATAAAAAGGTATAAAAGCAGAAAAATAAAAGCCTTCAAAAGCCACCAGCATGATGTCAGGGAATATTGAAGATGATTTCAATAAGGCTCGTCAAAGTTTCATGATTTTTAAAACCTTTTTTTTTTGCCTTGAAATTATTTTTAAAAAAATAATTATTATCACATTCTCAAACTAAAACTAAATCAAGCAAACACACTGTAAGATTTCAGTCAAGAGGAAAATACTATATATAAAACCAATGACTCAATTTGATCACAACTCAAGTTTGTTTATATCTATAGAATCTACAATTTGCTTTCCACGTCAGCTATCACATCAGAAATTGGCAAAAATCTATGAAACCCCTCGAGCAAATCAGGATAGTCTGCAAACAGCTCAACCACATCTCTGTACACATCAGCCACGTCCTTGCACTTGTTTCTGTATGCACATAAAGTCATAAACAAGTCTTTGTAAGCCTCCTTGTTGATGTGGTTCTGCACCTTCCTTACAAAATCGACAGCTTCTTCATGGTTTATAGTAACCTTCTCTGCGGCCATTAATGCTTCTTAATTGATGCAATTTTGAGAAGGTTAGAAAGCTGAATAAAAGAACAAATTACCCTAATTATTATTATTATTATAGTTTTTTTTGTATTAATCGTAGCGCATTATATATATTTGTAAGCATTAAAAAAATATCCAATAGAGTAAGCATTAAAAAAATATATATCTGGCCCATACCCGTTAAGAAACCAACCACCTCTCAAGTCTCAACCCATGGCCCAAAGCATTTGAAGTCCTTATGTTCAAAAGCTTTTCAAACTAGGTACCTAGATAAATGTTGACTAATGCAAAGTTGAAGAATAAAGGGTTTATTATAAATTAAATCTCTAAAAAATCAAGAATATTATAATATGAAAAAATTTTAAAATACTCCATTTTATTTTGCTCTTTTTTCATTTGTTAAAAGGTTATTACAAATCTGTATATATAAAATAAACTAGAAAACCCTAATAATATTGAATAAAAAAAAATCATTTTTAAATAGAGAAAAAAACTATAAAAGCATCATAATAATGAATACAAAAATAAAATTAACTAAGTAAAATATCTATTTTTCCTAAAAAAAATTCTTACATCAAATGTTTTTTTTTTTTGCAATTAAGCTGTGAGCAATAGTTATTAAATCCAATTTCACCAAGTGGTTTGACTCTTAAAATAATTTAAACTAATTTTGACATTGATTTGTAAATTTTAAATTAATATGCAACTCAATATATATATTTATATTCAAAATTCAAATCCAAATTAATATGTCGTATCTTCTCTCTCTCATTGTACATACTTAGGAGGTATTTATTGCTCCCGAATAAGTGATATTGACTTTATACCAGCTTCATATATAATATTTTTTTTACATACAAAGAAATATTTATTTTCAGTATACTACTCATCTACTATTTCTTATTTTTCAATCGGTAGAGAGAGAGAGAATGAGAATGCTAAAAATTAAGATTTATTTCCAACTCTAAATATTTCCTTTTTTATATGCTATTTATTTTAGTTGTCCCATTTTTACTTGTTATTTTTTTATTGATATGATATTTAATTTCATAAAAAAAATCCACTAAACAAAATCCTAGCCATTAACTTGAAATGTTATGTCAAGATTTAACTAGTGTTATGTATTAGGGTATGCTTGATACGTGGGTAGAGGACTTTTTCACCTCTTTTGCTTGTGTTTATAACAATTTCAAGGGTGGGAAAAAATCTAAAGAAGTTTAAGATTTAATCTCAAAAGCGGAGTTAAATGATAACTTTATGGAGGGAGGAAGGGGTAAAAAAATGATTTATCAATGGGAGAGATTTGCAAGTAGCTAAAAAAAATGATAATGATAAGATTTCAAAAGTAAAAAATAATGTAAATTATAAGAAAATTAAGATTGTCGTGTTAGAAAAATAGTATAAGAAAATAATTTTGGTTGAAGTAACTCTAGATCAAATTTTAGACCTAGAGTGCATTTACTACAACATTTAATAGTTTTACCAACTGAATTTTTCCGTCGGTGTAAGACATATATTTCGTCGGTAATTAATTTACCAACGAAATTACAGACGAAAATACTCTGTCGGTGAATCTTTCATCGGTAATTTTTTGTCCGTCGGTAGATCCATTGTTAATAAAAAAATATTATTACCGACAGATTTACTGACGGAGTAGACGCGTAAAAAAAATTTAATTACCCGCTTCATTTTGTCGGTATATCCCTCGAAAAATACCATTGGTAATTCCGTCGGTAATTATTTAAAAACATTTAAAAAAAATTATTTTATAAAATTATAAAATAATTAAATTAACATAAATCAACACTCTATAATATATACTCAAAATGATTTGAAAAAAGAATAAGAAAATCAACTCAAACAAATTTGCAACAAATAAATAAAACAAAATAAATAAATTCAACTAAAAAAAGTCATATGAAAAAAATAAAGTTGCAATTGCTAAAGAATTAAAAATCCTATAAACAAATCAATTAAAAATTGATCTCATATGAAAAAAAATCTCACAACAACATTTATACATTTATGAAGAACAAAAGCAATTAAAAATAAAATAAAAAACAAATATAGTGAAAAAAATCATGAAAAAAGAAAAATCTTACATTAATGTAGTTGCAAGTGAAGCTAAAGAGAGAAATTTTTTTTTTTGTAAAGCATATTAATTAAAAAAAACTAAGAGGATAAAAGAAAAAAGAAAAAAAAGACATACCCGAGCATGGAGGAGAAGAGAAGGAGATGGGGATAGAAGAGAAGAGAAAGAAATAGATATTGATGTATTTTACATATAGTGAAGAAGAAGAAGAAGAAGAAATGAGTCTGTCTCTTGTGAAATAATGGGATTCAGGCTTTTTATTGGGGCGCGTTAGCGACGGAATTACCGACGGATAATTAAATATTAATATTTTTTAATTATTCCATCGGTAATTTTGTCTGTACTATTTAATTAAAAATTTTAATTTCATAAAAAATTTTCAGAAACTGCCAACAATTATCGATGATTTTTCAATCCGTCGGTAATATTTAAATGAAAATTTTAAATTAATTGAATTTTTTCAGAAAACCACCAAATAACACCGATGACTTTTCAATCCGTCAGTGATTTTGTCCATAAAGAACAACAATTCATTGCAATTAAAAAGTGAACAGTTCTAGAGCTCTCTGGAAAATACCAATGGAAAATTCCGTCAGTGATTCCCTTTGTAATGGACATGATGAATATTATCCACAGTTTACCAATGATTTTACCGACAGAATAAATTCCGTCGGTAATTCCGTCGATAAAAATGGCACGTCATCATTTTTTTTTGCTTTGTTTTAATTTTTTCTCACTGTAATTATACCGAGGGAATATTTCCGTCAGTAAAATCCCTTGGAAATTTACTGACGAAAATATTCCCTTGGTATTTCTGTTTGTATTTATCGATTTTCTGGTAGTGATTATAATGATAAAAAATATTGTATTATCATGAAAAAGACTATATTCAGTATCATTGTAAGAAGAAGAAAGCCAATGTAGAAGAACTGATGAAGCTAAGGAGCAAGAAGTCTAGAGATGCTACGATTGTACAAATCATAAAGATGTTCCCATGGTTTATAAAGGCAATGAGGTTTTGAGAAGCTCATGAAATTTAGGTTCTGCATGCTCTTTTCATATTTGTTTAAATAATGGTTTAATATTTATATAAAAAGAAAGATGGAAATTTTATAATGCTAGTAGTTTATGATAAAATTAAAGTTGTTAATTGATAATAATATTAAAATTAACATGCTTGATGATACAATGAAGACTTTATTAGTTCAAAATAAAATGTTTCAATTTAAACTAGGTGAAGATTTATTAAAAAAATGATTTAAATTGAACAATATTTATATTTCAAACAACATAAATTGAAACAAGATAAAGGTTATGACATAACACTTTTATTTTTTGGTTTTATATTAGAAATTATTATCGAATTAGCTTATATATAAACTAAAACTAAATATTTTTTAAAATAATTTTAAATATGCATCTTTCAATTTAACATCATATCATAGTTATTATGAGGGATCAGAATTAGATCAAGATCAAGTTTAAAGAAAAAAATTCAAATGACTTGGTGAACAATTGACCCGGCTTGACCCAAACAAATAATCATGATATCTATTATTATCAACAATTTCTCATTTATATACATATTATGCAAAGTTTCATGAATTATTTCCATTAGATAATCAATAATGCATGTATTTTTTATGGAGAAGGAATTCATTTTCACACCCTTGTTGTAGTTTTCTATTCATTTCACACCGCAAGTGAAGCATCCGCGTACACGACCTGTTATTCCTCAACTCAATTTCTCCATTAATGCTATAAGGCTACCAAAATATCGTTAGAGAACAGTAATGGAGAAAGCGGGATATCCTACTTTTGACTACTTTAATATACACCCATCGTTTAACACAAAATAGGACTCGACGACAATATATCGGCAAATCACTTCATTCCATGAAAAAAGTTTTGAGGAAGAAATTTTTTGATTCCACAAGATCAAATCAATTGTTCAGAACACATGACTTTCCATGTCTATATATGAAGAAAAAGCAAAGTAGTTTACGCAACAAGTTGGAGGAATTGACTAGTGACAGTGATTGTGGAGCCTTAGATCAAACCAGTTCATCAGCAAGTCAAGCATCCGCGTTCACGACCTTTAATGCCTTGACTCATCTTGGCCAGTAGTGATATAATTAAAGAAGAGAGAGTGGTATATCCTACCTTTGACACCCAACGTTTAACACAAAATAGAGTTCTATAAATACATCAATAATTGTTATTAGGCTACCTTGATGACAGGTTCTAGAGTTAACAATTAAAGTCAAAATTGAAAATTCAACACAAATATTGCATCATGCATGATACAATAATTTTAGTTATTTTGTGAGTTAAGTTTTTTTCAAGAAACTAAAAGTTGACTTTTCATGCTAAGATTGTTGACTTTTGATTTTCAACTTTTCAACATTCAAATTTTTCCTCGACTTCAACACCACCTCTCTAATTTTGTTGGCATGCAATTAATAACATAAATTGACTCCCAGCCAATAAGGTCTACGCCAATTGTTTGGTGAGGTTACATGCCAACAAAACTAATTTGAATATTTTTCCCATCCTGGCAAATAGACCAAGGGCTAAACAATAAAATAAAATAATATTCAAAATATAAATGAAATAATATTCAAAATATAAATAGACCAAGGGCTAAACAATAAAATAACATAATAATTAGAAAGTTGAAATCTCAAAACATAGAATCTACAGATAAAATCATGGAAATGGCCAAAGTAGTGTAGTATAAAGAGGACCTCTATGGTCGCCCAAACTCACATAACAAACAACAATATTCTACGCAGTAGTTCATAGAATTATCTAAGATGATGATGAAAAAAATGTGGGCTTGGATGTTGCTAGCGTTATTGACTTTGGTTGGCAAATGGTGTGGTTGTTGTTATGGATGTTTGGAGGAAGAGAGAATTGGTCTCTTGGAGATCAAAGCTTTGATCGACCCAAATCACCTTTCCTTGCGAGATTGGGTGGACAGTAGTAATTGTTGTGAGTGGTATGGGATCGAGTGTGATAACACTACAAGGCGAGTGATTCAACTCTCTCTTCGGGCTGCAAGGTATCAGATCAGTGTGGGGGACTGGGTTCTCAACGCATCTTTGTTTCTGCCTTTTAAGGAATTGCAAAGTCTTGATTTGAGTTCTAATGGATTAGTTGGTTGCTTTGAGAATCAAGGTTGGTTCAATCTTTCTGTTCTTATAATCATAAAATAAATTTATATTATTGTGTGAATCTTATACTGAAATTACGCTGATGAAGTGGCTGGTGTTTAATGTCAATTATCTTGCTTTGATGTTTCTCCTCCAGGCTTCGAAGTCCTATCATCAAAACTGAGGAAACTGGAGGCACTTCACCTAAGTGCTAACCGATTTAATGATGAAGGCATTTTATCATGTTTTACTGGGCTTTCCGCTCTCAAGTCTTCGGGTCTATCAAATAATCAGTTGACAGGATCAGGTAGCTTCTATGGTAACCGTTTAATTATTTAGCTTTGAAACCTTTTCTTTTCTCCTTCTCAAATGATTTTTTCTGTGCGTTTATTTCCTTTCAATATGCTTTTGGGAAACATCCTGCAGGTTTCAAAGATTTGTCATCAAGGTTGAAAAAACTGGAGAACCTTTATCTAAGTGTTAACAATGACAGCATTTTTTCATCTCTAACTGAGTTTTCATCTCTCAAGTCTTTGGATTTGTCATTCAATATGCTGACAGGATCTACTAATATCAATAGATAATTCCTACCTAGGTGCTTCACATGACATTCTCTTATACGGTTTCTTTATCAAGAAAAAATGAGGACTTTATATCTATTTAATAATCAATTCAATGACAGCATTTTATCTGGCTGAGCTTTCATCTATGAAGAATTTGTTTTTGTATTTATAAATATAAATATGCATTCATGTATCATTTTTTTATGTATAATTTGAGAATCATATAACTCGTAAGTTTTCAAGTCTAACCGATAAGGTTGAGGAACAATCAATTGAACAACAGCATCCCATCAATTCTGATTTTTAATTTCTGTTATGCATATCAAGAGCTCTTTATGACTTGCATACAACAACAACTCTCTTGTAGTTTCTGAGATCATATCATCACATTTGGGGAAACTTGAGAACCTTGACCTAAGCTATAATATGTTCAACGACATCATTTTATCACATCTGCAAGGATTTTCTTCTCTTCTCTCATCTTTAAATTTATCAACCAATATGTTGTTAGGATCAACGTTGTCAATGGTAAAGTTGTGAATATTTAGATGGTACATGCCAACTTATTTAGCTCATTTTTTAACAATACTTTTTGAAATCTCTAAATTTTTCAGGCAATTTGTTGTTTATATCGCACTACAAAAGTTTACGATGTATATTCAATATTAGTTCTTTATCATAGGTTTACTGTTACTCTATTGTCATAATACTTAATTTCACTACTTATTTGATTGCCTGTTTTCAATTCTGCGCATCATGATAGGTTCATTGGGAGCATTGCCATCCCTGAAGATCCTATCTCTTAAGGAAACTAATTTAAGCGGGACATCAATAAATCAAGGTTAATCATAGTTTAGTTTCCGAAAATCTTAATTAATAATGTAAAATGGAATGGCTACTCTGTATCACCACTATTTTCATCATATCTTTTCTTGTTTCTTTTTCACAGGGACTTTCTTCAATTCGAGCACCCTTGAAGAATTGTATCTAGATCGTACTTCTCTCCCATTAAACTTTCTCTGGAAAATCAGAGCATTGCCTGCTCTTAAAGTCTTGTCTGTTGGTGAATGTGACCTCCATGGCACCCTGCCTGCTCAAGGTAATTAAATTAACAACTCTCCATCTGCCTATAACTAAATTATCAATGAAAGATACTTTCAACACTATTTTAACTATTTCATTATAAATTTTATAGGCTGGTGTGAATTGAAAAATCTAGAGCAGTTAGATCTCTTCGGAAATAATCTAGAGGGTTCACTCCCACATTGCTTGGGAAATTTGTCCTCTTTACAAGTATTAGATGTTTCTAGTAACCAATTTCATGGAAATATTAACTCTGGTCCTCTAACCAACCTTATATCCCTTGAATTTCTCTCACTATCAAATAACCACTTTGAAATTCCCGTTTCAATGAAGCCTTTTATGAACCACTCAAGCCTCAAGTTCTTCTCTAGTAAGAACAATAGTCTAGTAACGGAACCTACTGCTTTTCATGATTTGATTCCAAAGTTCCAACTAGTCTTTTTCCACTTGTCAAATAGTCCAACATCGGAAATTCCCAACTTCCTCTATCACCAATATGACTTAAGAGTCCTTGATCTCTCCTACAACAATATCACTGGAATGTTTCCATCATGGTTGCTTAAGAACAATACACGATTGGAGCAACTATTTCTGAGCGAGAACTCCTTTGTTGGTAATTTGCAATTGCAAGATCACCCAAATCTGAATATGAGCGAATTAGATATATCCAACAACAAAATGCACGGTCAAATTTCAAAAAATATTTGTTTAATCTTTCCAAATCTATGGAGCTTAGCGATGGCTAAGAATGGATTCACAGGTTGTATTCCTTCTTGTTTAGGAAATATTAGCTCTCTTGCAGTTTTAGATTTATCCAACAATCAATTGTCCACTGTAAAACTAGAATGGTTGACAACATTAAAGTTTCTCAAGCTATCAAACAACAAATTGGGTGGGCAATTGCCTGTCTCAGTGTTCAATTCTTCTCATATGCATTTTCTCTACCTAAGTGGTAACAACTTTTGGGGTCAGATATCAAATTTTCCATCACCCTCTTGGAATAGTTGGTCTGCATTGGATTTGAGTGACAATCAATTTTCAGGCATGCTTCCAAGGTGGTTAGTCAATTTGACTTTTGTAAGCATTGATTTGTCCAAAAACCATTTTAAGGGTCCAATTCCAAGAGACTTTTGTAAGCTTGACAAGCTTGTATATTTGGACCTTTCTAAGAACAAATTGTTTGGTTCTATACCATCTTGTTTCAGTCCAGTACAAATAACCCATTTGCATCTATCAAAAAATAGATTGAGTGGTCCATTAACATATGGATTTTATAACAGCTCTTCCCTGGTAACATTGGATCTCCGAGAAAACAATTTCACTGGCTCCGTTCCAAATTGGATTGGCAATCTTTCATCATTGAGTGTTCTTCTTCTGAGGGCTAATCACTTTGATGGTGAGTTCCCTTCTCAATTATGCTTGTTAGAACAATTAAGCATTTTGGATGTTTCACAAAATCAGCTCTCTGGTCCACTACCCTCCTGTTTGGGCAATCTTACTAATTTCAAGGCAAGTTCCAAGAAAGCCTTAGTGGATCCCAACATTTATTTTAGATCAAGTTCCATAGAAAAAGCTTATTATGAAGTAGTGGGTCAACCACCATTGGATATTATCCAAAACTTAGGAGACCTTTTTTGGACCAACTTTACAGAAGAAGTGATAGAATTTACAGAGGAAGTGATAGAATTTATGACTAAAAATATATATTATGGTTACGAGGGCAAAATTCTTAGCATCATGTCTGGTATTGATCTATCTAGCAACAACTTCTTAGGAGACATCCCACCAGAATTGGGAAATTTAAGTGAGATTCGTACATTAAACTTGTCACACAACAATCTCACTGGATCTATCCCTGAAACATTCTCAAACTTAAAGCAGATTGAGAGTTTGGATCTTTCTCACAACAACTTGAACGGTGTCATCCCTCAGCAACTTACTAAAGTTACTACATTGGCAGTTTTTAGTGTGGCACACAATAACTTGTCAGGTAAGACTCCAGAGAGGAAATATCAGTTTGGGACCTTTGATGAAAGCAGTTATGAAGGAAATCCTTTCTTGTGTGGACCTCCATTGCGAAACAATTGTAGTGAAGAAGAATCACCATCGCAGCCAATGCCTAATGATGATGAAGAAGATGATGGTTTCATAGACATGGAGTTTTTCTACATAAGTTTCGGTGTATGTTACACAGTTGTGGTGATGACAATTGCAGCAATTCTCTACATCAATCCCTATTGGCGACGCAGGTGGTTTAAATTCATCGAAGATTGCATAGATACTTGCAACTATTTTCTGGTGACTAGTTTTCACAAGTTCTCCAACTTCAGAAGGTGAATTTGTTACTGGGGAGACGGTCGTTCCTAGTTTGTGATGATTGTATGTCCTGTATGTCTAGCTATTGGATGCTTTCTAGTGTACTGCCTTTCTATTTATCTGAATTTTGGTTAGCTACGTATATTTATAGTTAAGTTATTTTTGCTATGCTTTTTGTACTTCAGAAGGTGAATTTTGGTTAGCTAGGTATATTTACAGTTAATTTATAGTTAAGCTTCTCGTTGGAATTTCCTTATGTGCAAAGGCTTGGTTTTGTAGAAAAATTAACTGTCTGCAGGGGAATCTAAAACATCTATTTATGACTTCAGAAGAACATCTAAGCTACCTTCAATCAATTCTCTTTTCAATGTACCAATATCTGATTCTAAAGCCTTCAACATTGAGTCATGGGATTCAAAAGAAAGCAGGACTTGTGAGGCTCCCATAAAACAAATTCCATGTAACAACATATATACCACTGTCTACCAATAAATTCCTGATACTCTGATAATTCACACCCTCTTTAATTGACCCAACAAGATTATGTCCAAACCATACAGATTCCTATTCTACAGATTCATGGATTACTTTATGCAAGGCAGAGGAATGATTTTCTGGAAAAAGAGTTTCTTGGGAACTTAGAGATGGTAGATTTCGTTGGAACTCTTCTCTCAGGACAATAGCATAGCTTCTTGAATCTCTGTTTCTAATCGGAACAGGGTTCTGGATTTGAAAAAAAAAGGGTTGGGTTCTTTGATGGCTGGTGGTTGTAATAATCCCTGGCCTAATATATCAAGCTTAGCTCTTTCTTTCTTGCGCTGACAGCCATCCATTGGTTAATCCACTTTATATATTCTGAGCAAAGTATGTGAGCTTTGAAGGGAAAAATAAGGGAAGGCGCAAATAGGAGTGTTATTTTATTGAATCCCGTTCTCTTATCTATCATATAGTAGCCAGCCTCTCAGACATGAATCCTAACCGATGTAGGATTAACCTTAACAATTTAGTACAAAAAAACAAGTCTTTTTAGTAAAAAAGTGGAAAGACAAATAACAGAACTCACATGATCCACAAAGTATGTGTTTCTTAGAACCAAATCACAAAATCTTCTGAGCTCCATTGCTTCGAACTCACATGATCCTCATAATGTCATTATAAAGGCTTTTCTCCTACTGGAATAAGATCTTTCCGTTGTAAACTTTGGCCTTCGGCTGAAGGTATTGTCCTATGTTGTACACCAAAAAGCTAAAAAGCATCTCGTTGGAATTTCCTTTTGCGCAAGGCATGGTTTTGTAGAATTAACTGTCTTCTAACATGTGTTCGTATTACTGTTTCCCGAAGCAAGTGAATACAAGGAAAATAACAAAAATAAAAATAAGATGGTAGGGCAATCTAAGAAATCTGGCACATGTGAAGTGATTAATCCAACAGAGCATGATGATACTGTTGAATTCAAAACTGAGCTTTGATACCCATTCTTGGGCTACAGTTTCCAAATCGTTTGCATCCACGGAGCTCCTATGAGTTGCTCTGCAGGGGTTTCTGGTGACAGCCAAAGAACCAGTTCCAGATAATTTGCAATCAATGACTGACTTCCAATTAATTGATGCTCTAAGAAATTATCTATGGAGAAGGAGGTATGCCATTGTTTTGGATGATGTACGGAGTGTAAATGCTTGGGAAACAATAAAATATGCATTTCCTGATTTTAACTGTGGTATTAGAACTTTCTTCACTGCACGTTTAAGTAACTTGGTTGAATCTATACAGAACACTAGTCATGTTTATGAACTCCAAGCTTTACCAGAAAATGAAGCTTGGACCCTCTTTTGTATGAAAGCATTTAGAGGGGAACATAAGGCTGTATGCCCTCAGGAAGAGATGTCCCGGAATATCTTTTCAATGTGAGATAATTTTTTTTTGAAATAATTTTTGAAATTCAATTGTTTATAACATTTATAGTTTATATCGTTTTTTAATTTTTTTCATATAAATTATTAAAACCTCAATTTTTTTTTTAATTTTTCCATGTTAACCCGAGTCAACCTGTGTAACCCGGGACCCGGCTCTTTGGCAGGGTTAACCTCCAGGCCGAGTTTGAAAACTATAGTTGTCATGAAAATATAACTTTAAAGAATGTAATTGAAAATAAATAAAGTGACGTGATCGGTTAAAAAACTAAAAACTGAAAAAATAGACAAAACCTCCTCTCTTTTATTTTGTTCAGGGGCCTCTTTTAAAAAATATTGATTTTTTTGTTATGTGTTTAATTTTCGGAGTGGTTTTTCTAGTTCATCTATGATTTTTTTTTTGTCTTTTATATAGATAAACTATGTTTTTTAAAATAAAAAAATATTTATTTTTAGATGATATTCTTAATATGTGTAGCCTTACATGTTATTTCTTTTTTCTTTTTATCTTATTCAATCAATTTAATGTTTTATTTTCAAGATTCAATATCTTGATTTATATTTGTTTCTCGGTTTTTCAAATTTTATTTTTAGATGTCATTAATGATTTTTAATATTGATTTATTAACATACATAATTCTTAGTTATTTGATTACATGTGTAAATAAATTTTTTTATTTGTTATATTTTTTGAACTATCAAAATATATTAAAAAAAACATATATAGATAATTTTTTATGAAAATAAAAATATTTTACCCTCGGTGAAGCGCACTTCACATAGCTAGTAGCAATTAAATCGGCTCCAGCCCCAAGCCTGGGATGGGACATCATTTTATTTTACAATTTTTTTAAAGAAAAATTTAACTGTGTATTGATAATCCGGTTGACCAGGTGCGGATCGATGACCTAGAGATGACCCAATCATCCGGATCTGAATCATTGACTAGGTGCAATGATGTCCTGCATTTTGGATCATTGAATAAGGTGCGGATTGATAATCCAAAGTCCGGATCAACATGTCATGTTGGTGGTAGTAATTATGATATATGAACGAAGATTCTTAACAATAATAGCTATCCCATGGTCAATGATATGCATTTACAAAATTGATTTTTTTTGGATAATTTTTATATTTCAATTTCATGTTTTCAATGGAGATTCTTAATAATGGCTGTAACATATTAATGTAACGTTTATATGACTTCTCCCTACTAGTTTAGTTCGATTCAATCTAATTGATGGTAAAAACAAAAGATTTAATCCCTAGTTGCCTTTTTACCGTACTAATTCTCTACAAAGGTTTGAAAAATTATAAATTTTCTTCTTGATTACAAGTAGCTGAAACATTATAATACTTCAAGTGCAATTCCTCGATCACAATCTAGCTAGAACAATGACTACGTAAAACAAAGTTAATGACAAAAATATGTGGCAAGAATTGGTGGTCTTTATCCCTGTTAAATTACTCCATCATTGTCTGCCAAGAAAATGTACTCGTCTTTCCTGACAAGCTATAGTGCATTCAAAACCCAAGGCTTTGGCAATCTGTGCTTGAACATGATGCTACCTCCAACTTTGATTTCTTACCGTGCTGACATGTTGATGATTTTTGCCACCTCTCAAAAGTTTTGATAGTGAAACTTACAACAGGATTCATCAACAGGAATAGAGGGTCCATGCATTTAAAACCGCTAGCTGTAAGTAGTTGCATAGAACATGCAAACTTGAGTATATATTAGTGGCCATATGAACTGTATTATCGGTTAGCTCTGCAAACATGGGGCTAAACCTAAGTAGATAAGGCTCCCTACAAGTAGTTCCTTCAGGACATATCACAAGGCCACCTTGGCTCAGCAAGTCCTATACTAGCTCGAAGTCTTTTCTCTATTTCTGGTTAGTTAGACAGTCTTGATTGGTGAAAATAGCTCAGAAATCATGCTTACGCTATATGTGACTGCAGTGAGAGGTTTCTTGATAGCGAGTGATTTAACCCAGATTGGATTAAAGAGAGTTCTGTGATTGCAAAAGTAGAGTGTGCCCCTTGACTTGCCTTCAGAATTAAGTTGTGGAGTGAAGGATTTTTGTTTCACTATGATGCCTCTCATTCCTGTTAGGGATAGTATGGCGATGGACAACTTGTAAGGTAATAGCATGCCAAGAAGGGATCTAATAAGGAAAATAATGAATCCAAAAGGAAATCATATGAACATAGCTAATGTAGCTATTGGACTTGGCCAGAAAGCCAATCTTTCATCATGGAAGATCAGTGTTTTGGATATTTCTTCCTTGGCAGGATTTGCCATGTTTTCTTCTCAGCTTCACTCACCAAATAAATTGCCTGATCCCACCCAAAAAAAAAAGTATGTCTGGTAAAAAAAAAATTAGTACTTTATCAACATAGAATAGAGAATTTGTGTTGATCAAAAGACTTGTCGAGGCAACCAAAGCCAATGTCACCATGTTTCTTTTGTTCCTCGTTACGAATCTGAATGTTGTTGAGAATAAAACTGATCACTTGTCATTTTTGTCTCCATTGAACTGACAAAATACTCACCAACCAACTTCAATTCTCTTTCAACAACAACCTCAATTTCCGAGTAATGTCTCAAAAATCCATCAAACATTACTCTTGGAAAAATCACTCATCACTCCTATTTTTGTCCCACATGATCTCATTACCCAATCAAATCCTTCGTTGCCAGCATCCTCCAAAAAGAACATAGGCAGGACAGCTCTTCCAATTCTAAAACACTCTGCCTTGATTCCAACCAAACTTAAGAAACCATAATCTTAAGCCCCATTTCTTCACCAACCAAACAAATAAAAAGGTATAAAAGCAGAAGAATAAAAGCCTTCAAAAGCCACCAGCATGATGTCAGGGAATATTGAAGATGATTTCAATAAGGCTCGTCAAAGTTTCATGATTTTTAAAACCTTTTTTTTTTGCCTTGAAATTATTTTTAAAAAAATAATTATTATCACATTCTCAAACTAAAACTAAATCAAGCAAACACACTGTAAGATTTCAGTCAAGAGGAAAATACTATATATAAAACCAATGACTCAATTTGATCACAACTCAAGTTTGTTTATATCTATAGAATCTGCAACTTGCTTTCCAAATCAGCTATAACATCAGAAATTGACAAAAATCTATGAAACCCCTCCAGCAAATCAGGATAGTCTGCAAACAGCTCAACCACATCTTGTGCACATCAACCAAGTCCTTGCACTTGTTTCTGTATGCACATAAAGTCATCAAAAGATCCTTGTTGATGTGCTTTTGCATCTTCCTTACAAAATCGACAGCTTCTTCATGGTCTATAGTACCTTTTCTACGGCCATTAATGCTTCTTGATGCAATTTTGAGAAGGTTAGAAAGTTATGAAGCAAGTGTGCAGCGCCGCGGTGATCATTTATTTTTTTAAATATTTATCTAGGTAATAGGAAAAATAAAATAAAAAAAGAAATTCTTATCTTTTATCACTGTATTGAAGGAATGAGAGTTGTCATCTAATATTTTAGTTATTAAAAACTATAATTGGTCTCAAAAATCGGTTACGGAGACTGTTTGCGTAATGAAAATGTATTAGCACCCTAAATACATTTTACCTAAGGTGAGTTACATTGTTTAATTGTCTGATATAAACTAAAGTATTATCGTGTTTTTTAATTATTGACTTGTCTAAGGTTTAAGAAAATTTCTCCTCTATAAGAAATTAATCTTTATTTTATCGGGTAAAACCTAACCGTTCTAATGTCAATAAAAGAATTAACTTTTATTAGAAATACGTCTTACATATAAGTTCATAATTTCAATAATTAAAAGAAAACAAAATTTGTTTTTGAAATTTTTGAAATATTAGCTTAGGTGTCACGACTTTAATAAGTTTGTTATTAAAGTCCAAAAGCATGCTAAGACATATTTTTTCAATTTTTGTTTTGTATGAAAACATGATATGAAAATTTTTATATTTTTTGAGAGACTTAGCCGCATGCATAAAAATAAAAAAATAAAAAATTTCTATATAATTTTTTACAACATTTCAGAAAAAATTAACTATTTTAATACTGGATTTGTATATTTATAATATAAAAATACAAACCAATATTAATCAAAATTGATAGAAAAATACGCGAGAAAATCACAAATTTTTTGAAAGGATTTTTGGAATTTTTTTATTTTTTATTTTGGATTTTTTTTGTTTTAATATAATATATATATATATATATATATATATATATATATATATATATATATATATATATATTATAATAAATATATATAGTGAGGGGGCCTGGTCCGGCCCAGTTATCTGGGCCGGACCCAGCTGAGTTGGGTTGTGTTGGGCCTATATCGGCCCAACAAATCCTTTTTTCTTTTTTGGACCCGGGCCCAGACCAGCCCAGCCATTTGGGCTGGTCCAGAACTGAACCGGCCTAGACAGGGGGTTAATTATTTCCCCCCGTCCCTCCTTCCTGTATGCAGAATGAATTCTGCATGCAGGCGCGGCCTGAAGTAGGGGGAAAAGAGAAGGGGAAAAGAGAAAGTTGGGGGGGCAACCTAGTCGTAGCTAGATGCCACGGTGGTGTTCATGCCGTGGAATACGGCGAGAGGCCGGTGGTAGTCGCGGCGGAGCTGGTGGCGACAGGTGGTGGTTGCTGCCTTTCTACTCAACTGTGCAGAGACACAGGGGTCTCCTTTGTTTCTCTCTCTCTTCTGCTTTTATTTATATTATTTCCACTCCCTCGTCTCTTTTCTGTTTCTTCCCTCCTGGTTCTTCTTTTTTCTTTTTCTTTTTTCTTTCCTCTTCTCTTCCCCTCCTCTGTTCTCCCCTGTTTTTCTTCCAACTCTCAAAATTCCCCCCTCGTGTTTTTTCGTCTCTGCCTCTGTCTCATTTACCTCCCCAAAACCATTCCTCCTCTAAAACGTTCCCAGCTTCTGTTACTTATAAGTGCAGGGGAGAGGTAGCCACCCTATCCTGTCCAAGCGCAGGGTAAGGTGGCATGGAGCGGGTTTTTTTTTCTTTTTTCCGAACAGTATATGAAACGGTGATGATGCGGTCAAAATGAGCTGTTTTATTTAAAAAAATAGCGCCAAAATAAATCAATTCTAAATCAATCCTCAATTTTTTATTTGTTTAACTAAGTTTTTAATTGTAATTTTGATTTTAAAAAATAATTCAATTATATTCCTGTCAAATTCCTCCATATATATATATATATATATATATATATATATATATATATATATATATATTTGTGCCCTATCAACTCTAATTAAGTCGGACTCTTATCCTGGTTATTACCGGGGCATTAAGCCTATCCAATATAGTAAGCATTAAAAAAATATATATGGAATCCTTATGTTCAAAAGCTTTTTCAAACTAGTTACCTAGATAAATGTTGACTAATGCAAAGTGAAGAATAAAGGATTTATTATAAATTAAAAATTTTAAAAATCAAGAACATTATAAATATAAAAAACTTTTAAAATACTCAATTTTATTTTGCTCTTTCTTTATTTGTTAAAAGGTTATTATAAATCTTTACATAAAAAATAAACTAGAAAACCATAATAATACTAAATAGAAAAAAATAAATTAAAAAAGGAAAAAAACTATAAAAGCATCATATGAATAGAAAAATAAAATTAACAAAGTAAAATATCTATTTTCCTAAAAACATTTCCTACATCAAATGTTTCTTTCTTTTGATTTCTTCTTCTTCTTCTTCTTCTTTTTTTTTTTGCAATTAAGTTGCGAGCTATGATTATTAAATCCAACTCCACCTAGTGGTTTAACTCTTAAAATAATTTGAACTAATTTTGACATTGATATAACCAAACTCAGGGGATCTTCAAATTGATATGCAACTCAATACATATATTTATATTCAAAATCCAAATTAATGTATTGTATCCTCTCTCTCTCTTATTGTACATTCTTAGGATGTATTTATTGCTCCAGAATAAGTGATACTGACTTTATACCAGCTTCACATATAAATTTTTTTTACATACAAAAAAATATTTATTTTCAGTATACTACTCATCTATTATTTCTCACTTTACAATCAGCAGAGGAGAGAGAATGAGAATGAGAATGCTAAAAATTAAGATTTATTTCCAACTCTAAATATTTTCTTTTTTATACGCTATTTATTTTAGTAGTTACATTTTTAATTGCTATTTGTTTATTGATATGATATTTTCAGTAGCCATTAATTAACTTGAAATGTTATGTCAAGATTTAACTAGTGTTATGTAAGTATATAGGGTATGCTCGATACGTGGGTAAAGGAGTCTTTCATCTCTTTTACTTATGTTCATAGCAATTTCAAGGGTAGGAAAAAATCTAAAGAAGTTTAAGATTTAATCTCGAAAGTGGAGTTAAATGATAACTTTATGGAGGGTGGAAGGGGTAAAATCAGGAGTAAATCACATATATCAGATATTTTTTTCTTGGACCAAATTCATTTTGATGGGATAGAGATTGATGCAGTGGATAATTGAGAATTTTGACTTCACAGGTCTACGAAGAATAAAAACAAGCGCTAGTGGATGATGAGATTAAACTGCAGTTGTTTTTTAAATAATTTTTTATATTAATAATATTTATTTTATTTTTTAAAAATTATTTTTGATATTAATATATTAAAATGATTTAAAAATATTAAAAATATATTAATTTGAAGTTAATAAAAAAATAAAATTTAAATTTTTTAAAAATACTTTTAAAACGTAAAAAAAAAAAAACAGAGTTAAAGAATTTTAGAAAATCAAATGTTCGAACAAATGACTTCCCAAGTCTACTCAGAAAAAAATCAAAGTAGCTTACACAACAAGTTGAAGGAACACCCCGTTCCAGAAGCTTGAAGAAAAACATTAACAGACTAATGAAAATAATTGTGGGGCCCATGATCAAATCAATTGCTCAAACAGTAATCACAATTTATTTTAATTTTGTTAAATTTTTAAGTTAAAGAATTTATGTTGAAAAATAATTTTTAATATTAAAAATAAGCGGGGTTTGTTTTTTATTTGACTTTAAATATGTCAATTAATCATGTTTTAGATAATGTTTTCATTAAATAATTCAATATTACAGGATTAAGTTTAGTTAATCAAGTAATTTAACATATAGATAAATTTAACATAAAACTTGTTTTTTTTTTTGGCAAGCCATTGATATTATCTTTTGTTTTCAATTTTATTGGCCCACACGGTGTCTATGATGGTCATCTCTGCCCTAACTTTCTTCATTCAAACACATCAATAATATTTTAATCAATGCATATTTTTCTTCTTTCGTAGTTATATAAATATATTTATAAAAATGAAAATGAATTTGTTTTGAATGGACTAATATCATTCAGATTAAGACTATTCAAACAATAATTAATATGGAAGTAAATCAGCCTAACAGATAGTTCATTGGGAATCTTGACTTCACAAGTCTACGAGGAAAAAGAAGTGCAAGTGGATGATGAAGCTACCGGGAAATCACTTCATTCCATGAAAAAAGTTTGAGGAAGAAATTTGTGTATTCCACAAGATCAAATCAATTGTTCAGAACACATGACTTTCCATGTCTATATATGAAGAAAAAGCAAAGTAGTTTACGCAACAAGTTGGAGGAATTAACTGTCACTGACAGTGATTGTGGAGCCCTAGACTTGATGCATGCATCTATTGGATCCTCATAAATAAGAAAAAAAGACAACCACTGACATTGACTTGGTGCATCTAGTACTGGAACCTAATATGACAAAAAATAAAATAAATAAATGAATTTTCTTAATCACAAATTCACATATGGCTTTTTTAAGTATTGTTGTTTTTTTCCAAGTTTAATCACAAATCCACAGATCAGTGGGTATATTTAGTATTGTAGTTTAATCACAAATCCACGGACTAATTTTTTTTTCATTTTTACTATGTGTCAAAGTCAATTGACTGTATGAAGAGAGCCAAAGTGTACAGTATTCACAGTCCCAAATACACATAACACTGCTTAGTTCTCGCTACTGTGCTCATTAACATTAACTATTTATTGAAAAGTTGATTTAAATTGAACAGAATTTATATGTCAAACGTAGTATAAATAGGACCTCTATGGTTGCCCGAATGCACATATGACATAACAAACAACAATATTCTACGTAGTACTTCATAGAGTTATCTATCTAAGATGATGATGAAAAAAATGGGGGCTTGGATGTTGCTAGCATTATTGACTTTGGTTGGCGACTGGTGTGGTCGTTGTTATGGGTGTTTGGAGGAAGAGAGAATTGGTCTCTTAGAGATCAAAGCTTTGACCAATCCAAACAGCTTTTACATTGGAGATTGGGTGGAGTATAGTAGTAATTGTTGTGAGTGGTCTGGGATCGAGTGTGATAACATTACAAGGCGAGTGATCCAACTCTCCCTTTGGGATGCAAGGGATCAGAGTTTGGGGGATTGGGTTCTCAACGCATCTTTGTTTCTGCCTTTTAAGGAACTGCAAAGTCTTGATTTGAGTTATAATGGACTGGTTGGTTGCTCTGAGAATCAAGGTCGGTTCAATGCTTCTGTTCTTGTAATCATAAAATAAATTCATATCATTGTGTGAATCTTATACTGAAATTACGCTGATGAAGTGGCTAGCTGGTGTTTAATGTCAATCATCTTGCTTTGATGTGTTTCTCTTCCAGGCTTCGAAGTCCTCTCATCAAAACTGAGGAAACTGGAGGAACTTGACCTAAGTCTGAACCGATTTAATAATGATAAAGGCATTTTATCATGCTTCAATGGGCTTTCCGCTCTCAAGTCTTTGGACCTGTCATACAATGAGGTGACAGGATCAGGTAGCTTCGATGGTGACCGTTTAATTATTTAGCTTTGAAACATTTTCTTTTCTCCTTGTCATATGATTTAGCTTCTATGCGTTTATTTCCTTCCAATATATATGCTTAATTTTGAGAAACATCATGCAGGTCTCAAAGTCTTGTCATCAAGGTTGAAAAAGCTGGAGAACCTAGACCTCAGTTACAATCAATGCAACGATAGCATTTTTTCATCTCTAAGTGGGTTGTCATCCCTCAAGTATTTAAATCTATCAAAGAATCAGCTGACAGGATCATCTACTGGTATCAATAGTAAGTTGCATTCTCTTAAGAAAATTGAGGACTTTATATCTACTTAGTAATTAATGATAGCATTAATTTCATCTCTAATGATTTATATCTATATATAAATTGTTTTTCTAATAAGACCGGAAGAGATCAAAATTAAGATGATTAAAAATCACTTTTTGACAATTAGGATGATTAAAGGTATTGTTACAGCTGTTATTGTGGTCACTGTTAGTGCAGATTAATTAGGGTAGCTGGCAGATGCATGGACACGTGTTAGAAGTTGTTAAGAGTCTGGTAGAGTTAGTTAACAATATAATAAAAAAAAAACAATATAATAAATCGTTCATCTGTTTTCCTTCTGCTTAACAGATGATTATATTACAATACACAAAATGGATACTTCCACTCTATCCTTCTTGACCAAACACGCAATCTTATAACCGATCGGATAAAAGATTATAATTATAACTATTGTCTGATATTAAGAAGGCACCATAACAAGAAGTTTTCTACGAAATAATGGACAACTGCCTGCTCACAGAATTTTGTCTCTGGAAAGCTAGTATATATGCTAAATGGCACCCTGCCTCACCAAAGTAAATTATATCACTAATAAACTTGTATTGTTGAATAGATCTCTCAATAAATAGTACATGATTGATATATTCCTATTCCCTTAACATGAACATATGGATATATTCTGCAGGCTGGTGTGAACTGAAGAATCTTGAACAGCTATTTCTCTCAAGAAACAATCTAAAGGGCGTACTCCCTCCTTGTTTGGGAAATCTATCATCTCTACAAATCTTGGATTTATCTTACAATCAATTGGAGGGAAATATTGCCCTTAGTCACCTTTCCCATCTTACGCAGCTTGAATACCTCTCAGTTTCAAATAACTACTTTCAAGTTCCAATATCATTTGGTTCATTTATGAACCTCTCCAACCTCAAGTTCTTTAAATGCGATAACAATGAGCTAATAGCTGCACCCAGTTTTCAGCCTTCAGCTCCCAAGTTCCAGCTTCGTTTTTTTAGTGCTTCAAACTGTACTTCAAAACCACTCGAGGCTGGATTTCCAAACTTCCTCCAGAGCCAATATGATCTGGTGGTTGTTGATCTATCCCATAACAAATTCGTTGGAGAACCTTTCCCATCTTGGCTGTTTGAGAATAATAGAAAGTTAAATCGACTATATTTGAGAGACACCTCATTTATAGGTCCTTTGCAGCTGCCACAACATCCAACACCCAACCTTCAGACAGTAGATATGTCTGGCAACAACATACATGGTCAAGTTGCAAGAAACATATGTTCGATTTTTCCACGTTTGAAGAACTTCATGATGGCTAACAACAGCCTCACAGGTTGTATTCCTCCTTGTTTTGGGAATATGAGCTCTCTGGAATACTTGGATCTTTCCAACAATCACATGTCTTGTGAACTGCTTGAGCATAATTTTCCAACAGTAGGCTCCTCGTTGTGGTTCTTAAAGTTGTCCAATAACAATTTCAAAGGGCGATTACCACTCTCTGTGTTCAACATGATTGGCCTAAGTTACCTCTTGCTCGATGGAAACAAATTTGCTGGACAAGTATCTGATACCTTTTCTCTTGCATCATCATTTTCGTGGTTTGATATCAGTAACAATATTCTGTCAGGCATGCTTCCAAGGGGAATAGGGAACTCTTCAATAAACAGCTTGCAGGGAATTGATTTGTCCAGAAATCATTTTGAAGGTACCATTCCAATAGAATATTTCAATTCTTCTGGGCTTGAATTTTTAGATCTTTCTGAAAACAATCTGTCTGGGTCATTACCGTTGGGCTTCAATGCATTAGATTTACGCTATGTCCACCTATACGGAAATAGATTGAGCGGTCCACTGCCATTTGATTTTTATAATCTCTCTTCGTTGGCGACATTAGATCTCGGCGATAACAACTTAACTGGGCCCATTCCAAATTGGATTGATAGCCTTTGGAAATTGAGCATTTTTGTTCTCAAATCTAATCAATTCAATGGGAAACTTCCTCATCAGTTATGCTTGTTAAGGAAATTAAGCATATTGGATCTTTCAGAAAATAACTTTTCTGGTCCGTTACCCTCATGTTTGAGCTATTTTAATTTTACGGCATCAGATGAAAAAACTTTGGTCGCTAATATAGAGTCACGAGATGATGGAAGCCGGAAAGAAATATTGGCATCCATAGGGGGAAGAGAATTTGGGAACATAGATTTTTATCTTCATGACAAAATTTTGTGGCCAGAGATCAGTGTTAAAATATCTGTAGAGCTTACAGCAAAGAAAAATTTCTACACTTACGAAGGCGATATCCTTCGTTACATGTCTGTTATGGATCTTTCTTGTAACAGATTCAATGGAGAAATTCCGACAGAATGGGGAAACTTAAGTGGGATATATTCTCTAAATCTGTCACAAAATAATCTCACTGGATTGATCCCTTCATCCTTCTTCAATCTGAAGCAGATAGAGAGCTTGGATCTTTCTCACAACAATTTGAATGGGAGAATTCCTGCACAACTCGTTGAACTAACCTTTCTAGAAGTTTTCAACGTGTCGTACAATAATTTGTCAGGAAGAACACCGGAGATGAAAAATCAATTTGCTACCTTTGATGAGAGCAGTTATAAAGGGAATCCTCTTCTTTGTGGACCTCCATTGCAAAACAGTTGCTACAAAACAGAATCGCCATCCGCGAGAGTGCCTAGCGATTCCAATAATGGAGATGGTGGCTTCATAGACATGGACAGTTTCTATGTGAGCTTCGGTGTGTGTTACATAATTGTGTTGTTGACAATTGCAGCAGTAATGTGCATAAATTCGCATTGGCGACGCAGGTGGTTTTATTTCATTGAAGAATGCATTGACACTTGCTACTGCTTTTTGGCTATTAACTTTCCCAAGTTGTCCAGATTCAGAAGGTGATTGGATCTTATCAGGAGCGTATGGGCTGCTTTCTGAATTTGTTGTAATCCTCTGTGGAGAAGCAGTCGCATTCCAAATCAATGGTTGCTCACTGCATGTTTAGCAATTTGCCTGTGAGAAGTGTTCTGTGGAAGTGTTCTTGTTGCTTAGCCTTTCTGTTTTGATGTGACTTGTGTTTGTCCTTGTGCTTGTATCAATAATTGTTTGTTTCTTTGTTATGTCTTAATTATATTGAGCAACCAACCAATATTTCTTGGCTTCTTGTGATTACTATATCCCTAATAATATGGAATTTATTCACAATTGTAATAGTTTACAGTATCGTATTTTCTCAATTAAAAAAATAATTGATAGAACCGAAGGAATGTGGTAAAGCAATAATTTTGTTTGCTGAAAGAACATAAGTCTAAACTTAAAACAAGGCAATATTTTATTTATTTATTGAATAATCAGTATTTACCTATTTTGGTAATTTTCTCAGCCCTAGCTATTTAAGCCTTACTTGTGGGCTATTTTGAACATCAAGAGTTTATTTCAGATTTTTCTCTCCTGTTGGGTCTCTTTCAAGCCCATTTTGCACTTAATTTTGAATTCTTTTAATTAAATCGGTTTTAAACTTTTATATCAACAATTGGAGTATGGTTTTAAGATTAGATTATTTAATTGTAATTTTTCCAAAAAATACGAGTTTTTTATCTTTATTCCTCTATAATTTCAAGGCTATAAGAGAACCCTAATTCATTCACGCCTCATGAAATTCAATTTGGCCAGTGGTGGTATAAGGAAACGAAAAGGTTGTTAGAAAAATTAAGAATTTTGAATGTTTCATTTTAAAACGGTGACTACTTCATATTGTTCAATCTTCTATTACCTGTTTGCTTTTTATGATTTCTACTGCTGTGATAGTCAAGTTTGATAATACAAATTACCTGTTTCAATTTTATACTTGGCTCCTCCAAGCCTGCAATTGAGGGGGAATGTAAAGATATCAAAGACTCTAGTCTTGCCACATGTTAAAAGATTAGAGAATGAAATGGTTAGAATGTTGTTAGTAGCTGTTAGTTTTGTTTGTCAATTAAGAGAACCAATTAATATTATTTAGTGAAGAATAGATAACGTGAATAAGTTTTTTACTGTAGCAATATATAAACCAAGCTGTTAAGAGTATTGAATTTAGATTGAGCTCCCCTTTCCAGCTTCCTACCTGAATTGGTTGAAATGATTCATTTGAGATACTTAAGTTTGAGATGGACCATGACAAGTGAGCTTCCAGAGTTCATAAGGAAGCTCAAGTACTTGGAAATACTTGATTTGAAAGGGAGTCTTGAATCTTCTTTGCCTGCTGGGATCACACAATTGACATGTATTTGCCAGCTCCGTAACTATCGACACAGTTTCCAGTCATCATCATTCTTCCCAGACTCTCATGGAATGAGAGTTCCAACAAGAATAGGAAGATTGACGAGCTTGCAGAAATGGGGAAGCGTTGAAGTGAATAAAGATTATGAGTTAGTCAGGGAGTTGAGAAAGCTAACTTGGTTGAGAAGGGAATGGATCTCTGTTATACTTTGTGTTGCTTCTCATTTTTTTATCCTCACACAAAAAAGAAAAAATGCAAAGAAATAAAAAAAATTATCAGAAGTAAACAAAAATATATAGAAGTAAAACAAAGATATAGGGACGCCCAAAAAATGATCAAAGATTAGTTGTGGAAGTTCAAAAATATAAAAATTGAAATTGAACAATATGTTTTCAATTCAATTGGAGGAAGAAAAGTTTAAAATCAGATGTTTAAAGACTCAATTAGATTTTGTTAAAAGATTAATTGAGTTTATGAAGGGTTAAATTGCAAGAAAAATTGATTTTTAAGTCAATTTTGCCTTTAATTTAAAGAAATTAAAGTTTGGGGGTCGTATTACAATTTTTAAGAGTTAATTTGGTCAAATCAAGGGCTTAATTGCATAAACATTGAAGTTTGACGGCACTTAGGGACTTGATTGAAGAAAACCAAAACCAAGGACCAAACTAGAAAAGGCACGTAAATATAGGGGATGGAATTTGCTTGACCGCTTTTTATAATCGGCTTGTTTTAACTCGCAAGTGCACGAGTGTGCGATGTAGCAATTAATTCGGTAAGATCGAGGTCATATCCACAGAGAGCTAGATCTAGAAATTAAGCTAGGTAACAAAACAAAACTCAAGAGAAATTAAATTAACAATAACTTGGTTGAAAATGATTGATGGATTTGTTTTCAAAGATGAAAAAGTGTAAAATAGATTTTAAATGACAAGAAAAAGTAAGTCTTGGTCCAAATCAATTTTAATGGTGATGTATTGGTGATTTCTTCAACATATATAAGATAACTCAACCTAATATCAACGATGGTGATATTAGATCGGAAGATATTACAATGAAGTTTAAAAAAATAAAGATTGATTATTGCTTAAGAATGAATAAGTATTTTCATATTAAGTAAGACATTGAATCAAGCAATCTCCATACCAAAACTAAGGTTTGTGCATAAAAATTCAAGATTATAACATTACCTAAATAATTTCTAAAATTTCTTTGCAATAATAAAACATTCATGAAGAAAATGAAAAGATAGACATTAAGATTCATTCATATCTTAAAGAACTCACCTCAACCACCATCATCCTTGATTTGGATCCAAGAAGAAGATTAGCCAACCATGATTATATATAATAACACTTTAATAAACATAAAATGACTTGAATCAAACTGAAATAATGAGTTTTACAAGCTAAAGAACCGAAATCTATAAAGAAGAACACAACACAATTTCAGTAAAAATTCAGACACAAATCTGACTCTAACTTTGGACAGCAATTCGACCCTTTTAGAAGCCTCTCTGGAGATGGCTATTTGAGACATATTTATAGGCCATTCTGTTAGCTTTCCAGATCATTAAAGAACAGCTCATTTGGACATCTGAGTCAAAAGTTATGGACAAAACACCGAAAGGCGTTCTGGAAAATCAAACCAGGCCAGCTTGGAGAACACTTTGGTGCACATTTTTCTTCCTCCTTTATGAGTTGTCTCTTTCTTCTTTTGACCCAAAATAATGTCACAATGTCCCCTCCAGCTTTCCATCCATGTGCTTGCCCTCTTGGATCAATGAATTACCCAAATAAATCAAATGTTATTTATTGTGTGGACATGTAGGATCATGGATTGTGTTTGGGCTGATTTGGAGGGTGATTTGGGGCTGATTTTGGGGCTGCTTTGGGGTTGAATTTAAGCATCAAATAAGGATACAAATGTACCTTTTATTTGGGCTAAGATTGACATTGAAACCTTGAGTGTTTGATGGTTGAAGTTTGCACACAACATAAGGCAAGTTTGGGCTTGAAATAGATCATATGATATTCTTTTCTAGAATTGGAATAGAATTGATTTTTGGGGCAAATTTGGAGCACTTATTTGAACCAAGATTTGCTTCAATCTTCAACTAAATTTATCTTCAATTCTTTGTTCCGAATTCCGACGTTGAATTTTCTGAAATAATTCATTTAAGCTCCAAAAACCTATCGAAACATTAAAAGAAACTTCATTACTAAAAAGCACATCAATTATTATAAAAAACCCAAATAAAAACAATAAATACATATGTAAAATAAGAGACTTAATGATACTTTTGATGCACAATCACACCCCCCAACTTAGATTTTGCTAGTCCTCAAGCAAAACAAAACATAAAACCTTTGAAATAAAAAGAATAATAATAACATAATTAGGCTCGACTCACCACACTTAAAGGACCTATCATGCAAACATTGGTATCTTTAACCTAGTGTACACAATAGCAAATAAAGAAAAATAAGCATACTCACATTCTCTAAATCAAACATCCATACAAAATTCCAAATTCAATCGTATTTATCAATGCAACCAACATAATTGATTCATGCGAAAACTCAACTTGTAATCTTCCCTTCTTACTACTACAAACAAGGTAGCAAACTAGAGAAATATCTATACATATTTTTTTTCTTTTTTTTTTCTTTTTTTTTGAAGATATTATTTATTCTTTTTCTTTAAGTGGTCACTTCCCTTTTGACGCGAATACAAACATTTGTGATGAATGCACCCGGTTACTCACAAAGTCACAAACTTAAAGTGCTTTGCATACTCATATTTCAAGCTGCCATTTGACGTAAAGATAAACATTTGTGATGAATACCCCTAGTTACTGAGCAACTCAAAACATTGGAGTAGATAGAACTTTGTACACATTTGTGTAATATTGATTACTCTATTTACTTAAACCTTGTTTAGGACTAGATCAAAAGGGATAATCACAAGTAAAGCATCACACTCATCTTTCATGCATAATCACACAACTCACACAACTTTTACAAGGAAAGATGTACTTCAATAATCTTAAAAAAAAGTATGCTATATCTTGCTTTATAAGATATTATCCATCCCAAATTAAAGCATGCAATGTTCAACACAATAATGAATCCAAAAAATGTAATGTTGATCCTAAACAAGACTTGTTCACATACGAATGTGATTTTTTTTCTAACAAACATGGTCATCTCAAGCATTCAACATAATCAAATATCTAAAATTAAGTTTTACATTATCCTCAATGTAAAAAAAAAAAAAAAGGAAAGAGAAGAAAAGTATAAAGATTAGAAAACTGTTACTCCCCTTTTGTTCTCAAGGATGAATGTCTGATTGATTTGGACATGAGCTGACTTCTTGCTTGATTTTTTTTTTACCTGCATATCACAACTAAAAGAAAACATTGATTTTGTTTTTGTTTTTTTTTTTTGAAAATAAAGAACCTCACACCCCCCAACTTAAAATAATGCATTGTCCCTAATGCATGAACAAGAAAATATAAGAGATGGAAGAAAGAGAAAAAAAATAAATAAAAATGAAAAAAATAAAATTAAAAACTCATTACTTCTGACACTACAATGGTATTGGATCTTCAAGATCCAATGTCTCAACTTCAGCCACAAAGTTTTCAAGATAAGGTTTCAATCGATGACCATTTACTTTGAAAACATTTCCATTCTTAGGATTTTCTACCTCAAATGCACCATGCTCAGATATGGATTTAATCACAAATGGACCAATCCATTTTGTCCTCAACTTCCCAGGAAAGAGATGTAATTGTGAATTATACAAGAGAACCTTTTGACCAACATGAAAGGATTTTCTAAAAATATGTTTATCATGCAAAGCTTTCATCTTATGTTTTGAAATTTTTGCATTTTCAAATGCATCATTTCTCAGCTCCTCTAATTCATCCAATTGAAGCTTTCTATTTTTGCCAACCTCATTTTCATTGTCATTGAATTGCCTGATGGCCCAATATGCACGGTGCTCAATCTCAACAGGGAGATGACAAGGCTTTCCATAAACTAGCCTATAAGGAGACATTCCTAAAGAGGTCTTGTAAGCAGTGCGATATGCCCACAAAGCATCAACTAGTCGTAGGGACCAATCTTTACGGTTTGGATTGACTGTTTTCTCTAGAATGTTCTTGATCTCCCTATTTGCCAACTCAGCTTGGCCACTAGTTTGTGGATGATAGGGGGTACTGACCTTGTGAATTACACCATATTTTCTCATCAAAATCCCAACAGGCTTGTTACAAAAATGCTTACCCCATCACTAATCATAGCCCGGGGCATGCCAAAACGAGAGAAAATATTTTCTTTCAAGAATTTGACCACAACTCGATGGTCATTGGTTCGAGATGCAATGGCCTCCACCCATTTAGACACATAATCAACAGCTACAAGGATGAATTGGTAACCAAATGAACTTGGAAAAGGTCCCATGAAATCAATCCCCCAACAATCAAATATTTCCAAAACAAAAATGGGGTTTAGGGGCATCATGTTACGCCTAGTGAGGTTACCTAGTCGTTGGCATCGGTCACATGCAACACAGAAGGCATGGACATCTTTGAACATGGTGGGCCAATAAAAACCACACTGCAAGATCTTGGCAGTGGTTTTCTTGGAAAAGAAATGCCCACCACATGCTAATGCATGACAAAAATTAATTACACTTGGAATTTCATGATCAGGGATGCACCGCCTAACAATTTGGTCAGGGCAGTATTTAAATAGGTAGGGGTCATCCCAAAAAAAGATACGCACGTTGCGCAATAATTTTCGTTTGTCAAGTTTAGACCAATGAGAAGGAATCTGACTTGTGTCTAGGTAATTTGCTATGTCAGCATACCATGGAGAGCCAATGTAGGAAACAGTACCTGCACAAAATAAATTTTCATCAGCAAAGAATTCATATATTGGAGATTCATCAATTGTGGTCTCATAGCTTGAAAGACGGGACAAATGATCAGCCACTAAATTCTCTACTCCCTTTTTATCTCGAATTTCAAGGTTAAACTCTTGGAGTAAGAGGATCCATCGAATCAAACGTGGCTTGGCATCTTGTTTTGTGAGCAAGTATTTCAATGCTGCATGATCAGTGAAAACAATAACAAGAGATCCAACCAAATAAGACCGAAACTTGTCTAATGCAAAGACCACAGCTAAAAGTTATTTTTCAGTTGTAGTGTAATTCAATTGAGCATCATTCAAAGTCTTGCTAGCATAATAAATGACATGAGGTTTCTTATCTTTTCTTTGCCCTAAAACAGCCCCTACCGCAAAATCACTAGCATCACACATCAGTTCAAATGGTAAAGACCAATCAGGAGCTTGCATGATTGGTGCAGTGGTCAACAACCCTTTAAGCTTTTCAAAAGCTTCTTGACATTTTGATGTCCAATCAAATTGAACATCTTGTGACAACAAGTTACACAATGGTTTGGAAATGGTACTAAAAGAATGAATGAATCTTCGGTAAAAACCAGCGTGTCCTAAAAAGGATCTCACATCTTTCACACTCCGAGGGGTAGGTAATTTTTGAATGACTTCAACCTTTGACTTATCTACCTCTATCCCTTTTGAAGAGACAATGTGACCTAAGACAATGCCATGTGTCACCATAAAATGACATTTCTCCCAATTAAATACAAGATTCCTCTCTTCATACCTTTCAAGAACTTTTTCTAAATGCATTAGACACAACTCATAAGAATCCCCATAAACTGAAAAATCATCCATGAAAACTTCCAAAAAATTTTCCACCATGTCACTAAAGATACTCATCATACACACCTTTGAAAAGTGGCTAGTGCATTACACAAGCCAAAAGGCATTCTTCTATAAGCATAGGTACCAAAAGGACAAGTGAAAGTGGTTTTTTCTTGGTCTTCTAAAGAAATCTCAATTTGGTTGTAACCTGAGTATCCATCAAGAAAACAATAGAAAGCTCTTCCGGCTACTCTTTCAAGCACTTAGTCTAAAAATGGAAGTGGAAAATGGTCCTTCCTAGTCACCATGTTCAACTTACGATAATCAATGCACATACGCCATCCAGTTTGGATTCTAGTTGGTACTAGCTCATTATTTTCATTCTTCACTACCGTGACTCCAGATTTTTTAGGGACAACTTGGGTTGGACTAACCCATTTTGAGTTTGCAATGGGGTAAATGATACCCGCATCAAGTAGCTTAAGCACTTCACATCTTACTACTTCCTTCATGTTTGGGTTCAATCGTCTTTGCATTTGCCTCACAGTTTTAGCCTCTTCTTCAAGATAGATTCTATGTGTGCATAAAAGAGGGCTAATTCCTTTCAAGTCAGTAATAGTCCACCCAATTGCTTTCTTGTGTTTTCTCACCACTCTCAAAAGTTCTTGTTTCTGCTTTGTCGCACCCTCCCGAGAGCTCGACGTCGCGGCGACACTTCCTTCGTAGCGGGGATTCGATGTTGGGGTCTTTCTGTTGTGAAAAAGGGAGTCGCCACCTAGTATTATGGTCACTAGGAAACCTAACTGGTCTTTCAGAGATTCTAAGGCAAGGGACTGGTTGCGTAAAGGGAAGGTTTTAGCACCCCTACTACGCCCTACCTAAGGTAAGCTGCTTGGTGTTTGATTTGCCTTATAACTGTTATGGTGTTGATGTTCTCTAATCCCATCAGTTTCCTAGGATAAGTCTGCTCTGATGAACGAAATCTAGGGTGCTTTAAAAACCTATTTTTGTCTCGTAAACCGTGGAGTAAAAAAATAATTGAAATGTCCTCGATTATAATCAAGGCTTCTTTCAAGGATTTGTGCGGATTTATTATTCCTAGGAAATTATTTTGGATATTTACCACTCCGGGTTTCTTTATCCAAATATTAACAGTGAATAATAACAAATTATTCCCAATAATATTTTGGATATTCGTCCTTTAAGGATTTCTTTATCCAAACATTAGCGGTGAATAATAGATGAATTCCCCCAAAATAAGATTTTTATATTTTTTGGAATATTGGCCAATACCCTTTGGAGTTTTACAAACATGTTGTAAAATCCAGAAATGCAAGAAAAATGATTTTTGTTGTGTTTAAGAAATCCATGCGAAAACACATTTTCAAAGCTTCAAATATTTATTTTTTATATAAAAAAACATAAAAACAATGTTAGGGTATTGGCCGTATGCAGGAAAACAAAACATTTTATATTTTATATTTTTTTTGAGGTCTCGACGAAAACCGGGTATTTTCATACCGGACTTGTATCTTTATAGTACAAAAATACAACCTTGCAGAAAATCACAGATTTTTTAAATACATCTTTGAAGAAAACTTTATGAATGGGCCAGACCCGGCCCAAAATAAAATGAGCCGAAATCAGCCCAAAAATAAAATGGGCCTACTTTGAGTCCAGCCCAAACCACATGACTGGTTACTGTTCACTGCACAGTACACATTAATTAATTTTCCAGTTACTGTGCACATGCAAGTACCTCCAAACTGCATGCAAAGACCACGTTACTGTTCAAGTGAATTATATTTCACTTGAACAGTGCAAACACAAAGCAAAAAAAAATGCAGGAAGTTACAGTTTAATCAAAGCTGGAAGTCTGAAACAAGTCTGCTCATTACTCTAAAAAAAACAATTCCGCAGGCACCAAAACACATTAAGTCCTGAAACTGAAACCTATAACAGAAGCTATAACAGAAGCCATGCATTTCTACAAGAAACAGAGGAACAAAAACATGAAACCAGAACCTGCAAAAACAAAGTCCCCTTAATTAAAAGGACACTCCCTCACGTTATGTTCTTTAATTAGACAGACCTTCCCTCACGTCATATACATCCTTCACTAGCCAAAAGCTTTGTTTAACAACAAAAACTTCTCCCGTTACATTCTGCAGCTCCTGCCTGCAGTAAAGAAGGAAACTGGAGGCCAGGTTAACCTCCTCTCTCTGTTTTTTCTGTTTGTTTTTCTTATCTGTGCTTACTCTCTCCGTCTCCCCTACTCTCTTTGTTTTCCCTTCTTCGTAGAAACTATGTTTCTAAGCCACTAACATTCCTATATATGCAACCTTCCCGGCAAGGAGACAGCTCCAGCAGGGAGACCATGAAAAACAGTCACTCACAACAACAGACCAAGAAAAAAAAACGCAGCTGTAACGTAGACAAATAATCCAAACTACAAAGTATGGCAGTGACAGTGGGCAAGCACCACCTTTTTGTTCAAACCAAAACTGAAATTAGAGCAAAGCGGGGAACAGATTTTTTTTGGAAAATAAGCAAGCAACCGGTGCCAAGTTTCAATACAGCAGAAACTGGCAGCTATATCTGCGGATGCTGCTGGGCCATAAACTCACGGTTCCTCATAGTAATAAACCAACAAAAGAAAAAATAAAGAAAAAGCATACAGCCTTGACGTAAGATCAAGAGAAAAAACGCAGCTGCAACGATACAAGCAATCCAAACTATAAACCATGGCAATGACAGTGGGCAAGCACAATCCTTTTGTTCAAACCATAATAAAACAGAACATCTAGAGCAAAAAAAACCATAAAAGGGTTTGGGAAAGAAAAACCACACACCAAATGCCAAGCTTAGCAAAGAAAAGGAAGACTAGGAACCATACCTGCTGATGCGGCTGTTTCGAATGCAGAAAGTGAGGTGCAGGCAGGTGGAAACCTTTGCTTTTCTGCCTCTGAAACTGAAGAAAGCCTTCCTCTTTTTCTGCCGTTGGGAGCTTTTCCAAAAAACTCTTAGAGCCTTTGTAAACCCCGGTTCGACAGAATAGGATAGACTTAACCCAAGGTAATCTCCTCCTGTTCTCAATGATTTTCGGCTTCTCTAAACCTTAGCTAGTGTAGCACTCTGTTTCTTTAACTCTTCTCTCCCTCCTCCTTTTTTTGCTCTCTCTCTTTAAACTCTCTCTGTCTCTTCCTTTTCTCCTTTCTTCCTCCCTCCAAAAAAAAAAACCAGCCCCCGGTAGCTGCTAATAACAGTATATATATAGGTGAAGGGGGAGCGGGGCAGCAGCATGCGCATGGGGAGCAGGGGACACCAAGCCAGGGCAGCCTGCGCTGCTCCCACGCCAGCGCTGCTCCCACGCCTGCAGCTGCTCGCACGCCTGCAGCTGCTCGCACGCCTGCGCTGCTCCCACGCCTGCAGCTGCTCCCCACTCCTGAGGGTCTCGGGCAGCGGCATGCACATGGGAGGAACAATGTCTCAAAACGACACTGTTTCGGGTTCTGCTCTCTTTTTATATATAATTAATATTATGTTTGCAGGTAGCCAAAAACATGCGGCAGAAATTTCACTTTCTCATTAGATATTCAAACATGCATATCTTGAGTTTCTGATATCAAAATCCAGCGATTCAAAAGCCAAAATTCATCTAAGTGTGTAGAACTACAACTTTCACGAAGGATTCAAGGTGAGATATAATCGTTATACTGGACAGAATCGGGCCGCAAAACTGGTCGGTAAAAATGGTCTCCTGATCCGATTCAAAAACTGACGAATGTCGAGCATCCCGATATGACTGAGAGTATCCTAAGAATGAACCAGAAAAATCGTGATGGCAGCAGAAATTTCAGTGCAAAACTTGGGTCAAAATCCTGCTCGCGGCAAAATTCTCTACTTTTGTGTCAGATATTCAAAAAGGAATATCTCGAGCTCCTGATATCGAAATCAAGCGATTCGAAAGCCTAAATTCACCTATGCGTCCAGGACTACGACTTTCACGAAGGATTCCAGGTGAGCTATAATCGTTTTATAGGATAGAAACGGGCCGCAATCTGGTTGGTCACAAAGGGTCTCCCGATCTAAATTCAGGGAACTGACAATGCCAAGCATCCTAGTTCGACTGAGAGTCTGCCATAAGAACAGTGAGCTCTAGGACCCGATGAAGGTGTAGGTCCATTCTTCAACATGTCACGAGTGACATAATTCAGCTGGGGAGGGTCAGATATTGCATGAAGCCCAGTCAGAATCAGGGCCTAAGTTGGAACAAAAAAAAACAGCAGCAGCAGAACCAAGTTTTTTAGTGCCACTTTTGAGGGATTTATTCAACACAAGGTTTCAAAAAACAAAATATTTCTTTCTGTGCTTTTGTCAATCTTCTGGCGAATATAAGCTAAACTCCTATACTCTGTTCAAAAAGAGGTATACACCGTCTCCAGCACGTGGGGTCCAAAATGGAGTAACAACATGCTTTATGCTAAGTTTTGATGAAATCACAATAGGATATGATTCATCTTCCCCTAGAAATGCATACTTAAGATCACTCGGTAAAGGCTTCCTTTCTGGTTTATAAGGTTGGACAAGAGATGCCTCAGCTTTCACTTAGGGTGAAATCAAAGGCTCAAACGATGGGGTCCATTGACCTATTGACATAATAGGCATTAGATCTAAATAAGTCTCGAGTTCTCTTACTTCCTCATCAACACATTCCAAAGAACAAAATCTTTCATCATGAATTAAAGTTCTCTCCAATGGATCCTTGATCCATTCTCTCTCAAAGTGTTCTTGACAAACTGTTTGGATCAAATCTACCTCTCTAATGTCCTCATGTTCACCAATTTGTTTAGAGACATTGAATATGTTCATCTCCACAGTCATGTTCCCAAAAGACAATTTCATCACCCCATTCCTACAGTTGATTAAAGCATTGGATGTAGCTAGGAAAGGTCTACCTAAGATGACTGGGATGGGAGCATTAGAACCTTGAATAGGTGCGGTGTCTAACACTACAAAATCAACAGGAAAGTAGAATTTATCTACTTGGACCAACACATCTTCAACAATACCCCTGGGAATCTTGATTGACCTATCAGCTAATTGAAGGGTGATTCGAGTAGGCTTGATTTCTCCTAAACCTAACTGTTCATAAACAGTGTAGGGTATCAAATTCACACTTGCTCCTAAATCCAACAAAGCTTGGTCTATCTTATGACTTCCAATAATGCATGAAACGGTAGGGCAACCAGGATCTTTGTATTTGGGAGGGGTCTTAAACTGGATGATAGCACTAGCATGTTCAGTTAGAAAGGCTTTTTCTTTCACATTCAATCTCCTTTTGACTGTGCATAAGTCCTTGAGGAACTTTGCATAAGATGGGACTTGTTTAATTGCATCAAGGAGTGGAATGTTGACTTTCACTTGTTTGAACAATTCATAGATTTCCGAGTTCATAAGATCATGTTTAGGTTTCCCTAACCTTTGTGGAAATGGTGCTCTAGGAACAAATTCTAAATCACTCACTTTGACTCCAATTTTGCTTGAATAATCTCCTTTCTCACTCATCTCTTTCTCATTTATCTCACCTTCTTTGTCACTCAAGCTCTCATTTGTCACTTGTGTTTTGATTTCCTCTTCACTTTCCCTAGATTCCTCCTCCACAATACTTCTAGGAATCTCAAAACCTATAGCTTTGTCAATAATCTTTCCACTTCTAAGGGTAGTGATGGCTTGGACTTGTTCATGGTTTGAAGGTTCACTAGATGAGGATTCACTCATGTGTACCTAACCTCTAGGATTTGGCATTGGTTGAGCTGGGATCTTTCCCTTCTCTTGAATGCTTAGTGATTGAGTCAACTTGGTTAGTTGACTTCGAATGTCATCTAAGGTCCTATTGGTCTGGTCTTGAAATTTGTAAGCTTGGTTGTTGATTCCTCCTTGTGTTTGCATGAATTGTTGAAGAGTATCCTCTAGGGATCTCTTATGTGGTGGTTGGTATGTATTATGAGTGGGAGCACGAAATGGTTGGGGTGGAGGTTGAAATGTTTGAGGTACTGAAGGGCCCTCATTTCTCCATCCAAAATTTGGGTGGTTCCTCCATCCAGGATTGTAGGTCTCAGAGTAGGGATTGCCTACTTGGTTTGAAAATGGCTTTCTAGCATTACTTGAATCAAAAGTTTGGCCATATAGCACTTCCTTAAAGGCTGGAATGGTAGGACACTCAATTGTCCTATGCCCTTTGCTCTCACAAACAACACAACTTTCCTCTTGTTGTTCACTCATGACATGCACTTTTTTAATCTCAAGAGACTCTACTTTCCTAGCCAATGAGGCTAATCTAGCATTGAGGTCATCAGTCTCTTTCAATTGGAACTTCCCACTTGAATGAGAAATGGTGTTTCTAGACTCAACATGAAGTGGGAGAGAAGTCTCCCATTGCTTTGTGTTTTCAGCCAATTGATCAAAGAAATCAAAGGCTTCACTTGGTTCTTTGTCATAAAACTCACCATTACACATGGTTGACACTAGCTTTTTAAAATCTGCGGTAAGAGAGTCGTAGAAGAAACTCACTAACCTCCACATCTCAAAACCATGGTGAGGGCATGCATTTAACAAGTCTTTGAACCTTTCCCAAGCTTGGTGAAATGACTCATTTGGACTACAAGAAAAATTCATCATTTGACGTTGTAAGGCTGCCGTCCTATGAGTGGGAAAGTATTTTTTCAAAAATTCAGCTTGCATTTCTCTCCATGTACCTATAGACCTAGGACGCAAGGAGTTTAGCCAAAGCTTGGCTTTATCCTTTAGAGAGAACGGGAACAATTTAAGACGAATAGTTTCCTCGGTGCATGTTCTATCAATAAAAGTATTACATACCTCTTCAAAGTCCTTAATGTGTATGTATGGATTTTCAGAATCCATACCGTGAAATGTGGGAAGAAGTTGAATCATGCCCGGTTTCAAATTGAAAGCTTGTTGGTTAAGAGGTAAGATAATACACGAAGGTGTACTTTGTCTAGCCGGGTGAAGATACTCTCTAAGAGTTCGAAAATTAGGTTGATCATTGAATTGTGGAGGTCCATTACCTTGAACACTCCCTTCACCCTCTACATCTTCAACATTAGCCATGATAAAAAAAAATATATATATATATATATATATATATATAACAATTATATGAATATGAAAGGAAAGGAAAAACAGAGAAAAAGAAAAAGAAAAAGAAGATTGCAAATAAAAGTAAATGAAACGTAAAAGATAAAGTAATAGCTCAAAAATAAAAATACAACAAATTAAGAAATTCTCCAACTAATAAGCAATATTAACAACAATAAACATTAAAAGATAATTATAACAAGCATGAATAAAAAGGCGGTAATACCGGCCAAACACTTTAGACAATAAATATAAGAAAAATAACAACAATAAACATTAAAAGATAATTATAACAAGCATGAATAAAAAGGCGGTAATACCGGCCAAGCACTTCAAACAATAAATATAAGAAAAATAATCACACAAAACAACAAAATAAAATAAAATGAATAAGAGGCGGTAATACCGGCCAAGCACTTTAGACAATAAATATAAGAAAAATAATAACAGCAAAATAAAATAAAATAAACAAGAGGCGGTAAAACCAGCCTTATAATATAAACAATAAATATTAGAAACTAATTAGAATAGACAATAAAAGAAAAATGGTTGAACCAACCAAAATCCAACAATTAATAGTCTAGTCCACAGTCCAATATCCAGAAAGTTGAGGTCAAATTTTATTTTTTTTTAGGCGGTAAAACCAGCCATTTGATTTTTTATTTATATGTATTTTTTTTTTGTTTTCCAATACTCAAATATAAATTTGTTACCTTTGCTTGCTAGCTCCCCGGCAACGGCGCCAAAATTGCTTGACCGCTTTTTATAATCGGCTTGTTTTAACTCGCAAGTGCACGAGTGTGCGATGTAGCAATTAACTCGGTAAGATCGAGGTCATATCCACAGAGAGCTAGATCTGGAAATTAAGCTAGGTAACAAAACAAAACTCAAGAGAAATTAAATTAACAATAACTTGGTTGAAAATGATTGATGGATTTGTTTTCAAAGATGAAAAAGTGTAAAATAGATTTTAAATGACAAGAAAAAGTAAGTCTTGGTCCAAATCAATTTTAATGGTGATGTATTGGTGATTTCTTCAACATATATAAGATAACTCAACCTAATATCAACGATGGTGATATTAGATCGGAAGATATTACAATGAAGTTTTAAAAAATAAAGATTGATTATTGCTTAAGAATGAACAAGTATTTTCATATTAAGTAAGACATTGAATCAAGCAATCTCTATACCAAAACTAAGGTTTGTGCATAAAAATTCAAGATTATAACATTACCTAAATGATTTCTAAAATTTCTTTGCAATAATAAAACATTCATGAAGAAAATGAAAAGATAGACATTAAGATTTATTCATATCTTAAAGAACTCACCTCAACCACCATCATCCTTGATTTGGATCCAAGAAGAAGATTAGTCAACCATGATTATATATAATAACACTTTAATAAACATAAAATGACTTGAATCAAACTGAAATAATGAGTTTTACAAGCTAAAGAACCGAAATCTATAAAGAAGAACACAACACAATTTCAGTAAAAATTCGGACACAAATCTGACTCTAACTTTGGACAGCAATTCGACCCTTTTAGAAGCCTCTCTGGAAATGGCTATTCGAGACATATTTATAGGCCATTATGTTAGCTTTTCAGATCATTAAATAACAGCTCATTTGGACATCTGAGTCAAAAGTTATGGACAAAACACCGAAAGGCGTTCTGGAAAATCAAACCAGGCCAGCTTGGAGAACACTTTGGTGCACGTTTTTCTTCCTCCTTTATGAGTTGTCTCTTTCTTCTTTTGACCCAAAATAATGTCACAATGTCCCCTCCAGCTTTCCATCCATGTGCTTGCCCTCTTGGATCAATGAATTACCCAAATAAATCAAATGTTATTTATTGTGTGGACATGTAGGATCATGGATTGTGTTTGGGTTGATTTGGGGCTGATTTGGGGCTGATTTTGGGGCTGCTTTGGGGTTGAATTTAAGCATCAAATAAGGATACAAATGTACCTTTTATTTGGGCTAAGATTGACATTGAAACCTTGAGTGTTTGATGGTTGAAGTTTGCACACAACATAAGGCAAGTTTGGGCTTGAAATAGATCATATGATATTCTTTTCTAGAATTGGAATAGAATTGATTTTTGAGGCAAATTTGGAGCACTTATTTGAACCAAGATTTGCTTCAATCTTCAACTAAATTTCTCTTCAATTCTTTGTTCCGAATTCCGACGTTGAATTTTCTGAAATAATTCATTTAAGCTCCAAAAACCTATCGAAACATTAAAAGAAACTTCATTACTAAAAAGCACATCAATTATTATAAAAAAACCAAATAAAAACAATAAATACATATGTAAAATAAGAGACTTAATGATACTTTTGATGCACAATCAGAATTAACCAAATCAGGGGCTAAATTGAAGAAATTGGAAGTTTGTTGATCAATTGAGGGTCAAAATGCACAAATTCAAAACCAAGAACCAAAGTGAAAAGAGCAGTCAACGTCAGGGCTAGCTTTTGAATTTGGCAGGGATGTAATTGAATTGATTCTTAAAATCAAAATCTCAATTGAGGGCTTGATTGAACAAATTGAAAATTAAGGACTGATTTGGAAACAAAAGCTTTCTAGCGCCATTTTCTTTTAAATGAAACGACGAGTTTCGTTCAAAACGACGTCGCTTCATTAACTGTTCACATTAAAAAACAAAGAGAAAACAGTGTCATTTTGTACGACACTGTACATCTTCTCCTTCCTCTGGACACACTACAGGCAAGGGAAGAAGAAGATTGTTCCCTTACTTCCCTTGCAGCGCCACTCTCCCTCTCTTCCAAAAACCAACAAGACCCATAACCATGGCCTACTACCAGATGAAAAAACAGAGAGGACAAGCCCTACGGGCAGCTACCTAATGACCGTCTGGCCACCCTATCCCTGTGTCGTTATTGGACAAAGGTAATAGATCTCTCTCCCCCTTTTCCCCCTTATAAATACCAGGGGACAAGAGAGGAAAGGAGGAGAAAAATAGGAGAGAGAACAAAAGAGGGACAGAAAAAGAAAAACAGGGGGAAACGTAGAAAGGAAAAGAAAGGAAAACAGACGAGAAAAACAAAAAAAAACAGAAAAGAACAACAAAGAAAAGAAAAGGAAAAACAGCAAACGAAAAAAACAGAGAAGGAAAGAAGAAAAGCAATCTTTCTCTCTCTATTTCTCTTACTGTTAGCTGCATCACCACCGCTATTCTTCCTCCTCACCGCCACCAGCATCACCGTAAGCCATCGCAGGCCCGCTTCCCCCTCTCCTTCTCCTTCTTCTTCTCCCCCCCAATCTTCATTGTTCTACTAATGAACAGTGGAGAGTGAATTATAATTCACTCTCCACTGTTCACGTAGCATGTGAATAGTGGAGAGCCATTATTCCTAGGTCGGACCAATGCCTGCCTAGACCAAAACATCTGGGTCGGGTCCAACCTAATCCCCCTTAGTATAGAGTATATTGGGATGAAATCAGCCCAACCCCTAATTCGGGCTGATATTGGCCCAACTCTGCTAGGCTAACCTCAGCTCAGTCACTTTTTAGGTCGTCTTTGCGCTAATTCCTTTTAAGTCAGACTCGGCCTAACCAGGGTGGGCTCAGCCCACATAACTGGGCTAAGCCCATCCTAATATATTTTAATAAATAATTATAATTATATATAATATTATATATAAAAAACAACAACAAAATTCAAAAATCCTTTCAAAAAAATTTGTGATTTTCTCATGTATTTTTCTACCATTTTGTATTAATATTGGTTTATATTTTTATACTATAAAGATACAAATCCAGTATTAAAATATCTGGTTTTCTCTGAAATATTACAAATATATATATATATATAGAAAAACAAAAAAAAAATATCTTGTTTTCATGCATACGGTTAAGTCTTTTAAGCTTATAAGAAATTTTTATATCATATTTTCATATAACAAAAAATTCAAAAAATATGTATTAACATGCATTTTGAATTTTAAAAACCAGTTTATTAAAACCATGAGAACTATACCAATATTTTAAAAATATCAAAAAACATTATTTTGTTTTCTTTTAATATCTGGGATTTTAAACATATATGGAAGACATATTCTTAAAATTAAATAAGAAGTAGTTTTTTTTTTACTTTAGAATAGTTAGGTTTTATCTGATAAGATAATGATCTCCTTACTGAAAAGGATTTTTCTTAAACCTTTGATAGACCAACAATTAGAAAACACAACAACACCTTAGTATACATTACACAATAAGCAATGCAGCTTACCTTATGTAGAGTGTATTAGGGGTGCTAATATCTTTTCTTTAAGCAACCAGTCCTCGTGTCCGATCTCTGAGACCAGTTATTATTACTAGTGACTAAAATACTAAGTGGTGATTTTCATTCCCTCTCTCCACTAATAAAAGACAAAAAATCCTTTTCTACCCCATTTCCCGATACCACCCGAGAGGACAATCACGTGCGACACTTTGGACAGGTTGATTAATTTGTTGCTTATTTATCACGCTATGTCATGTAGCTTTTAGTTATTATTTTGAATTCTAAAAGATAGAGATAGACTTTTTGAAGACATGGTTTTAGAGTTGAATTTTCCTGCGTAGACTTTTTATTTTGCGTCTCTCTCTCTCTCTCTCTCTCTCTCTCTCTCTCTCTCTCTCTCTCTCTCATACTTGTCACTTATGTCCTAAAACATTAACCAAACACAATCTACTATCAAATTTAATAGTTTTACTGATTAAATTTTTTTCAGTATTTACACTCATAATTTGTCGGTGTGTATATTACCAATGGGCTAATGGATGGAAACAATCTGTCAGAAAAACTCTCATCTGTAATTTACTGTTTGTTGGTAATAAATATATTGATGAATTTACAGACGACAAAAGCACATAAAAAAAATTATTCACTACATTCTATCGATATCTTTATCGGTAAACTTAACATATCATCGACAAGAAAATCGTATGTAATGTCATCAGTGTTTTTATTTATCCATCGATAAATATAACATCGCCAACAGAATACCATTTGTAATTCTATCAGTGAGTTAACCGTAGAAGTGATATTTGCAGTAATTATTTTCCAACTCTCTCTAAATATATAGACGGAGTTGTTCCTTCAGTAACCCCGTCAGTGGTATTATATATATATATATATATATATATATATATATATATATATATATAGAAAAATAATTAAAATAATATAAAAATCAAATATGTATTACAAATTTAAATATTTGTACGTTCAAATACAATAAATCTAAAATAGAGACAGTATTGGAGGAGAAGGAGGCTAGTCGTCATCGGGATCGTGGGGCCAATTAGAAGGTGTGCATGTACACCCATCTGTGATATCATCTTCATTACTAATCAATGAAGTTCTTTATAATTAGCAATGAGTCATTCACATTTTTTTTATTAAGATGAGTTATTTGAGCATGTATTCGTTGGTATAACATCACAACGAGCTTGAGAGTTTGAGTGGTCAGAATTGAATGTGAGCATCCAACGATCAAAACACTGTGGGTCATCTACAAGTTATCAGTCGTAGTGTTAAAGAGTTCATACACCCAATTTATATCGGGTCCACCAAACAATCCTGCCTATAACCACAAATCCAGATCAAGATTTGGACGGGTCGAAGGATCATCCTTGTATCTCTTCTTCAACTGGCTGTTATATGTATTCTGGAAAGAAAAAATAAATTCATCAAATTCAAGGAAATATTAAAAATAAGTTTGAGTTAAACCAATATTTTGTTGTTTATTTAGTTTACATAATTAATTAATACATGTTGTCATCAATATTCTATATAGGTTTGACATAAGTAATGGATGATCATTTATGGATGTATCAAGTATCTCTTCACTATTCAGGGTTTTATTAATTGTGCACTATTTAATCCGAGAAATATTAATGAAAGCAATATTAGATGTCCATGTACGAGATGTAAAAATAAAAAGTTTTTTGATTCAGTTATTGTAACGATGCATATTCTACAAAAAGGATTCGTGAAGAGATACTTGTGTTGGTTTACACACAAAGAACCATATGTTCCTCATGAGACCATTATAGAAAGGATGATTGGGTCAACTTCTAGTTCTAGCAACGTACATGAAATTATATATAACAATAGTAATCCTTATAGGACTTTGGTTATAGATACGATGAAAATGAATCAGGGTTATGCTAGTCAATGTTCAATCATAAATGAAGAACATAATGCAAACACGACCAGGTTTTTTTATCTTTTGAAAGACTTTGACGATAGTTTGGGATTTAGAGAAATTGACAAACTCATCGGCCTAGGATACCATAAAATTGACATGTGTCCAAACTTTTACATATTGTATTACCTTAAAAAATGCAGAGTTGATCAAGTGCAAAACATGTAGGCATGCTCATTATAAATCCAGAACTGGTAGGGAAGGACTTTTGTCGCACATAGAAAACTTAGATACTTTTTAATCACACCTAGACTGCAAGGGTTATTCATGTCACCAAAAATTGTTGAGCACGTGACATGGTATCATTCACATGGTGCAGTGGATGAAGTGATAGTGGATCATTCTGATGGTGAAGCCTGCATTTTAATAGGGTGCATCTTTAGTTTTCAATGGAATCAATGAATGTGCTTCTTGGGTTATGTACAGACGGATTCAATCCATTCGAATCATTTGCTGCTTCTTATTTTTTTTGGTTGGTGATACTCATGGTTTACAATTTTCCATTGGGGATGTGTATGAGGTCGGAGTTCATATTTTTTTCTATATTCATATTCGGTCCTAATAATCTGTGTCGGAATATAGATGTTTGTCTTCGTCCACTGATTAATGAGTTGAACTAGTTGTGGTCATCCGGAGCTTTGATATATAATGTATTGAGAAAACAAAATTTTCAGATAAAGGCACTTTCTTGTGGAGAATCAATGATTTTTCTATGTATGGAATTGTTTCTGATTAGAGCACACATGGAAAACTAACATGTACATATTGTATGGAAATAACAAGGACCTTCATGTTAACAAATAGTGGTGATTTTGATGTTTTTAAGCTAAGAAAAAATGTCTAAAAATTGTTCAGGTTACTGAAGAAATTGATCAAACTTTCTTTATGGGCTGACAAAAAATTATTCTTTATAGGTCAAAGATTTATTTTATAATAAACTCAAATCCAAATCTATAATAGGTTAGCGAGTTTGGGGCTATGCCCAAGTAAAGTTGAGCACGCGTGTGGGATAGAGGATTTTGGGTTTTATAAAAACATTTAAACTAAGGGGTTTTTTAGATTAATTTTTTATTTATTCACAATTTAATTACTTTAATCATATTAATGTTCTATGTTAATAAATATATTTTATCAATAATTTCCAACAAAATTTTAACTCTAAAAGTGAATGAATTTCATTTTAAATTTAGCCCCAAATGTATCAATTGAACATGTTTTATTAAAACAAATTCCTACACTATCATCCTTAAACTACTAGTTATGATGAAAACATTGGATTATCATTACATAGCCGTGTGCTTACCACTACTAAACATGTGCTGATTATGATTATATCTCAACAGAAGACTTTTATCTTAAAAGAAAAAAAAAAAAAAACAGAAGAATATTGTGTCATTTCTATCATCCAACTTGTGAATATGATGATAGCGTATAGTAAAATACTTTTATTGGCCTGGAAGTTTCCCGGATCTCTCTGGCAGATGAACGTGGAAGAGGTTTTTTCTTTTCTTTTTTTGTGATGCAAATCATGAGATCAACAGCTTCTTCTTTTTTGTTTTTGTTTTTTTTTTTTTGTTCTAGCCATCTGAAAAACTGTAGTAATTTTGTTAAATATGAGGTGTGATAGAAAATTTAACACGCCCTAACTTTCCAGGGAGAGAAATCTGCTCATCAGTTTAGCTCACAGACTCGTAACTGGTGATGACTTGACCGGCTAAGCAAGGTTTTTTTTAATTAAAAAAAACATAATAAAATTTATATTTCATTTACAATAAGACTCCTTCAACCGCAAAAGCACATATGAAAATATAGTCTTATGTCTAGATTTGTCTGTTTCTAACCAATACAAAAAATCGTAAGATTTTGCAAAAAACAGAGGAAGTCAGGGCATTTCTAGTTCTGCTCATGACTTTTATCTAACAAAACCATGATAGAATTGTTAGATAGAGAGCACATTAACATAGATCGAGGCAATCCAATGGATTCAACAGCCCGATGATGAGTGCCATGCATGATCAATTAAGACCACAGTGGCATCATGGCATCTACCTGCTGGAGATTTAGCCAACAAACAGGGGTTAGTGGGCATGGGAGTAGATGGACATTGACAAGGATATAAATACTCTGTCAAATATGTGAGCTTCCACGTTGAGGTGGTTGGGGTCTTTCTTGAAACATGATTGCTGGGGTCGAGAACTGTAGAACAAGTTCCCTTTATAAAATATAGTTATCAGAACTGGCTCGAGTTCTGATCGTAATAAAAAGCTAAGATGAACAGAGTCAATTCTAAAATTACATTGTTTTGGTTATTTTTTTAAATAAAACTATTTTGTTTTGAACAACATATTAAAAAAATAAAAATAAATAAAACAATATCGTTTTAAATAAAAATAAAATAAAAAAATCTTGAATTTCACCTGGATTTAAAATAAAACCTGGCCTGAATTGGGTTCTAGATTGATGGATTATCAATCTATTAGGCCGGTTTAGTTTTAATAATCACGATGAAGAGAATCTAAGTAGATGGAAATGGCAGACAGTTTGCAAACCATAGATAGGTTAATTCCATCTTTAAATTGACAAATGATCAAAGTGTATGATCCGTCGGAATAAAGTTAAGGAAAGTAGAAGAAGCTCAATGGATATGATGAGCACATATGGAATGTCTTAAAGGTGTCTGTTTTTATAATAAAGATATATTAGGAGCATTCTTTTCTTTTCTTTCCTTCTTGTTTTTTACCCCAAGCTGTCTACATTCTGCAATCCAATTAATTTATTTGTTTCTTTTAGGACACTATCTCACTATTTCCAGTCTTTGTAAGAAAGAAATTCTAGCTAAACTTAGAATGCAATTAGAAATATATCGTGTTATAATTTATAGCTAAATTTCAGGACTTATAAAATTAGTCGAGGTATATACAAGTTGGTCCGAACATTCACATTAATAATAAAAAAAATTAGCATGTTGTAATAGTTTTATAGTTATAATTTAAAAAATAAATTTAAAAAAACTATAAATTATAGTTTTTTCAAGTTTCAAAAAGAATTTATGCAAAATTTAGTATAAGTTAATTAACCAAATATTTCCAAATTTATAGTTGGAGCAAACTATAAATTAGATTTTTTTTAATGATTTTAACATTCTAGTTAAAAAACATTTAAAAAATCAATAAATTTACTCCTTTCTAAACAAAAACTATTTAAAATATAACTATTAAAGCACCCAATATTTTTTTTTTTGGATAAATCAAGTACCTAAAATTGAAATAATTTAATGCTCCATGTAACCATTAACATTACCAACTCAAAAAAGATCTCAAGAACAAAAGAAGGCACAAAATAACAATGCCAACAACAAAAACAAAAAGGGTCAAAACAAAAAGCTTCCTTTTTACCAGGGACTAAAAAGTTAAGCTCTTCATTCTTCAATAACATCATCCTTGACCCACTAACGTGGCCACCCCCCTATTGGCTAACCCATAATCAATTAAAATAAAATAAAAAAGAGTGAAAAAAAAAAATCAACCCCAAAGTGCACGTGACTCACGTGCTTAGCCAGGCCAACAACCACAGAATTGTTAACTCGACCACCAAACTCCTCCGCGGATGACGTCATTCTCCGGCAACATACCACCAGGAACATTGTAGAAACTTCTTCAAGACTAGACAGAACTTCCTTCCTTTCTTTCTTTCCTAGACGGTGCAGCCACAGAAGAGAAAAAAGAAAGCCAACATGGAGACAAGAGCTACTGACTCAAAAGCAGTGACCAAGCTCCAAACCACATCGTCCAAGATCGAGAAGTCCAGCTCCGGCCACCTCATCATCCTCGGTGGGGCCCACCACCTTGATGGGTTCGTCGTTGTTGGTAACTGTGACGGCCACCGGAGGACGGAGATGGAAGATGCCCAGATAGAAGAAGTGGTGTAAGCTACGTCAAGACCTAGCCATTGTCGAAATGTTGACGTCGACCACCTCCCCGCCATTACCACTGTCCTCTCTCTCTCTCCAAGTCTAGAGTAGAGAGGTTTGTTTTCTTTAAAGAGAAGGGGGAGAGTGAGTTTTTGCGTGTATGATGCTAGGAGGTTGTGGGGTTTTTATGGTTGTAATGATGTGTTCTTGTTTATTTCAGATAGGTTTTTGGTAGGACCCAAAAATATTTAATTTGACCTTAGTCTATGTGAGAAGTTCATATTGATGAGTATTTTTTGTTGGTTCTATATGGTTAAGTCTCTTTTTGATCGAATTTTTTAACAATCATTTCTATCTATATTGGTTTGTTCATAAAAATCAAAAAAATATATTGTCTTTTTTAATTTTGATTTTTTTCGGTTTTAATCAAATAAAATATTATTTTTACCATCCTTGATTTAGAAATTATTTGTTTATCGAGTTTCAAATTACAATTCAAATGAAAAGTAATTAAAATAATACTTTTAATTTTAAAACATAGTTTAAATACAATATTTGCCGCATAGACAAACATGATATTAGACTAACACTCACATTAACAACATAAAAAACATTAATCATCCAAGTCAAGTAGTCACGATATTTATAACATAATTAATTTTCAATTATTATATTGAAATACTATTAGTATATATTCTCACTTGCATATTTTAAATTTGGATAATATTAACAAGAATGGGGATTTTAACTTAATCTAAACATATATAAATTAATTGATCTGAAAATATCAAAAGATAGATGGAAGCAAACAAACCTAACACTTGTCTACCCTTAATTGTCTCCCACATGCATGATTGAGACGATAGAGCGAAATAAACGGAATCAACCTGGGAAAAATACAAGGATGAAAATGAAAATAAAGCAAAAGAAAAGGGGTCACAAATAAAGTAAGGAAACGTTTTAGCAGGGCCTAATTGAAAGAACAATCTGCCAAAAAGTGAATCACCTTTGGAAAAAAAAAAGGTATTCGGCTGTGATTGAGGATTCATAGGATTTTTCCACCCTGTAGGCCCAATGGGATTTTTTACTAAATCCTTTTGACTAATGAAATTGACTAATTTTCCACTGATAATGAAACAAAATTACTATTGTGTGGATGGGCAAGAGACAAAAACGCTCGTATCGATTTGAAATTTTGCGTCGGAGGGAAATATTTGGAAGCATAGAAGGGAACGAGATTTGAATTTTGATCCATAAGAAGAGAACAAATTTCTTCATTTCAATGGCTGACAGCTTGGCAGTAGAGTGGCGGGAAAATCTGATCTAGCTTTCTTGACAAATTAATACTACAAGACAATTAGAGAAATATTTGATTATGAAATGGGACGATAGAGATTTGGTGCATCTTATGGTGACTGAGATTTGAATATTAGGAAAAAGAGTAGATATCTAAATATTAGGTTGGGACTGGTAGTTGGAGTATGATATCTCGCTGCATATTAAATGTTTTTAATCAAAAATATCATTTTAATTGCTTCTCATTTAAATTGTAGTTTGAAACGCAACATATCATATAAACAAGTGAAGTCTCAATCTATATACCACGTGTATCGTGATTATAAAAAATATGTTAAATACAAATTATGAATTAAAATCTAATAATGACAATTTTTTTATTAAAAAAACTCAATTTATAATGTTTTTCAGCATTAATTATTAATCTTATTATCTTTTTTATTAATATTATTATCACTGTTATTATGCTTGTGATCGTTGTCTCAATTATTATTTTTTATTGTAGATATTTTAATTTTATATTATTACTTTTTAAATATCACAAAATTTGTTTTGTAATAATATATCTTATGAAAAAACATTTTATAAGTATAATATTTTATGGAAATCAAATGCCTTCTCACTTATTAAGGATTTGCTGACGTGGTTGATATTTTTTTCAAACTTATTATATGATTGAAAATTTGAAATATCCGCATCATGACATCAATGGGCAGTTGCTTACTGATTAAGGGGAGCTATTAAATTATGTCGACATTTATTGGGAACCCGCATTAATTAAAGTCAAGAATTTGCTAAACGATAAGCTGGCCTTTCAAATCTCTCTCTGTGTTTTCTTTGTTCGTTTATTAGTGACAAAGCAACCAAATTCTCCCTTTCACATTCAGTTTTTATTTCATAATATTAAGGGTTGTAGAAGTGTGATGATGCTTATTTTTTAATGTATTTTTTATTTAAAAATATATTAAAATAATTTTATTATTATTTAAAAATTGTTTTTGTTATCAACATATTAAAACAATAAAAAAAACAAAAAAAAATAATATTTTATGAAATATTGTTTAGAACTGATCAATTCCAAATTACACATAGAAATAGAAATATATAGCAAGAAACTAAAGTCGAGTAATTTCATAATTTTATAGGCCAATAATATGATGTGTCTTGGTTTACCGTGAGAGAAGAAAACTACTAAAATTACAATAAACCAAGTTTGTCATATCCGGTTTAATTTGATGAGTTGATTTATTAAAATCCAATTAGAGTAGAGTTTGTAATTAGAACGACCAAAATATTAACCTTATAAGAAACTGGTGGTTTTGATCAATACTAAATTAGATAATAATAAAAAATACTTCAAATCAAATTATTTAAAGTGGAATTCAATTTAGTTTTAATAATATACTATATATATTAATTAAAAAACTTGGAACTTTTTTATTAATTAAAAAGCCTTACCTGCTTACAAATATCAACATAAATAGCTCTATTTAGTTTTAATATATATATACTGAGAGAGTGAAAGATGATGGGTTATTTACGAGTCAAAATCTTTAAAAATTAAAAACATAATAACTACATAAAGATACATAAAATATTTAATTTGTAATTATACAAGTCTCACTTATCAAAAAATCAATTAAACCCTTTATATATAAAAAAATCCTTTACCATAAAATTATCTAACGAAATATTCTTTGAGCAAAACCTCCTTAATCAAAAAAACTAATATTCATTTTATGTGTGTTACCTCATTATAAGTCCTTAATATCCTTGTGATAGCCGCTATATTATAGATCCGAAACATATTTATATGGTTTGCCGGTTCTTAACATCCTTGTGAGAGCCGCTATATTATAAATCCAAAACATATTTATATGGTTTGCCACTTTCACTTATTATGAATCCTATCATAAATCTCACCTTTAAAATATTCAATATTAACATACAACATCTAATCATCAAAAATTTCTAACAACTAAAAACTTTGTTTGAGATTATGGTAATAGTAATGGTTTAAATATGTTTTGATTAAAAATACATTAAAATAATTTTTTTATTATTTTTTTAGAAATTAGATATCATCACATTAAAACGATTCGAAAACATAAAATTTTTTTCATTTTAAACCAAAAAATATTTAAATTTTTTGAAAACATGGTTTGTTTTAATGTGCTGATGTCAATAATAACATACAACATCTAGTCATAAAAAATTGCTAACAATTAAGGCTTTGTTTGAAATTGTGGTAGCGGTGACGATTCAAAGTGTTTTTTGCTTAGAAATGCATCAAAATAAATTTTTTTTATTTTTTAAAAATTATTTTTGAAATCAACATATCAAAACAATTTAAAAACATAAAAGAATTTTATTTTAAACAATAAAAAATATAAAAAATTTTCAGAAACTTAATTTGCAGCGCATTTCAAAATACATCCAATTGTTAGACTCTACAGGTTGACACCTAATGTCATAAAAAAGAAAACCCATTGGATTTTACGTATGAAAAGAAAAAAAAAAGAAATGTGAACAATTGAAGATAAAAAACAAGTATTTCAAATATTTTTTTTTAACAATAATATATGAAGATCTGGTGCATAATTTAACTAACTGAGTCCTGGCCTCGACCAAATACTCTGGCTTCTTCTTCCCGCAAGCTATCCACAGAGCCATTTCACGAATCATGTCATGCATTTTCTCATCTCTGCCTTCATCTTCCAGTAAGCATTATTGAGTAAGACTGTCATTGATGTTGTAACCTTCAATTCGAGCCCCTCATACATCTCCATATTCACCCAAAAATCCCTCCCATGGCCAACCAATAATCTAATTCCGGGAAGAAAGCACAATACAGGAAACCACATTTAACTTCGTTGCTGTGAAGACTATCATAACCAAGCTTCAGCAGAGCAAGGTCCTGATAGGAAGTACCTGGAAATTCTGAGGTGGCCTTACTTCTGGTCAGGACCCTGAGACGCCACTACCCATATAACGAAATCGAAATGGAGCTGTGAGTTGAGCAAGCTGTTGCAGAATTGAGTCAAGAGAGCAGTCTTGAGAAAGATTGACATCCTGCAAACCCACGACAACAATGAGATATATGAGAAAGCAGTGAAAATTTTGGAGAGATACTGGGCTGAGGAAGAAGATGGAGAACCAATTGTCCAAGATGGTGGGGATGGAAATCAGCAAGGTTTTGCTTTTGGAACTAACCAGCCTAGCGTTCCTCAAGGTGGCTTCAAGTTTGGGTGAACGCACTCTCTAGCTTTTTGTAGATTTTTTCACTTGCTTTGAAATTTTCAACACTATATGTTCGTTGCTGCCAAGGCTCAGAATTTTTGGTCTGGCACATAGGGTTTCAGTAATCGATGGAAACTGTCAAAAAAATGTTAAAACTTTAGGACTCCACCTTGGAATTTGTCGAGTTGAATTGTAAAATTGCATGCCAAATTGATGGAAAAGTGATCTTTGTGATTGTCTTGATATGGAATTAGCCTTGTGCTATTGATATACGATGAATTCTTATATATTGAGAGCATCAGACTTGTTCCGAATTGGCTGAATTCTGATGTAGCTAGAGCAAATTTATCTGATGTAGCCACTGAAAATGTAGCTGTTATGGATTGTGCATCATCTTTTCAACTTACATCTCGAATGGATGAGATGTTTGAGCCTGCTGCAATGAATGCAACGTGAAAAAACTGCTGCAGCTTGGAGGCAGTAGCATTGAAATGATTTCCATTTAGCTGTTACTCATGTTTATCAATCCCCTCTTATTAGGCATAAAGGGTGCACAACCATATTATCAGACATGGTTTGAGTTGCGAATTTTGTTAGATCGATCATAAAATGAAGTTGTTTTGTTATTTATATAAATAATAACATTATTTTATATAAAAAATAAAAAATAAATAAATTTATCTAGTCCATTTTTAAATCAATTCAAAATAAAAACCTAATCTGAGTTAGATTTAAGTATATAAGTTATCAAATTACTCTAGTCGAGCAAGTTTTAATAACACGTACAAATCAAAAGCCCTTTAATTGAATCAACAAAATTCAAATTCAGGAGAGGATCTAATCTCCATCATTAGACATTATAAAGAAGGGCTAGATAATCTTGAGGCTCAATTCATCATATCTTAGGTTTGCTTATGAATTCGAGTTTTTTTAATGAGATTAAAGCTTTCGTTAATTTCGGGATTTTGTAAAATTAATTAAAATACTACGAACTCCCACAAATATTTTTTTTTAAAAAGGGCTAGACGCAATATTAAATGGGCCGGAAAGATCATATCATCTGAAAATAATAAATAAAGATTAGAGGGTTCAGTTTTTGACAATCAAGACTAGGGCTTTAAGTTTATAGGCCTTTGTAAAGTGTAGGAGCTCTGACCTGAGTAGCTCAACCATGGCAGACAGCAACGAGAATCAGCAAGACGAAGGCAAAGATCAAGAGCAAGAGCAATATGGTGTCCTGCTTTACTACAAATACACCGAAATCCCTGATCTCAAATCCCTCCTCTCCTTCTACAATTCCAACTGCACTTCCCTCTCCCTCCTTGGCCGTGTCCGCCTCTCTCACCATGGAGTCAATGTCACTGTAACTCAATAACCCATCTTTTTGCAGTTTAAATCTCAAAAGTTTGAATCATTTTGGTTATTAAAATTTTGGATTTCCTTTGTTTTCTTCAATCATATCACAATCTCATTGAAAAGTTTGAAACTTTTTGCTGTTTGGGATTTTGGGTTTAGTTATTTGAGTCCAAAAATTGGAAAGTTTGGAACTTTTTGCTTATTAGAATATTGGGTTTCTTTTGTTTTCTTCATTGGTTTAGGTTGGTGGCAAGTTGTCTTCATTGGAGAAACATATTGAAGCTGTGAAAGCTATTAGTTTATTTGAAGGGACTGATTTCAAGCTTGCTTCTTGTCATTTTCCATTGAATGACAAGGTTGCTCATGAATGTGGCTTCACTTCTCTTTCCATTCGCATTGTCAAGGTATGAATCTTTGTTCTATCAAACTTTGGTTTCTATTAGTATCATTGTTTTGAGCTATTTGGTATAGTATAAGTTTTGATTTGATTTGTGTTTGCGTTTGCTTGCTTGGTCTAACATTTTGATGCGTTTTGGTGTGGCTAGGAATTGGTTACTTTTAGCCCTTATCCTCTTGTAAAAGCACCGGATGTTTCAAATGCTGGTAGCCATTTGTCCGCTGTGGAGTTCCATTCTGTTCTTCAAAGTGCTGGTGAGTTGTGATTTTCTTTTTGAAATTTTATTACATGCTCTACTGTTTGGTTTGCTTTCGTTTTATAGGCTATGTTTATTCTTCTTTGTAGTTTTTTGTTCTCTAAATTTGGTTTTGTTGTTTTGTTATGCAAGGGAATGACTGGTAATGGTTAACTATGTGTTGGGTGATTCTGTTTATGTTTCTCAGGGAAGCTTGTAGATAAAGAAAGTCTAGTTGATGATAAAGGTCTTGTTTTATTAGATGCAAGGAATCTGTATGAGACGAGAATTGGGAAGTTTGACATGCCAAATGTGGACACTTTGGATCCTGGAATCAGACAGTATAGTGATCTGCCATCCTGGATAGATGATAATTCTGAACAATTGCGAGGAAAGAATGTCCTGATGTAAGTGCTTGTTTCAAAATTGACTTTTTATAGGTGTTTACCTGAATTCACTCTGTTTTCCATCTGATTTGGAAAATCATGTTATCATGGTTGAAAGTTGGTGCAGTTATGGCTTCAAACGCTCATTTTTCCACTCTAATCTTAGTATGTTTTGTTCGGGTGCTGTGTAGGTATTGTACTGGAGGAATCAGGTGTGAGATGGCATCGGCCTATATTAGGTCAAAAGGTGCTGGATTTGAGAATGTATTTCAGGTTGCTCTGGATCCAGCAGAAGCTAGTGTTATGCTTACCTTGACCATAAGATCCTGAGGAAGTTAGGTCCTGATTGTTGGTCGCTATACTGATATATTTTGCAATGCTGGCTTTGTTGCAGTTGTTTGGTGGAATACAGCGTTATTTAGAACAATTTCCAGATGGTGGTTTTTTCAAAGGAAAGAATTTTGTTTTTGATCACAGGTATGATTGCTCAGAGTAGCTACGACCCTATTGATTTTAAAGTTTTTACCTTATCCTTTGGTGATTGCATAACATCATGCTTTTATTGAACTTTCTGGTGTTCAATAAAAGAAAACAAGCAAAGAAAAAAAAGTGTCATTTTTGCCCAGTAATTTTGTATTGTGGCTGTAGGATTGCTGTTGGGAGCTCAGATACAAATATCTTGGGAACCTGCCTTCTCTGTGGCTTATCCTTTGATGATTACTCTTCACGATGTAGATGCTCATATTGTAGAATGCTAGTATTGGTCTGTGATGGCTGCCGGGTAAGTTTTGATGACTAGAGTCCTTCTACCATTGAAAGCTAATATTTCTGACCATTTAAGCATGTCTATCATACTTTAGCTAGCTCCATCTTGTCCAGTGAATAATCTAAGAACCTTAACCAGTTCTTCTCAATTTTTATCTAAAGCGAAACTTAAAATAATAGCTTTTCAGATTTTCATTTTCCCTTCTAAAAACAATCATTGCCTAATTTGTATGTATTTTGATGAACTGTTTGTTCAGCTTCCATTCCACTTGTAGGTTTCTGTATTTTGTTGGGTCTTATTTGTTAATTTTTGTGGGTGGGCAGAAGGAGGAAGCTGTTTATGTTTGCGAGCTGTGCCAAAAACATGGAAAGGTAATTGAGTCAAATGTTGCTGAAAATGGTGAACAGCAAGATATATTGCCTCAAGTTGAGCTCAAAACCATTTCCTCAGATACTATCCTCTCGCCTCATCTTCATGGGGGACAGGGTAAGGTCTGTCTCCTTATCACTTGGATCCTTTTGGTTCCATGTTTACCAAGATAACATGTAGTGCAATGGTGTATTTATCTTGGCTAATAGTGAACATCTGTCTTTTTTGTTTTCCCTGTTACATCTTTACATTTTGTTTTCTTCCAAGAACTTCTCAGTCTTAATGCAATTGTTCATCCAATAAAACAGGTGCTAGGCCTCCAAGAAAGCTAAGAATCTTGTGCTTGCATGGGTTTCGGCAGAATGCATCTGGTTTTAAAGGAAGAACTGCATCATTAGCCAAGAAACTTAAAAACATTGCTGAGCTTGTCTTTGTTGATGCACCTCATGAGTTGCCTTTCATATTCCAGCCATGTGTCTCGGAACTAGAGTGCAGTGATGAATCATCATTTTCGTCACAACAAATTCTTCCCCCAACAGAAACTTGCAGGGGGAAGTTTGCGTGGTTGATAGCACCTGATTGCAAAGGAAGGAGTGCAACTGATTGGAAAAAGGCAGATAGTCCATTTGATCCCCTCCAGTACCTGCAGCAAACTGAAGGGTTTGATGTATCATTATCGTATTTAAAGACAGTATTCTCTCGGGATGGGCCATTTGACGGGATCCTGGGATTTTCACAAGGAGCAGCGATGGCTGCTTTACTTTGTGCACAAAAAGGGAGGCTAAAAGGTGACATTGATTTCAGATTTGCAATTTTGTGTTCTGGGTTCGCTCTTCCATTTGTGGAGATTGAGAGTGGATCGATTAACTGCCCCTCTCTCCATATATTCGGATGTGTTCCTGGCAAGGACAGGCAGATTGCAAACAAAACAAGCAGAGAACTTGCTTCCTTATTTGAAGATGGTTGCTCAGTTATTATTGAGCATGATTGTGGTCACATCATTCCTACTCGGACTCCATACATTGATGAAATCAAAGGCTTCCTTCAACGCTTTCTGTAATGCGATTAAAAATCTTTTGTTAACCAATATTGTTACTTTAAGATGGCTTCTCAGCTATGTTACCTGATCCGTATTTGCTTATTACTCATTACACCATTTATCTTCAATCACTTGCTAATACAATTTAATTCCACGATTTATCTTTTTACTACAAATATTTTCGAAGTCCATTGAAGCCCCTCAACTGAGAATTTAAGATTTGTACACCGTACAGACTGAAATACTTAATAAAAAACAAAGAGGAGAACAGTCACTCGTCTGCCTCATAGAAGACCAGACAACGAACACGCAAGTTCTTCAGAATGAAAACTGAGAACCAACAAATCCTAAATTTAGATTTTTTGGAATAAAAACTTTCAGCTTGTGTTTGGAATTCTAAAGCATCATGGTTCTTATATCTTTACTTCAGCCAAATGAGCCAAATAACAAAGCTGATGGTTTGTATATGCATTTCTCAGGAAGAGATTTACAGTCTTATACTTGAAACAAACAAGTATGATAGTGCACACATTTTTTATTAAAAAAAAATTGTTTGGGCCAAGCCTAAAAGACCTGCACCTCCATGTTTAGACCAAACATGATCTTTTATTGGGCCTATCCTGATAATATGACACCTCTAAACAAAATTTTTTTTTTAATTTGATCTTGAAAAATATTTAGGTCTAGATTCAGTATCACACAAATTTTCAGATATGCATCCCAATACAGAATTGTGACCGACCTCTGATAAAATTTAGTACGAAGTCACACTCTACTCGACTAGCTTACAAACTGTCAGTACAACACCATATTTCTCTGCCAACTACAATCTCTTGCCAAATCTTTTACAGGCACCTACCTCTCTTGTTAATCACTCATGAGCGATTAATTTCTCCATCAATGAAATAACAAGGCATCACAACCAAGCACCGACCTCTCTACTTGACATAAGATACTTATAACTTCATTCATCATGAGATATCTACAACACTACTCTTCATAAAATAAGCTAACATAATCAGGTTTATAAATTCTTCTGCTCGGCTCACAAGATAAATGAACAGATTCATGAGTAACAACACAACACAAACAAATCCTCGCACCAAGATTCTAAAGTAAAGCAAGGCCACAATGCTACTCCTACAGTCCTGCTCCTGCTCACCTACTGCACTGCTCACTCTCTATGTTAACATACTTTTTTATATATATATTTATTGAATTGAGTATCAAAGAATTTTTTTTACTCCAATAAAAGACTTATTTTATAAAAAACTTGTGAAAATCACCTCATCAACCAATGAGACCAGTGAAGTGACAAGCCCATTCACTCGAAGAATTGGCCAATTCATCATTCAATTAACCAAGTCAAGCTCAATCACTACACTGGCACAAAATCACATTCCATGAAAAACCTAATTTAGTATATTTAGTATGAAGTTTTTATAACCTCGTCAGATGGCCTCAAATTCTATTATTAGCAGAGAAATTAAACCATCCAGGCATTTCATTGTTGTGGGAATTACGTAGATTAATCATCTGCTTCCCGTGTTGGAATGTTAGGGTGTGTATTTGTTATATATAGTTGCATGTGGTAGCAAACTAAGCTCATTTATAGAGAAACATTTTCATTTTCCAGCTATAATTATCATACCCTGCTCGAGATTTGATCCAGTTTAAAGCTTGGTTTATTAGGTTATTAAATCAACTCGTGGGTCATCAAATCATTTCATGTTAATTCTAAATCAACACTGTTTTGAAAATTAAAAAAAAAATTATTAGAGTTAACTTATAGCTAGATCGTGAATCAATTATCTAGTCATCTAAATTTTAACTGAATTAATATTTAAAATATTCAAAATAAAACCTAATCTAGATTGACAAATTATTGAATCGACCAGTCGGTCGGACAGGCCGAGTAGGATGGATATGTGTCCATGATAATTCTAACACCAGCTACGATCGTCCATCGAAGCAAGTGTTGTAATCAATCAGTGTCAGTACTGTTTCTACCCTTTCTGAGTTGCTTAAGAGCTAAGATGTTATTGTAAATATTAACAGTAAAGGATGTTAAGAGTTAGCTGAGAACCACTGAGCATCATTTTGAGGTCGGAGCTTCACGCCCTCACCACCCAAGCAGCACCATCAAAACAACCATCTAGATGCACAAAACTACAAAGGCTCCTGGGGATACTCCAAGCATGCAACTATATGGGTTAATTGGTAGCTCGTCTATTTCTGCACATGGAAAGAAGCTTCAGACTTGTGTTTTCTCTCCTTTCTTCACTCACGCAAGCAACCGATCGTGAACATGAAGTGTTTTGACTTTTGGGCGTAGTCCGAATCAATGAAATGATTTCCTTCTTGTGTTTTTTTTATATGATGTATTGTTGAAGTGTTCTTTAGTAGTAAAAAGAAATAGAAATCTCATTGCATGCCTTGATTGGTAAATTCTAAAGAAAGTAGAGTGGATTAAAGTTGAGAAAACCTGCACTAAACCTGATATGAATTGAGTTTAATGATATATTGATTCGATAAAATTAAGTTGATATTAAAGAAAAGTTTTTAAAAATAAAACGAAACTGCTTTAATAAAAATAAATAACCTTAATTGATTTTTCCTTTGGTAGGTTGTAACAATGGAGCCAGGAGTCTACATCCCATCCATTTTTTACGGTCCGGTCCAGATAGGCACTTCCCTTCCTGCGAAAGCCATTAGGACACGTCATGCAAAAAGCTAGTTGCTCTGCAGCTTGCAGATTACATTAATGACATGGTTGGAATGTCATTCCCACTGTTATTTCAAGTTTTTTTAAAAATATATTATAATTATATTTTTAAAAATATATATATTTTACTATAAATATATAAAAATAAATAAATTTTCATAAAATAATTATTTGATAATAATACCAAACACACCCTCAAACTCATGTAAGCAGCTCAAAAATATTTTTTAAAGATTAAATTTTGAAAATGTTTTTAAAAAAAGTTAATTTTTTTTATTTTTTTATTTTAAATTAATATATTTTTGATATTTTTATATTTGATGTGATGTTAAAAATAACTTTTAAAAAATAAAAAAATATTATTTTAATGTATTTTAAAATAAAAAATATTTTGAAAAATAACTTTACTCTTAAATACTCAATTTATGGCAAACCACTTCAACACAGAAAATTCAATTATGAAAAATATATTGAAGCTAGCCTAATTCATAAAGAACCATGTAACATGTGAAGATGAACCCAGTTTCTTACTAAATAAATACTCTATAAGAGGAAGCTCCTCTAACTCAAGCCATGCACTCAACGATATGTTTATGCAAGGACTAGCTGGATGAACACATTACCTTGATTTTGCATTTTTTTTTTTGTGTTCGGCATGAGTTTGTTTGATACTTTGGTTTTTTATACAGTAACGATGTTTGCATTGTTTTGCCTATTTGACTTGCTGTTTCTGGTTTTTACATTGTCTCAAATTTCATGTTCTATGATTATGAAAATCTGAGTTATGATAAATGTTAAATAATAATATAAATTTTATTTAATTATTTAATTTTTTTCAATTAAAATGGTTACGTGCCATATAAATAATGAGAATTTTAATGACCAAACATTATAAATTTCACTTAAATTCAATTAAAATGGTAACTTAAGATTTTGAATTGAAATAATTTTAAAACAAGTTATATTCTTTGATATATTTTGATTTTTTTTTAATTATTTTTATCGTGTAATTCTGGATTTTTAGTCTCCGTGATGGAGACTGTATATATTGTAAATCTGAAAAATATATTCAGACTCTTCGTAATTCATATAGAAAATCCTTGAATTTTACTAAGCTTTCAGGAGCTGGGATTAGTTCCTGACTAGCTCCATGCCAAAAGAAGTAGAACACACAGTCCTTGCTAAACAACCGCAGTCATGGAAGGGTTAAGGAAGCTCAAAATAATCTGGAAGTTGCTTCGTGTGATCCACTTAAAATTGTCATTGGGACGAGACAATGTCTTGTTGCCCTAATTTCTAACTCTAAAATCGTTAGACCGACACATTGGGCTTTCGCTACATTGATGTGATCGGAGTGCGGAAGCAGAGTTATACAAAAGCTGCTTCCGGTTGACAATTCCCTCGAACAGTTGAAGAGTCAATACAATTGCTCATTGCCTCATCTCACTCCACAGGTACTTCCAGGCATGTATCCTTTTTCACGTTGGAGAGGTAGGACAACGCCTTGGTTCTCATTCCTGAGGCCTTTTCCCTCGTTTACCTACCCTCTATTCTTGTGTAACAACCGTTGGCTGCGCTCCATTTGTTTATAGTCAGGTTAACCTATTAATTTATAGGTTGAGCTAGCAAACCCGCAACATGTATCTTGAACCGTGCAGGACTCCGAGTAAGGTACAATAACTATGGCTCCATTATTGCCATTTTGTTCTGGTTAATTAATTTTATTAAGCAATCCCAATAAATGGCTACGGTCATGTTCACACCAAGAACTTTATATTGACAGATGCTTATCGTTTCTTTTCCCCCGATCGATGTGAAAGATGATACCATGTTTAGTTTTTAGGGGTGGCCATGGGATAATAAAACATTCGTTCTTGTTTGGTAATGAAATGAAGGAGAGTTCCATCAGTACTACTGTTGGTTGTGTGAGGCCTCGCCTTTATGTTGCATATTTATGCTGTTCCTCACCTACTTCCTAACAATGGGCTGATCTCTCCCCCACCTCTTCATTGAGTCTGCTTCTTGATGAACAGATAGAAACATCAACTTCTTTTTTCCATGAATGTACTGCAATTTGTATTATCATCTCTTATTGCTCATTCTGATGCGGCCAAGCCTGATTAGATTAGGAATCAGAGAACAAGAAGATGGAAAAATCACAAAAAATTTCAAAAACAAGAAGCCTAGTCTTGCTGTTGTTCTCAATAATTTATTCTGCCAAAGTCTACTCCAAGGAAAAAGGATAATATATAATAGCTTAAACTGTAGCTGACCGAACATAAAAGGAAAAAAGGGATCTTGGTAGGAAAATAAAATCAAAAGTCCAAAATTAAAGAGTAAAATAATAAAATTGATCAAAACAATATTTTATAGGCTTAATTTGAAGCAGCCAATTAAATTTAGTATCAAACTTTTTGTTATTATTATCATCTAAAAATATATATATAAAAATTATAAATTATAAAACATGAGTTACATTGCAACTCCAAACTAAGAGGTTGGGTGACGACTCTACTACTAAAATCTGAGGCCAAAGCAGTCTAGTTGAGCTAACAGTGGTAAAGTCCCATCACAAATCTCTGTTGCAATGACAAGATGCCATTAAGACATTTAATGGAAGGTGGTTGCTACCTCATTATGTTCTTGTACAATGGACACCCTTCTGGCTATTGCCGTTAATGCTGAGAGGTATATTTATGGATGTGGTTTTTTAAAAAATATTTTTTTTATTTAAAAATATATTAAAATAATATTTTTTATTTTTTATTTTTTAAAAATTATTTTTAATATCAAAATATTAAAATGATATAAAAATACTAAAAATATTTTTAAAACATAAAAACAAATAGGGTTCTCATGGAACCACTTGACCATGTTTAATGGAATGGACAATTTAGAATGTAATTTTTTAAAGTATAGTAGTAATTAATTTTTAAAATATTTTTTGTTTAGAAATATATAAAAATAATATTTTTTTAATTTTTTTAAAAATTTATTTTTCATATTATTCCATGAAAATAATCTAAAATATATAAAAAACAAAAAAAAAACGACAAAACACGGTTTCATCCTCAGAACAAATAGCTTCTTAATGTAATTTCTTAACCACGAAGTCTACTAATAGAGGATTGCTTCAAGTATGAAACCCCTTGATCATGTTCGATGGATTGGACAATTTAGGATAGATCTTGATGTAATTAATTTCTTAAACCATATAGTTTAATCAAAGAGAAATTATCGAAGGTGGTCATAACTTCACACCTACAAAGTGCTGGATCCTAAAATAATCTTGAAGTGTTTTTCGCATGATTTATGTGCTTGTGCTTGTGCGGTGAAACTTAATTTGTGTGAATTGATTCACATAATTACGGTACTTTCGTCTAATCAAAGACTTGTTCATGTTATATATGTGGTGGAGATCTATACCATCCAGCTTCTTCAACTCAAGAAAACATATTTTTTAAAAAATAGGAATTATTAGAAATTTACTCTAAAATTTACTTTTCATGTGTAAAGGTGACTATTCAAAGCATTATACTTTTCATGGAGGGCCATCGTGGACTTCTTCTCCAAACATTTTAGTATTCTTCATGCATGTATGGATGAACAAGAAAGCACCAAGGCCATTTCTCACCATTAATTTTAGAATTAAGATTATTAAACCTGATTTGATAAGTTAACTCGTAACCCAATAATTCAAAATTTAAAGAAGATAATCAACTTAAAAGTTCTAATTTCAGATTAAAATTAAATAAAAGTTGATATAATCAAACTCATTCGACCAAATAAATTAATCTATAATTCTAATTAATCTTTTAAAAACATATATTATTTTGACGGTTCATAAGTTAGGTAGAATTAATAACTTTGCTTGGAATTGCAAGTAATGGATTGACGTAATCTTCATGTTTTTTAAGGAAACTGCACCGATGCCTTTTTATTTCCAGCTTTGTATTCCCTTTTTTGGTGGCAAAATTCTATCAGAACAAGAAACCCATGATGTGTTAGTTTTATATATAAAACCAACGAGTGCTTGGCTATGTGGTGCTGCTAAGTGCTAACCCCTTCCTTCAATTAATTTCGCACGTCATTGACAATAAATAAGTTTTCCCATCTCAACTATAATACAGATGTCACAGTTTTACTGGCAGCTGCCTCCCACCGACCGTTTCTCCTTTAATTTTGCCATAAATTCTTCAACCATCTCATAAATGCAAGCGTCTTGTTAGAGCATGACAATCCTTCTCCTTTACCTAAACTGCAATGTTCATGGATTTGGATTGGCCCAAGAAGCACACTTCACCATCTAATTAATTCACCAGAAGGGTGACGCCAACGGTTGCAAAATATATATAGCATATAACTCAAGATTAAAAATACTATAATTATAAGAATATATCTAAAGTATTTAATTTTTGTTTCTTTGAATATTTATTTTTCAAGAATATTGCAACTTTTTATATAGAAAAAAAACTAAAAAACCTTAGTAATACTGAATAGAAGAAAATAAACTAAGAAAGTTATTCCCTTCATATTGGAAAAAAACCATTGAGCTTGAAAATGACTCGGCCACATTTGGGCCACATCCAAAATGGTGTTTTGGGAAATATTTGGGCAACCAAGGGTAAATGTCAAACTTGGATGCTATATTAGGGCAATCACTTTCCATGGTTTTCTTACACCACCCATCTCTCACAAGGTAAGCTCCCGAAGACGTTAAAACAACATCATCAAGTTTTGAGGAAAATGTCTCTTGTCAAAGAAGACATCAAAGCCAAAGCTGAGGTCTACTATGGAGATGAAATGGGAAAAGAGAAATCTCAAGAATTGCTCAGAGAAGTAGGCTTGCCAAATGGTCTTTTGCCCTTGCACGATATTGTAGAGTGCGGGATTGTGAGGGAGACAGGGTTTGTGTGGCTCAAGCAAAAGAAGAGCATAACCCACAAGTTTGAGAAGATTGGCAAGCTCGCTTCCTATGGAACTGAAGTCACAGCTTATGTTGAACAAAACAAGATCAAGAAACTGACTGGTGTGAAGACCAAAGAGCTTTTGCTTTGGGTCACACTGAGTGATATCTATTTGGATGATCCACCAACTGGAAAGATCACTTTCCAGACTCCTACTGGGCTCTACAGGACTTTCCCTGTGTCAGCTTTTGTGGTTGAAGAAAAAGGTAAAGCAGCAACCTCAGCAGCGGCAGCGAAGGATGTCAAGGAAGAGAAGAAGGATGATGTCAAGGAAAACAAGGAAGTCAAGGGAGTGAATGGAGCCGTGGAGGTGAAGGAGGCCTAAGGTTCTTAGTCTTCAGTGATAAAGAGGCCTTCATCTGCTCTGTATTACTATCAATTTCAATGTATTATTACCTCTTGCTAGTGTTTACTGGTAATAAAGTACATTAGAGTTTAATTTTTCAGTCATGTTGTAGACAAGATCACAGCATAGACACTTGAGTTGTCTACATGTCTGTTTTCTCTTAGCTTATCATGACAAGAAAGGGTGAAATGGATTTATGCTTGAAATGTGATCATGAATGAACATTGTTTGATGCTTATCTCAGAATTCTGAAAGGATGATAATTATGAATTTCTCACTTGAAATGTCGCCCGGGAGAAAATTTGAAAGGGGGCAGCCGGGAATTTAATGCAGATTAATTGTTTTCTTGTCATTTTGCCTAAATTTTGTCTAAGCATCGAAGGAATCCCACTTTTTTTGTCTTTTACGCCTTGCATCATTTTCAATCCTATGCACCTGGCTATGATTCCTTAACCTTGGTCTACATATCCATGGAACAAAACCAGCCTGTGTTTTAAATGGTGTTCGGTTGCCCCTGAAAACTGAAGAGAGAGAGAGATAGTTAGGATAGAAATGATAAATTTTATTGTATTTCCTGTGTTTTAAAAGGATAAAAATTCATCCTAAAATCGTTACAGAGGCAATGTTATTTATATCAAAGTGTTAGCCTTCCAAAGTAAACATATTTCTATCCCTTTTATATTTGTCCATTTTATTCTTTTTATATTTGCCCATTCTGTTTTAAGATATTAATCATATACAATTTTAATGTTATATGCATCGTAGTGCGGGAGCTTTTTGGATTGAATAAATATTTTTTTTATTCTGTATTATTTTTCTTTTCTAGTTTTTTAAGGAAATAGTTTTCCATTTTATTTTTCTCATTACTCGTTTTCTAGTTATTTAGGCCAGGTGAGATATAAATGAATAAAATTAAATACCATGAGAGGATTATCCTTCGCTACTGTCTACTTAACTGGCAGTTAAAGTATAAAAGCTCCCCAGTCCCGTCCCTGGCCAAGGACCATAAAAAACTAGGAGTAAAAAGGAGGGGGCAATTGATACATATTGCAGAAAGGTACGGAAGGTTGCCAGATTCTGGTCACACATATCGTTGGACCATTTAAGATAGCAAATTGCAAAACGATATTAAAGAGCCACAAGCCAGCACCAGTTACTAGACAACTCCCTAGAGCTAATAAATGTCGTAAGCAAACAAGGGCTGAGAAGCAACAGAGAATTCAGCTCTATAGGGAGAAACTTCAAATGGTGAATCGAATGGCATCAGCATACAGTTGTTTTATGTTTTGATGAGATCAGTTTAAGGTTGCACCAGAGAGGTTTCATGTATAATGGACTAGACATCTTCGAAAATGGAATAGAACCAGATTATATAAGTGCAGTAATTCAGCCGCAGAATCTACAACCCTTGTCGAGCAAGAAACCTCAAGATATTCTACTACTCCTACCATAGGCCAGGAAATGGAGATTGATACGAATTACAGCGATATATACAGCAACATGGCAGGTTCTCTCACAAAGCTCTACTACTTTCTCCAGCGATCACAGCTTCAAAGCCTAAGAAAATAACAAGCACATGTTATTATCTATATAACAGCACCAGAAATATCAGACTTCCCAAAATCATCTAAACCTCTCTAGTGCATGTGTGAGGTGTTCCTATTGTGGGAGGGGGTAAACATTTCAAAGAAACAGACTAGAATTGAAGTTCAAGAGTCGTACCTTTGATGGAGTGACCCATTTGCCATTGATCCAGTCCTGATGTGGCCTTAAGTCAGAGTGCTGAAATTCTAATTCCTCATTGGAATCCTTGAAGAAGACTGAATACTTTGGGAAAGTATTCACCTTAGAAACTACACCCACCCACCAGGCATCATTGTACAGAGCATCAACTTCTTCCAACTTCTTGAATCGATCAATAATTATAGTTTGTGGAGGATGAGGCCTAATGTGCACATTGTCAATCTCTTCCCTCAGAAAATCACTATCATCTTCGGTTCTCAAGGTTTGGTACTCAATAAGGTACTTGTCCTTGCCCACTGGCTCAACAATAGTTGCAGAAAACCAAGCACCTTTAAAACCATCTTCGTCACTGCTAACCTCAACTGGCATTCCCTTGCTAAACTTTGCATCTTTTGGTGATTCAATAGGCTTCTCTTGTGTGGTATCGGGCACTTTCTGCAATTCCAGATTCAAGAAGTTGCTAAAGGTAAATTGCAGAACATACACGGAAAAAGACAAAACACACAGAATAAAGGATTGTTGAATACAGAATAGCAACTGACTGAAGCCAATCAAGCCACATTACTACACAAAAGGATGTTCCATAGGATTTCTATCCGTTGGAAAAATAGGCATTCATTGTAAATCCATGGCCATAAAAATAGAACACAACAATAAGGCACTACATGTGCCAAAGGAAATTGCTTCAAGCTTCCCAATTATACATTTACAATTATCATCGTAAGCTAACTTCCATATATCCAGATAATACAGCTTTATAGCATCAAAATACCAATCATCAACAGGTCAAAGGAATAACACAGAGGCAGCAACACAAAATAAGAGTTGAAGTTTCTCTTTCAATTCTGCAAGCATCTGTTTTAGCTTCCTTATCCAGGATGGTCTATCAAAGAAGTTCAATTACTTAAGATAGTGTTGAGAAAACAGCATTCTATCAGACATGGTTCTAACTTCTAACATTTGAAAAGGCTGGAAAATTTTCTCCTTTTGACCAAAATATAACAAAGTTAATGAAACCAAGAGTGAATAAAACAGAGATCGAGTGACCATCCTGTCATAACTGATTAAGTGTCTATGAAGCAGACTCTCTCTACATACTATCCATATAGCACAGCATATCCAGTGATAGCTCATTCTAGAGTTTTTCCACTAATTTTATGCACTTACACACACACACGCACCAGAAAGTGTACCCGAATGGACATTATCAAATCCAGAAGAGCTTTCTTCTTTTTCATTTCCACCTTTGGGCCTATGCATGTTTATTGCTTTGCAAAAACAAGCCTCTGATACCTCTACATCCAGGATACTCATTCTCCATTTAACACTTCCAATTGATACAAGTGTAAATATCCAAGCAAAGCATCAAGGAATGACCGCCCACATTCAAACAAAACTTCAGGCTGTACTGTGTGCAAAAAATTTTAAGAAGAAAAAAACCCTTCTCACTTATTTAAGGATTTTGCAACTTAATGATTTTCCAACACTACCAACATGTATATTTTTCAAAAGGGTAAAAGAAAATCCTCCCAATCCTACCACCCTGTCTTCACAAGGGGCAAAAGAACGAGAAATATCCTCTTTTTTTCCCGGAAATACTTGTGATCAGTAATCCAAGATTAGCACACACAACTTTATCAAAAACCAAAGACACACATCTCTGCATCCTCTTTTGAAAGAACCAACTATCAACCAAATATACCAACTATGAAAGTGAAATTTCGCAATGAAACACATTAACCAAATTTAACATTGTAAAAAAACAGAAGATAATCATACAAATCTAAAGAATTAACCAAAATTTACATAAAGAGAACAACTTTGTCAAAAACAAAACCCACCTTGTTAACTCTCCTTTTCACCTCTTTCGTCACTTCTTCTTCAACGAGTTTCCTTTTATTTCTAGAACCCTGCTTTCAAAAAAAAAAAAATTCCAAAAGAAAAAACATTCACAAATTCAGAATCCAACCCAAAACAAAAACCAAACACACTAACCGAGATTAAGACAATTAATCATACACATCCTTTTCCTAAATGTTAGGTGAATATATACCTCTAAAAACATTACCCTAGATTGACCTAATAACAACAAATCTATCAAAAGACAACAACATCAACCAAAGAACAATAAATTATCAACACAAAACAAAATAAATTAACCAAGTTTAACATAAAAACTACTTATCAAAAAGAGAAAAAAAAAAAAAAAACACCTCATTTTCCTTCTCTTTCACCTCCTCCTCTTCCTCTCCTTCCAACGTTGGTTTCCACGCCCCATTAACCCACTCCCTATGCAACCTCAAATCCTCCTCGCCAAACTCAATCTGCTCTTTAGTACTCCTAAAAAACACAGCAAACTTCCCATCCTCATTCACCTCAGTTATCACACCTTCCCACCACCCATCGTTATGAAAAGCATCAACTTCTTCACTAAACTTGAACTCCCTCTTCTTCTCTCTTGGGGCTATTGGTCTTATTTGGAACTCATTGACTGTTTCCTGCAAGGGTTTTGTCCCTTCTTCATCTTCAAACAGCTTGTCATATTCAACAATGAATTTTGAGGTTCTTGTTGCCTTCACTACTGTTCCTGTATAGAAAGAGCCTCTGAATCCTTCCTCTTCTGACATGATTTCTACTTTTGAGCCTGGTTTGAAATGTGGGTTTTGGTTGGGTTTTGATTTGGGCGTGGATTTTGGCGGCATTTTTGTGGTTTGTTAGGTAACGGGTTTAGGGTTTATTCCAGATTTAGTGTTTTTAGGGATTTTGGCGCCCTAGAGAGAGAGAGATAGAGAGATTCTGTTGGAGTTAATCGGAAATGAGGGAAGGAAGGAAAAGTTTAGGGGTGGAGAATATAAAAAAGGATAAAATGACGGGGCAAATGAGAAATTTGGGAAGAAGTATAATAAAATAAAAATGCATTTATTAAATTTATTTTTTTCCTCGAAAATAAATGGTATTTTAAAAATAGTTTACCTATTTATTAAAATTAATTATTTTTTAGAAATATTTTAAGACCTTATTCTATATATTACTCTATCTCGTTTTAAGAAATTAAATAATTTTTTATTGGTGTTATTTTGAGTTATTAATTCATAAAGTTAAGGAAAGAAAGAAATCTCTAAATCAGTCCTTTAAAATTATCTAATTAATTAGAAATATACATTCCAAATTAATCAGTCCTTTATCATCATTAAGTGATAGATATTATTTATATGTACTCATAAAATAGAATACTGTAAAAAGTAAAAATGCAAGATATGTCTTGCATTAATTTAAAACTATGTGTGATATAAGTAAGGTAAACCATGAAGAACAAGCATATGAAGAGCTGAAAAACCAAAGCTTTTACATGTAGCCATGCTAATATTATAACACATCCATAGCTCAAACGAAAAGTTCACAGGAGAAATGAAAGAGCAATATCAGACAATAGGCACAGGTCAAAAGTTACAGTTTCTGACATCTTCTTCTTCTTCTTCTTCTTCTTTCTCCTAACATCTTTAATGGTTTTGTAGATGGAGAGATGACTCATTTTCCCAATTATAATAGTATTTTGGATGGGGATGAAATGTGATATAAAATCTAAATATTAAGGATACAATTGTACTATTCCAAACAAGAAGGTCCATTTTTATAGAGTTATAAACTATAGGGACCTGTCATTGAGACATAAGTAGATAGAAAGTAGCATGTCAGCTGCTGTTTCTTAGCTCAGACAGAACACAGAGTTCACTTTGTGCTTTAAGTTCCAGTTTTTGTTGCTATGAAACTTTCCAGACTAAACTATCTTTCAAAACCCTTCAAGATTCCAACTTTCACTCTCAAACCAACCTTAACTCTCCCAATCTTAGAAACCCACTTGCAAAAATGTCAAAACATCAAGCAATTCAATCAAATCCTCTCGCAAATGATCCTTTCTGGCTTCTTCAAAGACAGTTTTGCAGCTAGTAGACTTCTTAAGTTCTCCACTGAATTACCTTTCATTAACATCAACCAGTCATATCAAATATTTTCACACATTGAGAACCCAAATGGGTTCATTTGTAATGCCATGATGAAGGGTTATATGCAAAGAAATAGCCCTTGTAAAGCTATATGGGTTTATAAGTTGATGCTTGAAAGCAATGTAGCAGCTGATAATTATACTTATCCAATATTGTTTCAGTCTTGTTCTATTAGATTAGCTGAGTTTGATGGGAAATGTATTCAAGATCATGTTTTGAAGGTGGGTTTTGATTCTGATGTTTATATACAGAACACTCTGATTAATATGTATGCTGTTTGTGGGAATTTAAGTGATGCACGTAAGGTGTTTGATGGAAGTTCTGTTTTGGACATGGTTTCGTGGAATTCGATGTTGGCAGGGTATGTTTTGGTAGGGAACGTGGAGGAGGCTAAGGATGTGTATGATAGGATGCCTGAAAGGAATGTAATTGCTTCGAATTCGATGATTGTTTTGTTTGGTAAGAAAGGTAATGTTGAAGAGGCCTGCAAATTGTTTAATGAAATGAAACAGAAGGATTTAGTATCGTGGAGTGCATTGATTTCATGTTATGAGCAGAATGAGATGTATGAGGAGGCTTTGATTTTGTTCAAGGAAATGAATGCTAATGGAATTATGGTGGATGAGGTCGTGGTGCTTAGTGTTCTTTCAGCATGTTCTCGCTTGTTGGTGGTTATAGCAGGGAAGTTGGTACATGGTTTGGTTGTGAAGGTTGGGATTGAGACTTATGTTAACCTTCAAAATGCGTTGATTCACATGTATTCAAGTTGTGAAGAAGTGGTTACTGCTCAAAAGTTGTTTAGTGAGAGTTGTTGCTTGGATCAAATATCGTGGAATTCTATGATCTCTGGCTACGTGAAATGTGGGGAAATTGAAAAAGCGAGGGCTTTATTCGATTCATTGCCTGACAAAGATAATGTATCATGGAGTGCAATGATATCAGGTTATGCTCAACAGGACAGATTTACTGAGACTTTAGTTCTGTTCCAGGAAATGCAGATTGAAGGAACAAAGCCAGATGAGACGATTTTGGTTAGTGTGATCTCAGCTTGTACGCACCTGGCTGCTCTTGACCAAGGCAAGTGGATTCATGCTTATATAAGGAAGAACGGGCTAAAGATTAATATCATTTTGGGTACAACTCTTATAAACATGTATATGAAATTAGGGTGTGTTGAAGATGCTTTGGAGGTTTTCAAAGGGTTGGAGGAGAAGGGGGTTTCTACGTGGAACGCTCTCATTCTTGGTTTGGCAATGAATGGGTTAGTGGACAAGTCACTCAAAACATTTTCAGAGATGAAGGAACATGGTGTAACACCTAATGAGATAACCTTTGTAGCAGTTCTTGGGGCTTGCAGACACATGGGCTTAGTGGATGAGGGACACCGTCATTTTAATTCCATGATTCAGGAGCACAAGATTGGGCCCAACATCAAGCATTATGGATGCATGGTCGATCTTCTAGGACGTGCAGGTATGCTAAAAGAAGCAGAGGAACTCATTGAGAGTATGCCAATGGCACCAGATGTTTCCACTTGGGGTGCCTTGCTTGGAGCTTGTAAGAAATACGGTGACAATGAAACTGGGGAGAGGATAGGAAGAAAGCTTGTAGAACTTCATCCTGACCATGATGGGTTCAATGTGTTACTTTCAAACATATATGCTTCAAAGGGCAATTGGGTTGATGTTCTTGAAGTTCGGGGAATGATGAGGCAACATGGGGTGGTGAAGACCCCAGGTTGTAGCATGATTGAAGCACATGGTAGAGTTCACGAGTTCCTCGCTGGAGATAAGACACACCCTCAGAATGAAGATATCGAACATATGTTAGTTGAAATGGCTAAGAAATTAAAGTTGGAAGGTTATGCACCAGATACACGTGAGGTTTCCCTTGATATTGATGAAGAAGAAAAGGAAACTACTCTGTTTAGACACAGTGAGAAGCTTGCAATTGCCTTTGGGCTTATTGCTATTGATCCACCAACACCAATAAGGATAGTGAAGAATTTGCGAATATGCAATGATTGTCACACGGCAGCAAAGTTGATCTCTAAAGCTTTTAATCGTGAAATTGTGGTGAGGGATCGGCATCGCTTCCACCACTTCAAGCAGGGTTCTTGTTCATGCATGGACTATTGGTAGAAAAAAATATACAAATTTCTGTGTTTATTCATGTTGAGTTTGTCCAGTCCGACCATGGTAGACATGTATTTTTTTCACTGGTTGCTGCCTGGCATACAATTGACCTCAGGCCGGGTACTGTTGAAATGAAACAGTAACCATGCCTTACAAAAAGCATCAACCCACAATGGCTGGTTTAATTCTCCAACTGGTTAGTTGATTTGTTTTGCATTTTTGTTTGAATTGTGGCTTGTATTATGTTTACTCTCACAATGACATTCTGGATTTGCTCTTCTCAATTGATGGCAGCAGAACACGAGCATGAAAAGAGAGTGCCTTTGAATCCCAATAGAAGAATGTAAGATGTCTTTTTTTAAAAAAAAAAAAATCTGTTTGAATTTCTTAAGGATCTGATTTACTTTTGTTTTAAAGGCCGAGACCGAGTAATTTTTTTTACATGATTCTTCCATTTCCACTGGTGCTTTTAATTTCTCTTTCACTTAATTCAATTCATTCTGTAATGAAGAATATGAACATCCTGTTGACAAAGATGTTGGAATTTTTCAATTTACTTGATACGTGAACCCAAATTATATTTATTTTTGGAGCAAATAGGTTCAAATTCTAGATTTTATGCCTTAAATTTTGTTGGAAGTTGGCATCAATTTAGGAGATTTAATTTTCAGTTTATCTTTTAATTGTTAATACCTTTTCTTTTCCTTTTGCGTCTTGTTTCACACAACACAAATTGCCTCGAATCTAGCCAAAGCACTGACCAAGGTTCTTGCTTGTATTTGAGGGTTTTTTTTTATATGATATATGACTCAGTACATACTTGGTGTTCAGCTTGCTATTTTCCTTTGGTGATGTTTGTATGTGGATTTGATTTGTTTTTTTTATTATTTTTTATAGGTGATTTCCATCTATCAGGGGGTTTGGCTCTGTGTTTTATACCGGCTTATCACAAGTGTCCTATTTCTTCAATTTTTGAGCTATACTGCTTTCACCACCAATGAGGTGATGGAAACCATGGGTGCTGGCAAGTTCGGTGATGCCATGGTTCTATTTTAAGAATGAGGATTTGGTGGAGGCCTGTCTATTTTCATGGCATGCATATTAGTCTAAATTTCTAAAATGTTGCTGCTGCTGTTGCTACAAAAGTAATAAATTTCTTGGTGTTGATGTTGCTATAAAAGCAAGCTAAGAAGCAACACAATTGGTTACAATTCCGTGACAGAGTTGTGTAACAAAAGGTATCGCTATAAACTTTAGTATTTAAAAATGAGTTAATGTATGATGATATGCTGATAATATTGATTGCTGCACAGTGGCAGTGTTCAAATGCATATTAATGTCTTTCCCTTGCTGACACGGATGATCAATGTGAATTTTCAGTCTTGCATCCTAGGAAGTTTGATGAATGAAGTAGCTGTTTGCAATTGAGGAACATGCCATGACTAGGTGAATGTGCTGATCTCTGAGTTTGTTACCAAATTGATGGTGTTTTTGACATGCATGCTGGAAATCTTTTCTTGATTTTTTTTTGGTTTCTCAAAATGTCTTTTGCATGAAGCTAAATCATTGGAATCTGGATCTGATTATTTGTGAGTTGAGCATGGAGTAATTCTGCATGATTTCCTTTTATCTATTGTTTAATGAATTCTTTTGATTGAACTTTGATCTTGGTTTCAAAGCAATTATGGACAAGATCTGATGCAGACCATCAGATCCTTATTGTAACAAAAGATTAATCAGCAATAACAATATATCAGTCCTTGAGTTACTATCTGCAATCTCGTCAATGCAGATTTGCACTGTAGATGGTCACCACCAAACTGGAATCCGGGCTCTACATGAAATCCTTTGCAATCTGTGATAGAGGTGTGCATCATTTGCCTGCTGACCTTTTCACACTGTATAAAATAAAATTCATTTCTTCATATCTGTTGATTGATGACTTTTTATGTTTCCTAGTAAGAAGAAAATGAAGCATCTTTTTGTTTGTATGATAGCCAAATTTGCAGGGACAGCTATTTAAATATGAGAGAGGGACGCTGAGGGAGAGGGAGGGAGGAAGAAGATGTACGAGAGGGAGATTCGGCAGAGAGAGATGGAGAGGTGTGGAGGCTTTGTTAATAAGATATCTCGATAACCCTGGATATCATTAGATGCATCTCTACTGGTGCTGACCCTTGTCATCCTCACTTTAATCTCATATATCATATAATCTCTATGCTGCAAATGTGCAGTGAAGATTGGATCCTTAAAAGATTTAAGAAAGAGAAACTGATATGTTGACTAATATTTGCTCAAATTGGCTAAAAAACTGGATATTCAGCAGCTGCGGGAGTTTCCTCCGCTTGGTTTGTGAGTCCACATTCAAGCTGGTTTCATGTAAATATGGTATCTTTTCTCACTTCAAATCAAGTTCTATCTTCTTGGTCGTGTATTAAGTAATCAAGTTCAGGCACATAGCCAGCCTCTTTCATATGCCTTACAGGTAATTCCAAAACATCGTAAACCCACTCTATATGAGAACCCATCTTATTTCCAACAACAAAACTGTAAACCTGGTTTCGTACCTCAATCCAACTCCTACCGGCCTCTTTTTTAGAGCCTGCTCTCTTCATCAGCTTTCTCATTCTTTCAGCTTCTCCCCATTTGCCTTCTGCAGCATAGATATTTGACAGCATCACATAAGTCTCAACCATATTTGGTTTCAATGCCAATGCCTTCTTAGCTGCCAACTTGCCCAACTTTGAAAGGTTATGTGCCTTGCAAGCACCAAGAAGAGCACCCCAAACAGACTCATCAGCCACAAATGGCATGCTTCTTATTAGATGATAGGCCTCCTCAACTCTTCCAGCTCTGCCCAGCAAACCTACAACACACCCATAAATCTCCTGATTTGGCTTGATGTAATAGTCATCCAACATACAGTTGAAGTACCTCAAGCCTTGATCAACTAGTCCGGCATGACTACATGCATGTAGAACTGCCATAAACACTACCTGATCAGGTCTGATGCCTGACCTGACCATCTCATCAAACAACTCAATAGCCTCTTTACCATATCCATGAGTCCCATATCCAATCATCATAGAAGTCCAGGAGACTAAATTTGTACAGGACATTTCACTAAAAAAATTTTGTGAATCAATTATATTGCCACACTTTGCATACATATCAATCAAAGCATTAGCCAATTCCAGATTTCCATCAAGCCCTCTGCGAAAAATTCCTCCATGAACCTGCTGTCCACATTGCAAAGCTGCTACGTTTGCACAGGCTGCTATAAGACTAGTGAAAGTGAAGCAGTTTGGACTAAAACCTTCCGACTCCATTTGTGAAAATATAAAGAGAGGCTCTATAGAATCTGATCTTTCATACCCAGCTATTAATGTATTCCATGTGATCAAATCTTTTTCACTCATCTCATTGAAGTACTCCTTTGCCTCGGATAAACAACCACACCTACAATACATATCAAGTATAGAATTCATGACAGGTAGATCGGACTCAAATCCATGTTTAATCACTGCCGTATGTATTTGTCGGCCAAGAATATTTGAGCCGACTGAAGCACAAGCTCTAACAGCAATCGAAATGCTATGTGGGTTCAATTCTGCTCCCTCCTGTTAGCCATGAAATGCAACAAATTCACATATTAGACACTATATATGTATAGTAAACAGTTCATGAAAGTTAAAACTACTCAACAAACCAACGTCATGGTGTGCTATATAATGGTTAAAGTAGTGTTTTTGATACATTAAGTCTTTCTGTGATTCTTGGAGTCTTTTCTTCATCTACTTACCAGTGACATTTCCCGGAAGACTTGAACTGCGCGACTCCCATTACCTCTGTGAGTGTAGCCAGCAATCAAGGTAGTCCATGACACAACATTCTTTTCTTTAATATCGTGAAAAACAACACAAGCATCCCTCATAGTTACACCACAAGTAGCATACATATCCATGAGAGCATTATCTACATAAATAAACCCCTCCACAAACCTTCTTTTAATAGCCAATCCATGAACCAAACCCCCACAAGAAACACTGTTCATTCCTTTACAAGCCTTTAAAACACTTGATATTGTAAATGCATTTGGTGGGACATTGTCATTCTTTAGCATATCAACAAAAACACTCCATGCTTGAGTGTATTCATTACAATGCGTGTACCCTGAAATCATCGCGGTCCATGCAACAGCATCTCTCTCAGGCATTTCATCAAACAAGTTACGTGCTTGACTGATTAGGCCCTTTTCAAAATATGATTTTATGAGGTCTGTAGCTAGAATGGAGGTACCCTTTGGCTTAAAAGTTGTGCTTGATTGGTAATTTGGTGTGTTTTGGGCCCACTGTAGGTAGTTTTTTATCATAGGTGGGAAAGGATGGAAGTTACTGGTGGATAGCAGTCTTTTTGTGATCATGTTCAAGTGTCCACGGTCATAGCCTGTATTTTGTGTTCATAGTTTAAAGCATGATAGAAGATGGAGGGAACAGGGTTTTATATGGTGTGGAAGGGATACGCAGTGTGGGGATGTCTACTTTCAGATCACAAAGACATGAAGTGTGATGCAACTACATCCGGCATTTGTCCCAGTTTCACAAGACAAGCAGAGGACCTTTTGTTATCTTTTTGTTGTCCCTAAGGACATGGCCTTAACATACAAAGTTTTTGCTGCAAACAGTTAACACTTGTTTTTTAGATGATAATAGATATTCTCGGACCAGCTTATGTATTAATTAAAACTAAATCTTTTTTTTAAAAAAAAAAAATTCTTTTTGAAGGTATACTCTTGTATCAATCTAGTACACTCGGTAAAATTTTAATAAATTATTTTAAATATTGATCTCAAGATTTAAACTTAAAATTCAATTATAATATCTTGATTAATTAATAAATTTTCATGGTTTTAAAGTACTAATTTATAGAGATTTAACTGTATAATGAAAGAAAAGAAAGTGAAGGTGAAATAGTTGCAGGAAAACCCTAGTTTGATACATTAAAAATATATGTAAAGATCATTGTAATAATATACAAACTAGATATGACTACGGGAACAATACAACAACGGAAAAATACAGCACTGACCAACTTAGCTAATTAATCGGCTCATTAACATGATAATTAAACTGAGACCATGGTCTAGTCGTGTATGAGGATGCTGCTGCTAGTATAACTTCTCCTTTTGTGGTTGAAAATCACTGTTTTATCAGTCTATCCTAATAGCATAGCTGTACAGTAACAGAAATTCTGCCTATGCATCATTCTACACAAGAATCTGAGACTTAGCAGCGCCTCGAGAACACCTCTTTCGGCCACTCGTGTTAAGTCCACAAACACATATCTCAAGAAGCTCATAATCCTCATCCCAGAATAATAAGGACGCCCTATGTGGGTTCTCCAAGAGAACTTTCGATGTTAGGAACCCTGCAACCGTCCATGTTTGATAGAGACGGGATTGCTTTCCGATAAACTTCCCAGTTCGGGTGTCATAATACTCTGGCCAATGGTCAACTTGAAGTCTCTTCTCAGCCAAAGCAATCGCCTTCTGAGCTAGTTCAACTCGGTTCATCTTTATGCATGCCAAAGTGAACTGAAATAAAAATGGAAACGATTCAGAGGGCAGAGATCAGTTAAGTGATTCAAGGGGTGACTTTTGGATGTTTTTTATTTTGGGTTACCAATGACTCTTTTCTCGTTAGTATGACCAACCAGAAGCCTTTAGAAACTAGATTCCATGTCCCACATAAACCAACAAAACTAGCAGGAAGGTTTGTTTAGTATAAATCAGCATTGCATGCGTGTCTGCTGGTCCCAAATAATTTTTTTTTATGCCTCAGCAAAACATACATATTGCAAATGAAGTCAAGCTTACCTGCCACAGAAGTGTTGGCCACGACCCACCATTATGATATGACCAAGGGCTGCAATGCACAATCAGAAAAAGAAATTTTAGGGTTGATAGAAATTGTAAATTGAACAACGAATGCACATGCACAGAGGCTCAAGTAACAATTTTGGAAACTGACGTGTTCTTTGGGTCACTGCCAGTGATTATACGCCAATCTTCATGCTCTAGAGCAGGGTAGCATATCTTAAGAGGCATATTTCCCACAAGATCATCCCATTTGGCTTCAATCAGATTTAGAATAGCTTCATTATGTTTTGGAGTGCCCAAAGATGAAACAACGGACCAAAGATTTCCAAGAGTGAAAAACCTAAAATCCATGTGAGCTGGCTGCAGATTGCCAATCAAATACCCGCCTTCCTCAGGTATCCAGTCCATGAGCCATGATGGAATTTGTTCAGGATAAATATTGAATTTGTTGGTGGCTTCTGTAGAATACTCTTCTGTTTTATACCGGTATATCTCATTGATCTTGTTCATATCTACCCAATAGTATTCTCTAATGTGGAATGACAGAGCACTGAGTCTGTTGTTGATAGCCCTCACTAAATTCTTTGATCCATCATTTACAACTATCATCTCACGAGAGCATCGTAAAGCTGAGTAAAACAAGGCCTGCAGAAATAGACTAGTAGTTGTGAGGTAAACCACAGATGCATAAGCATATAAAAAAAATCAAAGAACAAAGCTTGTACATATAGCAGGGTGGTTACTGACTAACATTCTCTTTACATGAAAAAAAGAAGAAGAAAAAGGCAGCATCAGAGCAATGGTTAAAAGTGCTTCGGAGAAATGAGAAATATATAACAGACTAACAGCACCAGCAAAAGGCAAGAGTCATATCATTGAGCCTGCATACCTCACAGCTGCACTTTATAAATCTTTAAATCATTACATTTTCGGAAAAGTCTGAAAGTCTTTCATTAACAAGACTCCATTTCCACATGTAACAATTAAAAGCAATGCAGGGATGCTTGGTTAAAAGTGCTTTGGAGAAATGATAAATATATAACAGACTAATAGCACAACTAAAAGGCAAGAGTTGAGTTTTTCATATCATTAAGCCTGCATACCCTACAGCTGCACTTTACAAAGCTTTAAATCATTACATTTGCGGAGAAGTCTGAAAGCATTTCATAAGCAAGACTTCATTTCCACATGCAACAATGAAAAGCAATGCAGGGATGCTTAGGTTATGGCACCTCTAAATTCATATAGAACTGAGCCATAAATTCCCAACTGTGCAGAACTCCACATCACTTGAATTTAACTCAAAAAAGCATATTACAAGGACATGGCAAACCACTACAAACAGCCCAAGTCAAATTACCAACCAACACATCCAAAAGGAAACGTATCGTGAGTTTTATGCAGGAGGAAACATGGATACCAGGATACCCATGTTTCCACCTATAAGGAAACGACTCACTTGGATCTCAAGGGGGTGGCCATGGATACCCATCCGCCGATCTATCATGCAGGAGCCATCAGTGACTAGTAGAGAAGGAAACATATCGAACCCATCAGTTAAGCACAAGTTCAAGATCAGTTTTATGCCAGTCTGAACATCCACCCTTTCTTGTAAGGCATAGTCACCAGTGAGTTTCCCATATGCCCTCAACAAAATAATCCACCACAATCCTAACGAAAAAGAAAAGAAGAAACACAGATGCTATCAATCAACAAGAATCAATGAACTACTGAGATCAATAGCTGTCTCCTGAAATATATTACAGCTACAGATATTGGACATTTACAATTAAACATATGGGACACATGAAAATCCTTACTAGAATCAAATTACAGAACCTTAGCAATTTTTAAAATTAAAATGTTCACAGAGGTGTTTACTAACCAGAATCTACAGGTGCAACACGGCCAATAGCTGATTCACCAAAATCGGGATCTAAAACTTCTTCAAATTTACTGTCATCAAGAGGCACCGTTCTGACTTTAAAACTGGCTGGCATCAGCCCCTGGCCTGGACTATAGCAGTCCACTGTTTTCTCCCAACTCTAAGAAAACCAAAACAATTTCTTGAGTTTTCAAGAACATCAATTATAAAAACATAGCTATAAATGCACAAGTATGATTAAGCCAATATGAACAATAGGCACAAAACGATAAAGGAACATCTGTCTGAAAGATGACAAGAGGACATAACAAATTATAACCGATAAAATGGGTGAAAAATCAATTCCAGAGAAACAGAAAATTTAGTATTAAATGGCATTTGAATAATCATATCATCATTAGAAAGTTTACCCAGGTTGACATTTATACTAAAATTTGTAAACAACAATGGTCAATATGGAATATAGGTGTATTGCATGACTTCCAAACGAATCCTCATTAATAACTTGTTGCACATAAATCAGACATTTCAATACTGGTCAAAATAGAACAATGATATAAATGGAAAAATATCAAATGAAACAATGAAAGGATGTATCAAACCAAAATATAAAAGCAGAATAAAGTATTGCCTGCAATTGCAAGGTATGAAGCAGGAAATTCTTCACAATCTCTCCTTCTCCTCTGAGCAAAAAAGCAAGAGCTGAAGGCACGAAATCACGAATAAACACCTGATCATAATTCAATGGCATCTTATCCCCAGGATCATTCGCGGCCACAGTTCCCACAGGACTCCCACAATACATAACAACAGCATCATTCAACAACTTCCATGCCTCCTTTTCTATCTCGCTCTCTTCCCTCTTAGGACTAACAATCTCAACTTCTTGACCACCGTCCAAATTCTCTCTATTTACACTTTCACAATCATCAACAAGCACCCCTATCCTAGACTCTTCGTCCCCTAAAACATTCTCATCTTTATCAATCCTCTCAACCACCAAAGGCTTAATACCGATCCCATTTTTCACATAAATTCTCTCAAAATTATTATCATTCACTCTTGTCTCAACAGATGTTGAAAACTTTCTAACTTGTGATGCAACACTAGCAACAATAGAAACCCCCCTAAAGTCTCTTGTTATAAGCCGAGATTGGCCAAAACTGATATAGGGAGCACAAAAAGATTTCTGGGCTTCATTGAAAATGGTCCCGGGCCCCAAGATTCTAAAAGGGTAGGTAAAAAACTGCTTGTTTTTCTCAAAATTAAACTGGTTCCCTGATAAATTGCTTGTTAGACTATGATGGAGCTTAAAAAAGACTCGATTCTTTTTAGATAAGAAAAATCTACAAGAGGGTCTCATTGTTGAATTTCCAATAAAACTAACAGTATTGATAGAATCAAGAACCAAACAAAAGCATAAACAAATGTGCTAAGGATTTGTTTGTGATGAAATAAGGAAAAAGGTCTGAATCTTTTGTATTTACAAACAAAAAAAGGTTGAAACTTTAATGAATAAAAAGGATATCATTGCTTGATTTGAACTTACAGAGACATAAAAGATAGAAATTGGTGATCTTTGACAACAGATTTTGGTGTTCAGAGAAGGAGGAGAACAGAAAAAAACTGTATTTTCATAAAGGGGGTTGTGAAGAAGGGTAAGATTTTGTCTTGGTCATCGTGAGTAATAAGTAAGGAGGTGTAATGAAAAGACAATAGTACCTCTAACAATCTTGCACCTTTTTTTGTCTTGAGTAAATTACTTTTAGTCCCTATAATGTTCTGGGATATTTCAATTTAATTATTTATGTTTGAAAATCTATAACTTTAGTCATTTGACTCTTGTTGACCATTATCTTATTAAACATACCTTGCTATAGTAGATAACGTTTTCCTATGGTCTTGGAATATAAACAATAAAAATAATAAAAATGAAAGAGCCATGTTTTTTTATGTTTTATAAAAATTCATTTAAAAACTATACTAATATGTATTTTTTTTATGTTTTTGTTTTCGTTATATTTCTGTCTTTTGTATCCATTTCTTTTATCTTCAAATACAAATCATATATATAAAATTTTGAGATTTATAAAGAAAACCAACAAATTTCTGAGTGACACAAGCAATTAATTTAAGTTTGCATTATGTAGGTAGGGGGTGAAGGATAATTTACACCTTTCTTTTCTTTTTTGGGTTTCTTGTTTGCTATTTTTGGAGTGAGTATTGATCTGGAAATAGGGAAGGAAATTTTGATTCCATATAATTAAGGAAAATTCAACTATTTACAAATTTTTTTAGATAATTAAGGATAATTTAACTATTTACAATGTGGGTGTATCTTTGCTTTGATGCTGTAAGTGTTGGAGACACAATTGGATGTGCTAAGTTCATTCTCTGTGTGTGTGTGTGTGTGTGTGTGTTTAGCTTAAATTTAGCATTAATGAGTGTCTAATAAGTAAGTTTGTGTTTTGGATTAGAGGGTGGTAATTAATGGGATAGAAAATTAGCCATTTTCCTTCTTAATTGCACTATATATCTTATGCCATACCAAGTAAATCATGGCAGCCCATGTATTAATTAGAACTTGAAGAAACAAAATTCTTACACATGCTTGGTGTTCAAAAGGCATTGTTTTAAAAACCAAACCGGGTTGATCCGGGAATGGAGGGTCCGAGTTTAAAACTTAGAAAAGAAAAAAAATCTTATCAATATAATTAATTATTAAAGAAAAATAATGAAAAATAAAAAAATTATATTTTTGAGATGGTTGGATTATGTTCTTGTTTTTTATAATGACCTTCATGAATGATAAAAATAATAATATAGATATACGAATGCACATGGACACCAAAACCATCAAATAAATCAATCATAATTTTGATTAAAAAAATAAAATAAAATATGAAATATTCATATATTTATCTTCATTCAATTCAATTAAATTCATGTAAATTATCATTCTCTATCTTTGTTACAACTTATAAAAATAAACAAAACAAATCAAATATCCCAAAGAAACATCTTCATAGGATTGAGTATAATTTATGCTCAATATTAAACTATTTAATTTCTAATTTCATTTCCTAATCTAATTAAAAAAGAATTCGCAACTTTTTTTCTTTGTAGTCTGTTTTTACAATTAAAAATGATCATATAAAGTATAATATCTATGACTTTATATTGATGCAATAATTCTGAGTTGAAAAAAAAAATTAAACTTTTATATTTTTATATTTCAATCCTACGTTTAAAAATATTGATACCGGACTGCGACCACATTACTTGTAAGGAAGCAAGCTCATTTGCCCAATAAAATTCAAACACGTATGCTTTGATCCCACTCCATCTCATCCTCAACCTTTCTATCTTCTCTCAACATGGCACACTGACACTCACTAGTTTGTGTGTTACAATACAAACTCATCAAGAAATGGCAAGAATTCTTGACTCGTTCCCTCCTCCACTTCAACTCACCCATCCAACTCTTTCTCGCTCTACTTGGCCCAGTTGCTCAATGCCCATCTCACCAAATCCCACTTTCTGCAGCTCTATTTCTCATTACAACCAACTGGTATGCATGTGTTTTCTTTCCTTCTCATTCATACAGTTCCTTTCTTTTCTTTACGTTTCCTTTCCTTTTCTTGTTTTCTTTTTATGTTTATGTTTAGCTCTTCTTCTTGTATGAAATGTGAATGTGGTCTGCTTGTCATGGTTAAATTCCTGTTTGTAGCTAGGACTTCAAATGTCGAATGTTTAGCTCTTCTTCTTGATATGAAATATGAATTTATGGGATTATTCTAAAAATGGTTTGAGAGGCATGGTCTTTTTTCTATCATTACGTTTTGTAGAAATTAAGTCAGAAACATGGTTGCGAAGTATAGGCACAATGCTGATGGGCATTATAGGGCCATTGGATTCGGAAGAAATAGTGAAAGAGGATCCACTAGATTCAAATCAAATGGCCCAATGGTCATTGGCATCGTGTGCTGATGTTCGAAGCCTTCCGCATTGTAGCAACCCCCATCTTGTAGTCCTAGGAATCCCACCTAGCAAACACATGCTATCTGAAAGGATTTTTAACTCATGACAATGTACCTGCTTCGTGTTACCAAATGATTCATGCGGTTTCTAAGTTGCTGTACCCTCAATGTTTTTGTTTTTTGGATCATAAGTATCCCTATTTTCTGAACTGATATGCAGCCTTTTGTCTTGTATCATGGAACCATTTCAAATTGCTTCTCACAACGTAATTTTTTATGTAAACATAATCAGACTAAAGCTTTTGCAGTTCCAAGGAGAAATGCAATGGCATTGATCTTGTCAAGTTACATGTTCTCAGAATTTGGTTTCGACAACCTTGCATTTGCTCAACAGTCCGTTGGCTTCAGGGAATACATTGATCAATTTGATGGGTATTCATTCAAGTACCCTCAGAACTGGATTCAAGTTCGAGGTGCTGGAGCTGATATATTCTTCAGAGACCCTTTTGTTCTTGATGAAAATCTCTCAGTGGAGTTGTCGTCTCCTTCATCATCCAGGTACAAGAGTGTTGAAGACTTGGGCCCTCCACAAGAAGCTGGAAAGAAGGTGCTTAAGCAGTATTTGACAGAGTTCATGTCTACTAGACTTGGCGTCAGGCGTGAATCAAATATTCTTTCGACATCCTCTCGAGTCGCTGATGACGGAAAGCTTTATTATCAAGTTGAGGTGAGTTGTTAGGTAGAAAGAAGTCATTTGCATACATCACAGAGCTTCTTAGCTGAGTGATTATAGTGGTCAAGATTATTTTCCTTTCGAGTTCATAGAAGTGTTTCTAACCAGGCCATCATGTTATCAGGTAAACATCAAGTCCTACGCAAATAACAACGAACTGGCTGTTATGCCTAGGGAAAGAGTAGTTCGATTGGAATGGGATCGCCGGTACCTGTCAGTTCTTGGAGTTGAAAACAATCAGCTGTACGAGTTAAGGTTACAGACACCAGAAAATGTATTTGTAGAAGAGGAAAATGATCTTCGCAAAGTCATGGATTCCTTTAGAGTGAATAAGGTTGCTGTTTAATTAGTCGAGTTCATATAGATTTATCCAATATTCTGTAGGTTGGGATTCACTGTTTTCACTGTTGCCTTTGCTGCTTTCTTTATCTTCATTTTGAAGTAACAGTTTGAAAGTTCATCCAATATCCAATGCCAGTTTTGTTTTACATTAAGGTTTTCTTCATTGCACCAGGCCTCTGGTTTTTGGCAGTGTTATCAAGCTGACATGTTCTATCCTCTATCTTGAATGCATTACCCGTCTAGGATATTAAAAATGCGTTCAGAAAATAATTTTCTTTTTTTTTAGTGTTCTTTTCTTTTTCTGATGAAAAATTGAAAAAAAAAAAAGAGTCCATTTATTGAAAACAAAGGAGTTCTCATCGAAAAAAATAAAAAAAGCACTTCAATATTACAACTGTTTTTCATAAAAAATCAAAACTATAATTTATAATAATCTTCTTAATATTTTGCATTTGTGATAATCTAGTTATAGAATAATAACTTTATTTCATTCAAATTATAACTCAGAAAAAGAAAACTTTACATTAAATTTATAATTTATGACACTAACTAAATAAGAAAATATAACAAAATAATTTTAATCTTTTACTTTGAAAAAAAGTGTTCGTATTTAAAAAAATTGTACTGTTCAAATTAGAAAATAATGAAAAACTTGCATCGAAAAACTATGTATAACCTTTAAAATATATATTTTTTAAAAAAACTCGATATAAGTTTCAGCTTTCCTTTTTGTGACTTCAATTCTCTATTATTCTGTTTCTATTCTGATGATGAGAAACTCTCCAAAATTAATGGTTAATTGCCCTGAGTTTATCCACAAGAGCACTGCGGGACTTTTTGTGACTGGAAAGCAACTTCTTGAAACAGTGAAAGTTGCGACTATGAGAGCCAACACATTCGGAGGTTAATGATTTGATCACAGTTCTAATTGATTTTGTTAAAAATGTTATGATACAACACAAAATCATGTCAAGCAGCAAAACAAACGATCTTGTCAGGTTACCAAATGATCTTAACTGCATTGATCAACAGGCATCCATGCTATAATACAGAACGACAAAATCATGGCAAATAGCATAACAAATTGGAAATTAATCCTGATACAATACAAAATCTATGACCTAACTTCATATAGTCCTGATCTTGTGAAAGCTCGAAACCCTTTATAAAGACGGCTTGGTACAACCCTGAGATCCAGTTTATCTAATTGCAGGCCAGAGAGGGCAACACCCTGGATTCTAAAACCCACTTGAAATGTGGGAAATACGTGAAGCCGCTTTAATCCTGTCTCAAGCATCAGTGTTCCAGATAATGCAGGGGCTCTATCTTTTGGTATTCGATCAATTGACCAAGTGCACATCTGCAAATACGGGTAAACAAACTAAATAATCAAACTCTGCCATGTACAGAAAAAAGAAAAAAGAATCCAGCCTGAACGATTTTTGTCATGTGATGAAACAATTTTTCAAAAGAGAAGCACAGAACCAGCATTTTTGTCATCTTTCCAAACAGAGATGCATGGAACATGCATCTTGTTTTTCCTTTTTTCTTATGTGTGTGCTGAATAACGAAAGGTATCAATATAACTTTTCTCACCAAACATTAAAGATATACATTAAAGGTATCAAGATAAGTTCAGCACAGATACATTGTTTGAGAAGATGGTCACTGCTCCATGATTTGCAGTCAGATCAGATGACAAAACACACGAAGGCAGTTGAAATTGCACTGTTATTGAGTCAATCATCTTTCCAGGGTCATTTCGTATACCAACCATCACATTGACGCTGCATGTCCCATCATCGGATGTAATCTGTGGCTTTACATATATTGGGGTACTTTTCAACTTTTTAACCCTGCATAAAGGATAAAGGTTATTGAAAATGAAAAAACTACAGCATACATGTGAACAAAGTGACTAACAAGAGGAATAAGACTATACATATTCTCTCTACATCTTCCCCAAGTAGTTATCTTGCATATATACTTCATAATAGGAATACCACAGATAAGTAAACTAAATGATCAGAAACTGACATCGACAATAAAAGAACCAAAACATTTAGGATGTGCGCTGCACAATATGGACCTGTAACTCATGAGCTTAAATAGTCCATCAGGAGGCACAAATGATAGGATATGATGGGATTCCCAGGGCCGGAACCGAACACATGGATGAAATCTGACATCATCCATAATAGATGGGTTTGTAAATGACAGAGTCAAGTCAGGAACACCTGTGATATGGGAGTTTACTTGAACTTCACCATAAACCTCACACTTTACCAAGACCCCATCCCTGAAAAATGCATTTGAAAAAGAAAATTGCTTAGCCATGAGTATGAAACCACACAGGATAAATATATGACATTCAATGATATCAACCAAAGAAGGAAATCTCATAGAACTTTAACTTGAAATGCATTTTGTAAGAGCATCTAAAGTAAAATAGTTCACGTGAAGGTGAAAAATCAAAATAGTAACATAATATGCAAAACACCAAATAATGGCAAGTGACACTGCAGATCTGTATTCAGTACAAAAAACCTATTAAGGCAGCTAATCACACTACTGAGATGGTCCCATTCCCCATTTGTTATGTAATAGTGGCAAATAATTTGTACTGGAGATTCTTCAGAAAGTCAAATCATCTGTGAAAGTGTCTATAGGAAAATACAAAATTACCTATGTTGAATCATAATCATGTAGACGGAGAAATTCAAATAACCAATTGGAAGGGAGGTGTACCTAATGCAAACAATTAAGTTCTAAGAAAATTTTAAGAATAGAGAAATACCTATTTATAATTGCATCCATTTCTTCAACAAGATCAACATACACCTCATTGTTAGCATATTTTATGTCTGTCGTTCTCCATGGAACACAAGATGCTGTAGCACCTGGAAGAGTGTCGCTCACATTTGAACTGTTACCAGTCACAACACTCAGCATTTTGCTCACAATATTTGGTGGAGCTATCATCTCCCTCAGTATGTTAGGTTCTGTGGTCAGGGGGAAGCCATTGTCTATCATCTCATCCAAAAGCTGCAAATTTTAATTAAAATGTTGGTTTGTGTACACAAAATAGGGAAAAAGACTAGGGAAAGGAGGAAAATCTTGAACCAAAGGAGAACTTTTAGATTTTGAATTTACCCCTTTCAATCTCAACCAATGAAATAATAACAAAAGAAAAGCACCTTCTATTGTCAATCTATTTAACAGATTTTTTGTTACTGTAAAAATCATAAAACATACAAGCTGCAAATACAGTTTTTGTATTGTTTAATACAAGGTGAAACGTATCATCTTTTGGTTTTAATACCATAAAATATGGAAAGGTCACTTGAAAAACCAGTGTAATTATAAGTAATTAGAGACACGATGTATTGAAAGACTGACTTATTATTTTTAAACATATTATCAGGTTGATTTGAGACCTTTCTCTGAAGTCCCAAAACAACGTTTAGTTACTAGTAATTGGATCCTATACATGAGTCATGGCCACTTTTTACACCAATAATTTCCACAATCCCAAAATACTGTATGTATGCTATTCTCATAATTCACAGAAAGAAACTAGCATAATGATCGAAAATGAAAATGATTCATAAAAGTACCTCATACACAATGACAAAGTTATCCTTTATTACATCTTCATTCAACCCTTCTAGATAATCTGAGAGAACATCAGCTACTCTGCAAAGGAACTGAAAATCTAGCAGGTAAAAGTCAAGGACTTGAACACCATCAACCCATACATAATCACATCCAATCACAAAGCACATAAGCTAACAAAATCTACCTCAATGCCCATCAAAGGTGGCATTTCAACTTGGGTGCAAGCTAAAAAAGTGATCCCTTCCCGGACAATTTGGAACAAGTAATGTGTTGGTGATGCAATAACCGGTTGTTGCTATCAAAACAACAGCAAAGCAAATGAAAGATACAACAAATGACAATAGCATCAACGACAGAAACAAACTAAAACAAAATCAAAATATCAATTGAAACGCAAAAAAAATCAAATCTTTAGAATAAACAAAGCAAAACCAGCTAGCATAAACCTGAATTATAGACAGAAAATGAGATTCAAATCCTACCCAGAATTGGAAATTCCAAAATGAAGCCAAACAGCTTTGCCTAAAGCCACTAAGGTACCAAACGAAACCCAAAAAGATCAAAACTTGAACAGGCAAAACCCAAAAACAGCTAATATAAACTCAATTACACAAAAATAAGAACAAAATCAAACCCCGAAGTTGAAACGCTTAGCTAAACAACATTGTCAAAAGCCAAACTCAGAAAAGATCAAAGCTTGAAACTACACAAGCCAAAAAAAGCTAATATAATCATGAAATATTAAAAAACAATTCAGATTAAAATCAAACCCAGATTCCAAAATTGCAAAAAAAGTCCAACAAACAATGTCGAAGCTTCAAAGTACCTTAAAGGAATCACCTTGAGAAACAATTTGATCCCAAAACCAAGCACAAATGGATCTATCTACTCTATGCCCAGTTAACTGTTTCTCTAGCATTACCTCTCTGTCAAAAAATATCACACAAAACACACAAAATTCAGTTGGTGATATTAATCAGATCAGATAAAGATGCAGTCTATACTGTTTTTGGATTTGAAAGATTTGTTCTGAAGAGATTTTGAGACTTACCCAGAATCTGAAAGTAGAAATATACACTGCAACATCTCTCTCTTTGCTTCGATATAATTTTCTCAATCCTTCGGAGGATGGAGGTGGAGAAGAGTAGTGGAGGTGGCAGGCAAAAAGTTTATTGAGGACGGTTTTCAGGGATGAATTCGGTTAGAACAATAGGACAAACATCAAAGTGGGCTACTAGTTATAAGATAAATATCATTTTGGTCCTCCGATAACCTTTTTTTCTCACATAGGTCTTTTAAGTATTTAGAAATTCTGAATGGAGTTTTTTTTTCCTCTTACAATCCCCTTACAGTATAAAAACTCAATTCAAGAGTATTTCAGATTTAAAGAAAAATTTATTTTATCTGTTTATATTTTTTTAATCTAACACGTTTTTGCCTTTTTTTTCTCCTTACATTCTGCAATGCTATGGAGCAACTTATTATTGTGAGGCCAATTCTGCAACGGTGAAAGTTGAGTCCTGATTCAAGGATTAACAATTCCAGTCATCACTTGGCAAAGCTGAATTTCTTCTTGTGATATTTGGTTGCTTTTGTCATTGTAAGATCGAGAAAATGAGAGATTATTGCTTTTGAATCCAATTCTCAGAAGAGTTCCATGTCGAGGGAGTATGATAATCAGCTATGTAAATGTTATGGACTTCGTTATGATTGATCTGACTATAAATCTGTGAATGTGAGGTACAAGGGACATAATCATTTTCAACTCTTTTTTCCCTTCCAAACTAATTCATGGAGGAACAATTCTATGCCTGATTGGATCGGTACTGTTTACTGGCATGGAGTCTAATCAGGGAATGGAGCTCTGCGTTGGGTTTTCTATGGCAAAATTAAGGAGTCCTTAACTTTCTAAGGATGCTAGCATATCAAGAAAGGGAACTTTCTGAATTATATATACATGGTTCTTCATTTTTTTAGGTAGCGTCTAATTACTATTTTAAAATAGATGAGATAGAGATAATAAAATTGTTTTGAAAGGATAGGAATCATTTCAAAATTGTTCAATAAACAAATTTATTTTATATCTTTTATCTTCTCCCTTCAACAAAACATGTTTTTGTCTTTTCTATCTTGTAACACTATCCAAACACAATCTTAGTTTTGCTTCCATGAGGGGAAATTGCCATTCTGCATATGCTTTTACCAGTTCTGAAGCATTTCTGGGAAATGAAGCAATATGGAGTGGCAGAATCTTGGGCTCAAGTGTGCAAACTACATGGCGCCAACCTATATGGACCATTATCACAGCTGCAGTTCAGCTGTCTTATGAATCCACTGGAGTTTAGAGAGAATGATGAGGTTACAATGGCAACCAGCAAGAAGCTTTTCAGCTACAGTGCCGAAGAGTTCAATTTTGTCGGATGAAACCTGTAACTAGACCTCGGATGAAGCCTGTAACCACACCTCGGATGAAGCCCGTAACTAGACCTCTTCTTTCGGTATCGATTTTCATGTGGCTATGGTAGAACTGCAAGTATCTACGCAGCTTTTGGCCTCATTCCCTGTAAAATCGACAAGGAATAGTTGTCTGAAGAATATCTTCCATGCATTCATGATTTAGATACATGCTGACAAGGTTTACTTCATTATGCAACAAAAAACTGTTAAGACTTAAGAGTGTTTATTAGGCTTGCAACTGGCATAATTTCTCTTCTTCTTCTGTCCAGATGCACAAAGTGCAGGCAAACAAAGTCTACTCCGATATTGTTTACAGTATTTTATATAAGATTGGATTGTCAGATTGTCGGTCTAACAAAGAAGTTAACTCGAATTTTTCTCTACTGTTTTTGCAATTCAGGGTATATATTGTTAGAGAGAAATGTAGAATTATTCTTGGAATCGCTTAAGTTGTTGAGTTAATATGATTTTATGAAAACTCAAAAAGAGAAGAGAGAGAGAGATAAGTTCTGAAAGGTGCTTGTTATTTTATTTTTAACTTTTTTATGCTTGATTCATACACCTTCGGCTATTTATTTAGATTTTTTATCCTACCCGAATAATGACTCAAATTGCTCGAAAATAGCTAATAAGGTTAATCCTAATCTAATCTAAGATAGTTAATACAAACCAGAACTTAGAAATCAACTCAGAAAACTAAGCCTGGCTGACCGAGTTGCTGATGTCAGAGGTGTTTCTGCTACATAGAATGCCTCTTATTTCTAGATTGCTCTTCTACTCTTCCTTGCAGAATTGTTCCTCATTCTTCCAGTCCAATTGCTACTAGATTTCTGCTTCAGATGGAACTTTGCAATGGAGAGAAGGAACAAATGGGATACTGGATATTTTCTCTGGATTACCAGATAAGTCTTTGTGCAGGTTTCGTTGTGTTTGCAAGTCATGGTCTGATTTGATAACCCCCATATAAATAACAAGAACCAAAAGTTTTTCTCTTGTTTAAGAAACATTGCTCCATGTTAGACTGCTATGAAGCAACTTCTGATTCAGAAGCCAACGCCGCAATTGTCACAGTTGAATATCAGTTCAATGAGTCTCTAATGCCATCACTATTAGTCAGTGCTGAGATACTTACTTCTTGTGATAGTTTGTTGCTTTTATCTTTGAGTCATAACGAAAGTGGAAAACTACTTCTCTTCAATCCATTCTCTGGATATTACAAGGTGTTTCCACGTTATAGTAGTACTAGCATCACTTACAGTCAACACTTTGGAATCTGCCATGATTATTCTGATAATGACTATAAAGTTGTGTGTTTGGGAGAGTAGGGGTTTTAAGCCATTCTTCACAGTTTTTTCCTTCAAAAATAATTCTTGGAAATGCACTGAATGGAGCTCCGTGCATTGGGTTTTCTATCGCTCCAATCGTCCTAATTTTCTTAGCGTACATGCTGTATTACGGTTTGCTTTGAGGGATGGATTCAAGGAAGTGCCAAAACCTCCTGAAGATCTTGTTGGTCATTATTTTAGTTTGGCTTCCTTGAGAGGGAATCTTTGTGCTTATTGTTATTGCTTGAGTTCATTTGTACGGTGGCAGAAATAAAGCAATATGGAGTGAAAGAATCCTGGACGCAATTATGTAGCATCCGTATGAATGGATACTGCATGAAGCCATTGGCATTTACAAAGAAAGGTGAAATTATAATAGCAGTCGACAATGAGGAATTATACATCAACGATGTGGAAGATGATTCATTTAAGAGTCTTCTGAGATTTGAAGAACAGCTGAAAGATTTGAGATTAGTCGCAACATATGCAAATAGTTCAACCAGTCTTGGTTGTGACTTCCAGCGCAATAGAGGCAACATCCCTCCATTAAGCATTGTGAAGATCATTAGGAGCCGTAAGTTAGACTAGGTCATTCATATAGCTTGACTTGTTGCTTTGTTTTTTTCAGTCTTTCTTTTTAGTTTTTGGGTAGAAAAGGCGTAACTGTTCCTAGGAAATCACTATAAGAATTTTTTTTTGATAATGGGATGAAATTTCATCAAGAGCTAAATTGCAGATGATCAGTTCAGACCCCTCACCTTGCTTGAACTGTGAATTTCTGCATCTGTGTTTATAAACTCCTACACAAGGTGGCCTTTTCTTTTTCTGATTTACCTTCATTGATGCATAGCTGCATCTATCAACAATACCCTTCCACCTTATGATTTCATAGGCAACCATCTATGCTCCCAAACCCTAGTCTTCATATCATTGCCAATCAACCATCAGGGACCAGATTCCATGCATGGATTGCACAGTAGAGGCAGCATCCCTTCCATTAAGCATTTTGAAGATGGAAAGGAAGAATAAACTAGACTAAGCAATATGTTTCGATACTTCATAGAGTTTAGATCTGTTTGACCTTGTTCTAGAGACTTCATATATTTTGTTAAGACTGCCTTGCCTGCTCTAATGTTTTACCTCTCATTTCTTTTGTCCTGTTCTCCAGCTCTTCTACGATTACTGTGATCCTTTTGCAGGCTGAGTAACTTTTGCAGGTTGAGTAATTAAGCTGCTTCAAGCAGATGAAAGAGCTTGCAGATGGAATATTTGTCCCTAAAGCATTCAACACACACACACACATGGATAGATGCATGTATCAAACAAATAAATAGCAGTAATTAAGCATGAAGGAACGATTCTTTTAAAAGAGTTTGAGTACAAATGATAGGTTATCAAACAAATACATAAATCTATACATATATGCAAATAAAAACATTCAATGGTCATTGTCCTTACTCCTTGCTACAATTTTCCTCAAGAAGAGGGCATCCCCAAATACACAATTCCTTTAATTTGGCGTTGAACTTCCTAAATGCTTCACATTCTTGCAATTCACAATCTGAAGATATTGAAGAGATGAAAGATTGACCAACCAATCTGGCAAAGCTTCCTCAAATTCCTTTCCTCTGAAGTTCTCTACAAATAATTTTTCAAGGGCAGCGAGGTGTTGAGGTTGACGTGGTACACTCAATTTATCCCATCCATATATCCTTGGGATTTCAAAGGACCTACTCAAGTGCTGTATTGAATTTATAATCCCTGCAGGAAAAGCCTCCAGCTCCTTTGAAAAACCTCTGATGCTTAATACCTTCAGTTGAGTGATGTAGCCTAAGCAATCCTCTAGGAAATGAGTCAAACTCTGACACTGAGTGATTGTTAACTGAACAAGAGAACGCAATTGTCGTAAGCCATATGGAACAATGATTAGCTTATCACATGATTCAATGGTTAATCTTCGAAGCAAATACAGTTCTTCTAAAAAAACATCATTAAATTCTCTATCCACAATTCCTTTAGAGATGTACAATATTATAGTCCGCTTGGAAGAGCTCCCAATTTACAACCTCAAATTTTCAATGGACATCTCAAATCTCAAAAATCACCGGGAATTGAGATCAAATCAGGGCAGTGCCATAGAGCTGTGCTGTGTTGTACGCCTGGAATGGATGCCACCTCTTTACAATTCCATATCCTTAAAAATTGAAGAGATTTTAAGCCATGAAATTCACTAGATAAATATTTCAATTTATCACAATATTTAATTTCAAAATTCTACATGAGATGAAAGATGAAATACCGAAATACTTTTCAACTTGTAAAACTAGTCAATGGTCAAATTTTCAAGACAAGGAAATACTACAGCAACTTGAACAGCTTCTTCACCTGGTACCATCCACTGTTCAAGACCATATTGAACAGAGTAAATTCTTTTAGTGTTGGAAACTGTATGGCTACAATGCCATTACTACTATAGAACTCAATGCCTAAATTTCACACGAGGCATTCTTCTTATATCTGGGGATTTAAGGCAAGGAAAACATCCTAGTGTCAGGAGCTGTCTTCATTTGCTGCATTCTTTCAATCTCAACTCCATTAGATTATTGAGTGGCAATATAGACATCCATGAAGGGAAATTTCCACCACCATAACCCTCAACTGTTAAGCTTCTTATGCCTAAATGAGGCTGCAAGCCTGTCAGCACATTCTTCTTGTTATTTTCATCACTCTATTCAAATACCAATTTGTTTATTCTTTTTCACGCAATTTTGCCTTTTCAGCATCTTCTTTGTCTCTCACATACTCAAGTTCGCATATCTTCAATTCTCCTCTTACTTCATTCAAACATCCCATCTCTTCCATTTTATGATATATATATATATATATATTAAAAAATAATATAAATTATATTTTAAAATCTCATTTAATAATTTAAATTATTAAGTTAAATAATAATTTTTTAATATAATATTAAAACTTTGATAACCAAACAGTTACGAGTTTGAATCTTACTATCCTTATTTATATGATAAAAATTAAGCACAAGGTAATATAAATTCGTGTAAATTTTAAGCCAAAACCCTTTTTATTTAAAAATATATGTTAAAAAATAATATAAATCATATTTTGAAACTTCACCTTACAGCTTAAGCTATTAGGTTAAAATGGTTCTTTGACATAATATCAAAGTTTTGATAACCGAGTGGTCACGAGTATGAATCTCACCATCCCTATTTATTTAATAAAAAATAAACAAAAAATAATACAAGTCTATTCAAATTTAAAGCTCAAAAACCTTTCATTTAAAAAAAATATATTAAAAAATAATATAAATTATAAATTAAATATCAAAACCTCACCTAACCTAACAGCTTAACTATTACATACAATTTGTGCTACTGAGATAAAATAGTTATTTAACATGCCCAAAACAAAAATTGACAACGTTTGAAGAAGCTTTTGTAGCGAGTAACAATAACTGAACCTTAATGTTTCCAAACAGCAGAGCTTTGTGATGGATTCGGGTAACTCTTTGATTTCCGTACGTGAGACATCAAGATATCTTAAATGTTTCATCTTGCAAATTGAATCTGGTAACTCAATAGATTGTCGCGATTTCAGAGCTCTCAAGCTTTTGAATTTCCAATACCGATTTAATACATCAATAACAGTATGCAATTCTCTAGATTCAACCTCTGAAAATGCTAATTCAACATCTGTACAAGAAATGAGATTTAGATGACGAATATGAGATGCACTATCAACAACCAAATCAACCTCCAAAGTTAACGTTTTTGATTTTGAGACCGGTAATGTAAGATCATGCATCTTGCAACTTGTTACGATCTTATACTCATTCCTTTGAACATCTTGGAAAAAGGAATTTGCAAGCAAGTAATTGAAATACTTGTTGCCTATGTCTTCCATCCTCCCATTTGATGGCCAAAAAAACCTTCACCCGTCTAAAGTTGAATCAGCTCTTCCTTTTCAATGTCAAAATCTTTAGGAAAAATGTAACAGCACGCAAAATATTTTTTCAATGTTGGCGATGACAAGTAATCAAAACTTAACTTCAGTACACACAAAGCTCTATTTCCATCCAGGGAATCCCAAATTCTACTGCTTAGAATTGACTGCCACTCCTGTGTCTCCTTTCTGCGCAGAGTTCCTCCCAGAAAATTAGAAAGCAATGAAATCCCTATACATCTCTTTGCAATCTCTTTTCCAATAGACTCCAAGTCTCAAGCTATTGATGCTCCTCCACCCCCACTCTCATTTCGGTTGATAATGGACCAACATTGATCATCTGATAGTCTCCTCGGCTCGTGCTGACTCCCAAGAGAAGTCTCCATCATGCTTGCTACATCCTCACTGCGGGTTGTAACAAAAACAACAACATTCCCATTCTTGCCATAAATTTTGAACAATCCCTCCTTCAAACCATCCCACTTTTGAGCATCTTCATTCCACACATCATCTAGTACTAGAAGAAATGTTTTATTTTGCAGCTCTTTCTTAAGGTTTTCAACTGCATCAAGATTGTTCAACCCACCAGTAGTTTTATCAATCTTTTGCAACATTTCTCCTAAAACCCTAACTTTAATAAAATCATTAGAAACACAAACCCATATTGTTACATAAAAAACGTTTGTCTCCTTAACCTCTTCACAATCCATTTCTGCTATATTAATCTTTCCAAGACCTACCATACCCACAGTGGAAACAACAGACAGAACTTGTTGATCAATCGAGCCAATCAACAATTTCATGACTTTAGTGACATCATCCTCCCTTCCTATCACAACTACTGAGCTGTCAAGGGAGGAGTCTGTCTCTCTGTCCCAGCTGATTTCAGGAGCTCTATCTACATGTTGTAGAGATGTATTTCCAAGCCCATATCCAGTTGCAAGTTTCTGAATTTCATCCAGGGCTCCATTGATCTTCTTAACTTTTTGACCCATATTCAAATGGAAAGCAACAGAGTTGTGGAGTGAAACAAAGTCACGTACCCTTCCCTTCTGCTGGTCTTTGCAAAGAACATCACAAGCAAACTCATCTAGAACATCTTCAGCATCATAAGCTACATCTTGTAGCATCTCCAGCCAAAGATTCACAGACTCGTCTGTTACTGACCTTCTGGCTACATCTTGGCGCACAGCTTTGATCATGGTTGAGGACTGGTTGAGCTTTTGCAGATGTCCCTCCAATCCCCAAGCAAATCTGATCCCTTCAGCAGCTGTGGAACTCACCCTTGTCAAAGTCTCCTCCATGGCAAACGTAAAAAGAAACTCTGCAGCCATTTTTTCTTGTTTTCTTTGGGAAATCAAAGAAGAAATATTGGCCACCAGAGAGAGAAATTTGCTCTGAAATATTAAAGATAAAATGAAGTGTGCTTTGGAATATCTGCGCATAGTTGAATGAGTGTCCCTATAATAATTAATTGATTGATGGCAGCGGCAGCATCTTGCCATCTTCCACGAAACCACAACAGAGTCACAGACAATTTGTCAAGTTTGTCGGCATCGTATTTAGGACAACTTTTTGTACCTTTTTATTTATTTACATTTTTCACAAATTTCTTACTAGAAAGCTACGGACCGGATTATTGATATTCACTATGCTACCAAGGTATACTATATATATATATATATATATATATATATATATATATATATATATATATATATATATATATATAATTCATAATAGTTAATTAGATGTGATTTGGTTATAATACTTAATAAAAAAAATAAATGAGATAATCAATAAAAATATAATCTTATTAAAAAATCAAGACAATATATTTTAAAAAATATTAAGATAACAACATATTAAATTGACTCAAATCAATCTACTAAGGGGGTGTTTGGTTTGGAAGTATAGTTTGTTTTTTTTATGGAACTCATCTAAAAAGCATGTATTTTTTTTGTTTTTTAAGGTATGGTTTGTATTTTAAAAAAATTATATATTTAAAAAAAGACGCCACACCTTCAAGCCAAATACATACTAAATCTACAACCAAGATCATAACACTATAATAACTCCTCATAAAAATATAAAATAAATTATGAAACATAATTTTTAAATAATCTAATATTGAATGATGAAATTGAAAAAAAAATCAATTAAAAAAAGAACTCGAATTAACTCAAGTTAACTTGTTAATCCAGTAACTTGAATCATGAGATCAAAATAACTATATAGAAAACAAATCTAAACAAATTATGTAACTCAATTTTGAATAAATCAAAAATTGAATAATGAATTTTCAAAACAATTCAATTAAGAAAAGACAAAAAAAATAACTAAAATCAACCCGAACTAACACGTGAAACTTATAACATAATAACTTCTTAGAAAACAAATTAAAAAACAACCTAAGTCAACTCAGGTTAACCTACTAAACTCGTGACTCAAGTTATGAAACTAAAATAATCATGTAAAAAACAAATTAAAACATAAAAAATAACTTGAAATAAATTACAAAGGTACAAATTCCTAAACTAAATGTCAAATAATGAAAATGAAGTTGAAATAATATATATATATATATATATATATATATATATATATATATTATTAAAGTATAGTAATTTATAAGATGGTGTAAAGTAAAGTCATCACTAAATGTTTTGTTAGAATGTTTAGAAATGTAGTTGAAAATTTTAAATTATTTTAATATATTAATATTAAAAATAATTTTTAAAAATAAAAAATATTATTTTAATATATTTTAAGATAAAAAAACATTTCAAACCAAAACCACAATTATATTCTCAAAACCACAATCATATTCTCGAGGCCAAACATCGACCCACGCGACGCCATAAAATTATATGACAACCATTCTAAAGACCCCACTTGCATATTTGGGCTCTCTATTTTCTAGCTCGAATGACAATGAGAAATCCAATAAGCATACTGTTGGGCAAAGTCTTCAAATCTAGCTAGCAACCTCTCTTGATCGATGAGAAAACGAGGGGAGTTTATCTGAAAAGTTCATATCAGAACCCCAGACGAACACAATTATTGAACTATTGATTTCTGTAGATATCGAGCTGCGGATATTGAAGGCTGTTAAGACTGCTTTACTGAAGAGAGCTAAAAACATGGCAATAATTACACTCAACAGCAAAATTATTTCTGTAACACTATCGTTTTTCTTAATTCATTGCACAAATGATTAGGTGTCTGAGAGGTCAACAAAACATCTAAACTGTATCCTACTGGAAGTTCAAAAAATCAACCGATGCAACACCACCATGTCTGTATGCTTCCCCCACCAATTTTCAACATCTCTTGCACAAGTGCACGACTTCGGTTACATGCCCCACCTTCTGTAATGAATGAATCACACAACACTGAATGCTGACTGTATGGTAGATGACACTCGAGATGCAATGGTCTGCGATGCGAACTGCTGGAACTGCTTCTTAGCATCTAAAAGAAGGAAGAATAATTTCACATCCTTTTCTCATATTTATCAAAATAATAAATAGAATGACCTAAGGAGGATTAGGCAATAGACCCAAGTGATCAATGCTATGTAAACAGTTAAGTTGTGAGGAATACTTTTAGCAGCAAATGAAATAGAGTTTGCGATAAAAATTCTACAGAATCAGCACATGCACAGAGTAAATTTATCCAGACTTACAGCAATTAGTAAGGTTAATCAATGTTGTGCAGACAGTTAAGTTGCGAGAAATACTTATAGCAGCAAATGCAATAGAGTTTGCATAATAATTCTATAGTATAAGTTCAAGCACAAAGTAAAATTATCCAGACTTGCAGCAATTAGTAAGGTTACTACTAAAAATGCAATGAATCTGCAATCATTCCACTTGTTTTGTTTTCTCATCCCTCACACACTTGCCTAGAATATTAAAGGAGGTTATATTATCTGAAAAGCAAAAGAATTAAAAACTTTTTCAACTCAAACTCTTAACTTAATTGATTTTAAATCGTCCATGGCAGAACAGCTTACAAGGCCAATGGCAGAACCATGTGTTTATTGGGAAACTGATAGGTTTATCTAGTAGTGTGTTTTGCAGCGGAGCTGTTACTTGGTGGGAACCCACTAGAGCGTTGCTGTCTATCATGGCATTTTATATAGAATACGCTACTGATTAATCAAACCATAGTGTGATGTATCACAGGCTCAACATAGTCCTTTAAGGCTGAATCTGATTTATTTGACACAAACTGAAACCTAAGTTTTCATTATCCATGTCTGCTTCCTACCACTGGAAATATATGGATAAGAAGAATCCCCAATCTAATGGACAGTCTCCAGGACAACATTTAAGCAAATGACATTCTCAGAAAACCAATAAAATGTTGTTTGCTCACCTTTGCGACATTTGGTGAAGCCAACAATGTTTGCAATGCTGAGGGTCAAACATACTCCAACAATGAGGCAGTAATCTGCTTGGAACCTTATGAGAGAGAAAATTCCAAGCACAATCCAGGCGACCGCCTACAAAGTTAAAGGCAAATAATAAATAACATTCAAATGTAGAAAAGAGAGGAAAACAAAAGAAAAGTTTAAATCTGAATTTGAACATAAGAAGGAGTGCAAACAACAACCGAAAAAGACCATTCCACATCAATTTACAGACATTCTTCAATCAGGATCTTAAAAAATAGAAATGAGTAGTTCACTTAACATTAGCTGCAAACTATATTGCATTTCTTTAGTTCCTGACAAGTATTCTGTATACACCCAAGACCCAACTTTTTTACAAATATGATATGCTGAGGATATGATTTAGTCAGTAACAAAAGAAAATCAAATCCTATGTACTTACTGTTATGTAAAGAGTCCACCAGAACAGCCATGAGTCTTTCTTGTTCATTCGGGCTAATGACTAATGCCAAAACAAATATAAAAATGGATGAGATTCAATTTCAATATCAAACATCCTTATGAAATTGAGAAGGGCCAGTGCACAATGAGTACATATACAATCAAGCAAGAGTTTTGAAGCTGACCTCTTGGTCAAGGGATTCAAATTTCCACACACTCTCACCCAGATCATTTATCTCATTCCACCACCTAAGGCCAACTAAAATCCGACCACTCACATTCTTGACCACCCAAAAATCAAGAGCAGCAAGAAGCACAGTCACCACAAAAATGATGACAAAGCTATTAAAAAAGAGAGCAGAGAGTATGTAAAATGCCAAAGCTCCTGCCTGCAGAAAAAAGAAACATAAGAATATTATCTTGTTCTATTTAAGTTAAATCAAAAGAACTAAACTTGTAAACACAAATTGGATATGTCACATACCTTGAAGAGAACATGAAAGAAACATGTCTTTGGATTGGCGTAATTTTCACCAGGGGGCTGTCAAGAAGAGTTAAACATAAATTATTCGTGCAGAAAAAAAAAATTCAATCAAATGCCATTCAGGATTTCCACTGCTTATATTTAACACTATTCCTATCTAATAGAACTTAAACAACAAAGGGATAACATGCTTAAAGAAGTGCTATACTCTCTCATTCCAAACTTCATAAATTCACTCCTTATCATTAGACACCAAAAGGAATCTCAGGATTCAAAAATTAGATAGAAAATATATTCTATAAACTTTGAACTGTCTGCATAAATTGAATCTCTTAATCATTGTCTCTACTGCATACTATATATCCTTCATGAACACAAGGAAAACAAAAGCAACATCGCAACTGAGTTTCTACTGAAATGATTCAGTAGATTGAAAACAAACTAAATATCTCATCTGGGTTTCCATTAAAATGATTTAATGCATTAAAAACAAACTCAAAATCCCAATCGAACATCTATTAAAATGACTAAAAGCAATGAAAACAAATACCGCAACCATGGTAAACAAGCTCAACATGACCCAGTAAATTGAAAACAAGCACAACATCTCGTTTGGATTTCCAACAAAATCACTTAATGTAACAAAAGGAAAGCTCAAAATCCCAACTCAGCTTCTATTAAAATGAAAAAAAGCAACCAGTATCGCAACCATGCGACTAAAACGATTCAACACGTGAAAAAGAAGAAGAAGCAACATCTCATTCAGGTTTCAATCAAAACAATTCAATGCAACAAAAACAAGCTAAAAATCCCAAATGGGTTTCCATAAAACGGAATAAACCATGAAAAACAAACCCAATATCCCAATTTGTTTTTCATTAAATGCAACAAAAATTGCACCTTGACATTGCCTTTTTCTTCCTCGAAACCGACCCACATGAGACTAACATTGCCTCCCCATAAAAAATCTTGGCTTGACAACTCAAGACCAATCACATAGGTACTTAATAGTCCAATTAATTATAAAGATTATCATATTTCTAAAAAACAATCCAAGCTCAAAATCTCCAACCAAAAAGCAGATCTAATAAACAGTCCAAATTCATGGATAAATTACAAAATTAATCGAGCCCCATAATTATATTCAACAGAAAGCAATTATTTCTTTTTTTGAGAAATTGAAGAGAAAGACGGCGACTTGACTCACCTGGCTAGGATCCATTTTAGAGCTTCTCTTCTTCTTTTGTTTTGCTTTCTATTGGTTTGGTTGATTTAAGGAGAAATTTTCTTTTAGGGACCTTTTTGTTAATGTATTCGTATAGAGTTAATTCCTCATGGCTCATATTTCTGAATTGGTCCTTTTAGTCTTACAAAGTTACTCTGTCCACCCAAAATTCTTTTTTTTTTCTTCTTCATTTTATTTTAACAGTCAAAATATTTTATGAAAGTTTTTTCATACCATTAGTTTTGGAAAAATCTCAAATGGACATCCAATTTTTTTTTCTCAAAAAAACACCATTTAAGAATTCATCTGAGTTAACCCGATGACAATAACCTAAGCTTTAAGCAAAGCCAGATCTCGATCTAGTCTGACTAATATGCCGACTATGAAGTTACAGGGAAAGAGTAACTTATTTATTAGTCCTTGGATTGTAAAGCTAATTACAACTTAATCCTTCATGTTTTAAAAGCCTATAATATAATTCTTAGTTCTTGTTGACTCTCGTCTTATTAAAACATCTTTGGTTCCATTTCTATCTAAGAATTTTGAATTTTACAATGTTACAATTTGAATTTAAAAAAAAACTACAAAAATTTTAATAATTTTAATTCCCAACAAGAGTCAATTTAGGGACTAACTTATACGTTTTCAAACAAAAAAAGACTATGTTGTAAATAGGTTCAGAATCTAGGGTCTAAAGAACAGTAATAGTTCACTCAAAGAGGAAACAGGAGGTGGTAATGTTGTGCATGAATGAGAGGCTATGGAATATGGATATAAGCAAAAGTGAGGTGGATGATGGGGTCATTGTCTTATCCTAAATTGTTAGAAACCAAGAAAAAAAAAAGAGAAAAATAAAACAAAGATGCAGCAGAGCCAGAAACTTTCAAGTTTCTGTTTGAACATACTTGAAAAGGCAAAGCGAGGATAGTGGTTGAGACTAGAGAGGTAAGCATAACATGGCTAGGTTGGTGGCTGTGCAGCAGCAAACCCAGCCTTCTTTATCTCTTCTACCTTCCTCTCTTTCTGACTTCAATGGCACTAGACTCCACTCTCAAGTCCAGGTCTGTCTTCCAGTCTTTCTGCATGGCAGTCCGTCTCTTTATTTGCTTATAGTTAGTCCATGTGTCAATAGTTGTGTACTTTCTTGCAGTGTAAGAGAAGGGCATGGCAGACAAAGCGAGCATTACAAGTTTCAGCATCAAGTTCCAAGAACATTCTTATAATGGGAGGCACTAGATTTATTGGTGTGTTTTTGTCTAGACTTCTTGTCAAAGAGGGTCATCAGGTAGACTTACTATTACCATTTTCTCTTATTTTGTCACTTCTTTGAATGGAATAACTGCAGAGGTGCTTTAAAATCTTGGCAGGTGACCTTGTTTACTCGAGGTAAAGCACCAATTACACAACAATTGCCAGGTGAATCAGACCAGGATTATGCTGATTTTTCTTCCAAGGTATATATATGAGCCAAATGGGTATGAGATTCTTGCTTCTTATTAGATTTCTATAAAGAAATGAAGTACTAGTGTTGGACTCAGTAGGCTAAAATTTTTGTTGTTGATCATGATTTTCTAGGTCTTGCATTTGAAAGGAGACAGGAAAGATTTTGAATTTGTGAAAACTAGTCTTGCTGCAAAAGGCTTTGATGTTGTCTATGATATAAATGGTATGCAAATGTCTTATGACTGCATCCCTTTCTGGCACAATATTTTGCTCTATTCATCTGATGCTGATCTTCCCTTTTCGATATATTTTTAGGCCGTGAAGCAGTTGAAGTTGAACCTATACTGGATGCTCTGCCAAAGCTAGAACAGTAAGCACTCAACAGTGTATTGATGATTTTGTTTATAATTCTAATATCCATGTGTATGTTCATTTCATTGTTAGCTTTGCCTTTAGCTGTTTCTGTGGCACTTTTTTCGAATTTCGTTGTGCGTTTGATTCTTGTTATTGTTGATTAAATTCCTTAGATCTTGATAGCTTCCATGCTTCTCAATCAAAACCACTTTTTTATTTTTTTTTATCTTCAATGCAATTAGTTGATTAAACTAATTTTAAAGAAGAGTCATTAAACTTGGTTAACCTAACAGGTCAACCCGTGACCTATTGATCTAAAATATAACCTAGTTGGGTTTTATATTAAACTAAATAGGAGTTGAATTGTCAAACCCAATACCGCTTAAAATCTAGATGGACTTGGATTGATATTTTTTAAAAAAAAAAACAATGTTTGAATTTTTAAAAAAATACTTAAAATAATACTATTTTGGACTCACCTAGATCAACATGTGACCAATGCCTTGAACCGGATCATGGCCCAAGCCAGGTTTAATAACATTATTTTGAGTTGCGATGCTGCATGCATTTCGGTTCTTCTGCAGAAATTCAACAGAGAAACTGTTGTCGAGAAACATGCTTAAACCATGGCTTTTCCCTTTTCTATTTAAACATCATGCGTGCGAGATTCGATCAGTTATGGTTAGTCTACAAGAAATCAGGAAACTCCGCAGTCTATCTAGCCTTTCAATAATTGCTGCTGTCTTTGATAATCTGAAGTTCTGTTGATTCTCAGGTTCATATACTGCTCTTCAGCTGGAGTTTACCTCAAATCTGATCTTTTACCACACAGCGAGGTATGCCTGATAGCATTTTCTTTTTCTCAATCTTCTGGTAACTATCTCTTCTAACCAGATAATGTCTGGTTACAGAAAGATGCAGTTGATCCAAAGAGCAGGCACAAGGGAAAGCTTGAGACAGAGAGCTTATTAGAATCAAAGGGTGTTAACTGGACTTCTATAAGACCTGTCTACATTTATGGGCCCTTAAACTACAACCCTGTTGAAGAGTGGTTCTTTCACCGGTTGAAAGCGGGCCGCCCGATTCCAATTCCCAACTCAGGAATTCAAATAACCCAACTTGGTCATGTAAAGGTGAGCAAATCTTTGATTCCATCACGAGTCTCAGTATTTCTGAAAGCAACTTTGGCATGAGTAACATGAAAGCAAGTTTCTGGCATGATGAGTTCGAAATTCCCAGGATTTGGCAAAGGCTTTCGTTGAGGTTCTTGGTAATGACAAAGCCAGCCAGCAAGTATTTAACATATCAGGAGAGAAGTATGTTACTTTTGATGGATTAGCAAGGGCTTGTGCAAAGGTGATTCTGGATCATGTATTGCTGAATATATGCTAGACAGTTGAAGTTTTATAGCTCTTTCGGTAACTTTTTCGCTGAATTAACATATCCGACTGTATCTTCCGATCTTTTTCTCTCTCAGGCTGCTGGGTTCCCAGAACCTGATATCGTTCACTATAACCCCAAAGAGTTCGACTTCGGGAAAAAGAAGGCTTTTCCATTCCGAGATCAGGTAATTTCTGACAGAATTTGCTGCCACCACCGATTAACATCAGTAGATTAAAACATGTTAAAAACAAATTTCTTTTGTGTTTCATGCAGCATTTCTTTGCATCGATCGACAAAGCAAGGCATGTTCTTGGATGGGAACCTGAATTCGACCTCGTGGAAGGTCTTGCAGATTCTTACAACCTTGACTTTGGCAGGGGAACATACAGGAAAGAGGCTGATTTCTCCACTGATGACTTGATTCTAGGCAAGAGCCTTGTTCTTCAGGCTTAGATCATTCATCCTATTTTCTTCACCTTTTGTTATAATTTTTTTCTTCTTTCATCCTCTATGTATTTTATTTGTTTCCAAAATTCACACGCTAGTTCAACAATTATTCATCAAATTTTACCATTAGAGGCTACTTGTAAATGAGAATTGGACCAATTCTCAATCTTGTTTTTGTTTTTGCCAGGCAATTTTCTTCCACTGCCTTCGAGGAATTAATAAAGAGTGAAAGCTAAGAAGCGATTCCATGTGTTCTTAATAAGTTGATTAGTGGTTTGAGAATCCTCAAATGTTACCATAATCCATGATTGCAAGAATCAATTACCTGAAATTCTCAAATAGATTCAACTACCGGAAGCTTAAACAACAGAAACATTGGACTACCTGAGGTTAAACAACAGAAACATTGGACCATTGCATAATGACACATCCGAACCTAAGGAGATTATGATTCAAAGAACAATGTTTTTAGAAAAGAATCTCAACACAAGAATCATATTCATAGTTTAATTGCTGAATTATTCCTCTCTAGTAGTCTGCTCTTCCAAAAAGGATTACAACTCTTCCAAAAACAGATTTTAGAAATAAAAAAAATCCAAAATTAAAATTGGCTTTTCTGCTCCTAAAAATTATGCAATTGTTTAGTTTAATACAAAAACATGATCACTATTACATAGCATGCATACTTATAAATCAAATTAAAGTACGTATATATGAAATTAATTGGTATGAAATTTAAACTAATATAATTTTTTTAATTATTAGACACTTGTTGAAGATATTAGTCCAAAAATATGGTGTTGTTGTCAAGAAATAAACTTTTTCTTCTTAAGATTTGAATGTTTATCACTTTGTGCAAATAATCTCTCGCGATTCTAACAACTTAACTTTCAAATAATACACTTTCTTTGAGAGTCTACGAACCGAAGTACTGTGAACTCAAAATTTCTACAAATCTTCTAAGCTCTAGTATGGAGACAAAGGGGAAGAAAGACAGAAAACAAGAGATCTATTTCTTGTATTCCTTACATAAAAGTACCAACACTTTTCTTACACAAGAGTACTAACTCAAATGTTATTATAATTACTCTTTCTTTCCTCTTCTTCACTCTCCACTTCACGCTAGTTCTCTCCTTCACTTCTTCACCACCTATTTATAGGAAGACAAACCCTTAATTTATATCATGGCATATGTCATTTGGATTTCTTTGTTAAATCCTAGCGCGCGCACATTTCATATCATTAACCTAACACACTCATATTTAACAAATACGGCTCACATTGACACCATTGCCTGTCATTTTGAATTTACCTTCCATTTCACCAAGCACATACAATTAGGTGAATAATCTCTATTAGGTGAATATGAGTCGAGGGTTTCATGTTTTTGTTAAAACAAATCTCTTACAGCGAATTCATCAAAACCTCCAAGAACAAGCAAGGTTTTACATTCGAACTCGTTTTATTTCGCAACTTTATAGTCAGGAATACGCCATTAAGGTTTAGGCAGAGTCACACATATATCAGCACATATTTCTTTGAGTGTAGTATAAACTGAAAGATCTAGGGACTAATCAACAACTACTGCAAGTGAAGCTTCTGCAACAGCTCTCCACCGCTGCAACAGAACAATAGCAGTCCGAACAATGAGATAGTAGCATGGGATTGATCATAACAAGCAACACACAACAACCAAAGCAGTCTTAACAAGAGTTAAAAAAGAAGAAGAACAAGACTCAATGCTGGGACCAAGGCAGCGGAGGATTAGACCCTTCATCAGTATGGCCTGGAGTCCCAGGTCTCCAGAAAGGCCTAACAAAAGCAGTTTATTCTTCCTTTTCATCTTCATAATGATAACTCAGGGAAAGCTGCCTCTGTTGCACCAACAGTCAAAATAATGTTTCTCCCTTAGATTTTAATGCTGAGCAAAGAGCAAGGAAACAGCAAGATATTGAAGCTATAAAGATATCAGATTCAATGCAGCAGCCAAGCAAGGGTGCTTCATAGCACTCAGTGTCTTTAATCAAGTTCACACGATAGAATGTGTAACAAAGAGGTGCTACCTACTTCAAAACCTGTAAGCTTCAACCTGCAGATTGATCACTCACGTGAATTACCTAAAAATATTTAACGTCAGCTCGCATGAATCCTAAAAATAAATCAAATCAATGTGTTCATGACCACCAGAATCGTAAATCCCCTAATGCTAATGAGTTTCGTAGATGGATATTTTAGAAGACAAAATACGTCTTAGTGCTCCAACTATAAATCTCGTCATTTTTAGCCCTCTATATGTGGCGGCTTTTAATTACAATTCAGTCAGACTATATTAATAAAATATTTTTGTTTAATCAATACACACACCATAGCTAGTTTAAATTTTTTTTTTATATCATTTCATTATCAACATCAACTTCAATCATTATTTTAATAAAATATTTTCAATATATTTTTTTGTTGAATAATTACTTCAACCACAATTTTAACCAAACACATATTTTAATTAAAACAACTACAACTAAAAATGATTTTTCTAAACTTATTTTTTTCATATTATAATCACAAAAACTACTATAATACTAAATACAGTATATGTTTGTAATAAAGGTGTGATTGGCTTTTTTTATTAAAAATACAATCCTCTAAAGCACAAATCACACCTCACAGAAATAAAATAAAAAACATGCTTATTCCACAAAATAAAAACTAACTACACCTCGACTGACCCAGAGCCCATCGGTATCTGACCGAAACACCTCTATGATTATAAAGACAGAAACGGTGTCTCTATTCCAAGTAATAACCAATCGCTACCACCATGTTCATGTTCAACTCGACTATTGAAAACATTTGGAAACATTTCTAAACAATCTATCATAATACTTGCAATGAACTTCCCTGAGAACCAAGCATAACTATTCTTGTAAAGATGACTTCCATAACAATTTTCGAAATCTTCGGTAAAATTTCAACTTTGGGTAAAAAGTTGCACTGATGAAATCAAAAAATGATTAATTCCACACTCAATGCAAAGTCATTTTGATTAGCATCTTAGAAGCAAAACCAGTCAAGGTAGTGCACAGATGATAAGCCTACAAGCATTATAGAAAGAAAAAAATAAAAAATAAAAACCTGAAAAAACTCAAACAGCATGAGAATGCGAATGATATGAACTTGCACATAACCTAGGAGAAGCATTCAACTATGTACAGCCACAAATTCTGCAGCAAAAAGGTTAGCAACACAATGAGGACTCGCGGAAGTAGTGCTCCAAAAAACAAAACTACACATTATGATCTACACTACGAGGATGAAACTAACCGACCACATCAATCATCATCTGATAAACAAACAACCTCACTTTCTTGAGCCAATGGGTTTATGTTATAATTCAAATCTGTTAGCGGGGGAAAACTGCAGGGCTGAGTTGCATCTGTACTTGTTTGATTATCTACATCCAATAACGATTCTGGTCTGGAGAGGGATGTTCTAGAAGGAAAAATTCCCATGCTTTCAAGCAAATTTGTCATAATCTGAGGACCAGATTGTTGCACAGTTGCAGGAGCTACGGAAGGAATCTCTGTGCTCGTTTGATTATCTACATCCATTAACGATTCTGGTCTGGGGAAGGATGTTCTAGAAGGAAAAAATCCCATGCTTTTGAGCAAATTTGTCATAAGCCGAGGACCAGGTTGTTGCACAGTTGCTGGAGCTAGAGAAGGAAACTCAGAAAGTGTGGGAGAAGTTGTAGGTACATGTTGAAGGATCCCACTTGGGAAGGCAGAAAGACTAGTTGCCGATATGGATGCTGAAGGTCTAAAATGTTGCAGGTGTGGAGCAGGTGCTCGAATCTCAGTACCAACTTGGAGATTGCTTGTGGTAGGAGAGATGGAGCTGATATGTGGTGGTCTGGTTGGGGTGGCTGAAAAAAGTGCAGAGCAATGAACAGCCTGTACAGGTGGGGCAGGAGGGGAAGATGTGGGAGTTGTCTGCAGACTAACTGCAGGAAGACCAGTTGCATACGGGCCAGTAACAATAGAAGGTCTCTGTGTAGAAGGTTGGGATGGCTGAAGCAGCTGCTGCATAACACCAGAGGTCATCTCTGCATGCCACCAACATTTCAACCAAGTTTAGGTTCAACCGAGACTCAAATGGATTCATAATTACATTTTCATGACTCATGTTTACCTTAGTATTATTTTAATATTTTTAATAGAAGGACATGTTACCCACCTTGCTGCCTAGATGCCCTATTATCCTTGCACTTGGTCCTGAATGCCTCAGCCAATATCTTATTCATGAGAACTTTGTTTTGATTGTCATCCATCTCTTTCTTCTTACGAAGGAATTCATATTCTAAATCCTGAAGTTTAAAATCATACGTTCTGCGAATTTGAGCGACAACTTCCTGTATCTCCTTCTCGCAATCAGATTTCAGCCGCAGCTTCTGCAAAATAGAAAAGAAATTTTCACATGAAAGGCAAAACCCAAGGTGTGTTTTGAGCACAGAATACAACTAGGTCAAAAGAAAACAGACTGTATCTTCGTGGATCTTGATAATTTGGTCTGTTTCTGTGCGTATTCTATCCAATTCATTTTGCAGTGGATCTTGAGACGTGGATACAGGCATTCGAACAGCAGGTGCAGTTGCAGAATGATTGCTAATTCTAGAAGTAACAGGTTCTGTCCTCATGTTTGATATATGAGTCTGTGGTCCACCAACAGCTATCAAATCAATAGGCACATGTTGCGCAAATGAAGTTGTAAGCTGTGAACTAGTAGGGGAGTCGATGGATGGTAACAAATGCTGCGTATGCTCTCTGACAGGTGCATCATTTGGAGATTGATTGGACACTACAACAGGTTGGGATGCTGAGGCATCACTTTGTTGAAAAGCAATCCAGTTATCACAAAATTGTGCAGCTCTATCTTGCAATCTAAAGGGTTCAGTTGGTTGACTACTATCTGAGGCTACAGCAGGCATTCTGTCAATCTCTCTCCAAGTGGGGCCACTCCCCACTTCTGCTACAGTAGCAGTTTCAAAACCTCCTGATGGAAGCACTCCAGCCTGCTGATCAACTCCAGTACCACAAGCCAAGGTGGTAACACAAACTCCACTTTTCTCTTGACCAGTGGTACCACTCCCTACCACTGGAGTTTCGCAAACCCCTGATGGAACCACTTCATCCGACTGGTTGACTCTATTGTTTTCAGACACTTCTAACAGAGACTCTCCATTTTGCAGGTTGACTGCTGCTACATCACGGTGAGACTCTTGATTAAGAATACAGACTGCACCATTCTGCTTATCAACTTCAATGGCATTACCCAATTCCATACTGGCTACTCCATCTTTATCCAAAGCTGTGTTAACGGCCTCCTCAGCTTCCGGAGGGGCTGTTTCAGGCACTTCCAATAAAACTTCTCTTCCATCAATGCAAGCCGTGGTTCTGGCAGAAGTTTGTCCTTCAGAAGGTGAAGGACTTAAAGAAGCAGCATTCTCCATGCCACCGGTGGAACTGACAATCTCAGTCACTCCCAATGGAAATTCTCTATCAGGCACCATTAATGCAACTCTACCAGAACCGTCTTCAGATGATGATTTATGAATGCTGTTCTCAGGACCATCATTACAGCTGTTAGCCTCAGGTATTCCCAATGTAATCTTCAAATCAGGAATTTGTTCTTCACATGGAGATGAATTTACAGACACAACATCCTCTGAAACATCCCTCGCATTTGCAGTCTGAGGCACTTCCAAGGGAACCTCTTGGTCAAGCATGCTGGATGCAGCTCCATCGGACATTGGTTTGGAAACAGCCATTACCCCAGGAAGTACATCCTCATTTGAACTCACAGTTTCAGGAACTTCCAGTGGAACATCTCCATCTGGCATGCTTTGGACTCGTTTGGGAGTCTGTTCTTTGGAACAAGAATTCAAAGTGACAGTGTTTTCTTGATCATATCCAGACTCATTTCCAGGTGGTTTACTTATTAATTCAGCATGTGCCCAGGACTTCACTCCTTCAATCCATTGAGCCTTCCTCTCTTGCAACTTGTTCCTTGTAGCCAGTTGCAACTTCAAAAGATTATTAAGACGCATATCCATCTGCCGTTTAAGTTTTTCGAACTCTTTTGCATATACATTATCCAGCATCTTAAGTTTATCCACTGAACTATTACTGTGTAAACGAATAACAGCTGCCTCTGTTCTTTGCTTATGTTCGAGCTCTGCCTTGTCTTGCTCATACTTCTTTTCAAACTCTTCCCTTTCTTCTTGTTGCCTCTGCAATAGCTTCCTCATCTGTTTATCACATTTCTTTTCAATGTCTTTGATACTTTTTGAGTAATCTTTTTGTGCCAATTCCAGATGAGAAAGGACCTGATTAATGGAGAACTCCTGACCAGATCTGAGGTTTTCAACCTCCATTCTCACTTTTTGCTTGTTAGATGGTGTTGACAGTGAAGATCTTCCATTTGACTGATTCTGACTGAAATCTTCTAATGAAAAACCTGAAGCTTTTGGAGAGCCAGCTACCTTACAAGTCCCAGTGCGATAAAGAAATACTTTCCTCAGACATCGCAACTTTGAGTAAACGAAATCTGCCTCGTCTTTCTTGCAGCTGAAATTCAAATGCTCTTTTGCAAGTGCAAGTGATTCTTTGTGATCAAGTTTGTGCTTTAGCATGGAAGCTGCAGTCCAACACTGCAATATGAACAGCACAAAGTAAAGCAGGCCGTCAGCAAAAGGTATCAAACATTTATGTGATCACTCGCCAGCACAGTTCACAACCAAGGAAAAAAGAAGGCATGCTCAGTAATTATCACAGATATAGAAAATGCAGAAGCACCAAAAAGCAAGGGATGAACAGAAACATGGAGAGAGAGAGACAGACCACTGAAGTCAAGAATGTCAACACCAAATTTTTTAAATCCAATTAGTATGAAAAACAAAAGGAAAATAATCCATTGACACTGTAGTTTCCATCCTATGATAAAGATCTTACAAGTAGAGGGCAAACTAACCTGTTTTAGTTTGCTTTAGGCACTTTCCCATTAAATTATTTTCTTTCCTGGATAAATAGATAGGACCTAAGAAACAAGAATCATATCTTCCAAGTGTGATTAGAATTTCACATTTCTAATCGACTTATTTCATGTTTACAATTCTTTTTTATCCAGGTCTTCCTACTATTCTTAAATAGAGGATGTAGTAGAATATGAAAGATTTTTTTCATCTTCAAAATAATCAGATATGATAAATTCCAACCTCAATTCAGATAAAAAGCCCGCTCCACAATCCTTCATTACACTGAAACAATCACCTTATTCACAAGGAGTAAATAATGCATTCAACAAAAAGCATACTAGAATGTTTGATATTGGTATTTTTTAAAAATACCTCCCTTCAATTTCCTCAATATGTCAGGTCATATTTTTGGCTGCAAATCTTGTATCCCCAGCGATCCCTCCTCTTTTTAATTCCTACATACTATTGCTTTAGATTGAAGGTGTAAACTGACCCCAACAGAGGATACAAAAGCTTCAACTCTGCTTGTTAGTTTTTGAAACTCAGTCAATTTACACTTCTTAAAACAACCAGTCGCATTGCAAAAATAGGAATTAACAATTTAGAAAAGGTAGATAACATGTCATGCATTTAGAGATCTCTCAGATTCAAAACCAACCAGTAAGATATAAAAGCTATTGCAAATGCAATGAACATTTCAAAATATCCTCAAATTCAACAACCATGATCCAAAATGACATGAACATGGTAAAGCATCGTTTTACAGTAGTGACTGACTTATTATGTTTTAATCAGAGGGTGTAAGAGTTGTGTCACAAGTAAATTAATGATCAAACAGCAGGAAAATATAGAAAAAAGAAGGTTCTAACCAAGGATATCAGAAATCCCTGCAATAAGCTAGGTGGTTCTCTACTGACATGGTGATTATTCAGTACATATTCCCGAAACTGTTCCACCATGACTTTGACATTTTCCTGAAGGGATAGTGAATCATGTCAACATAACGACATCATAGAAGAAATACTGCTGCATAATCTTGAGATCAATTATGAAAATAATGATGTTTCCTGATACATGACCCAGCAACATCCAGCAAATTCACAAGTCCAGAGTAAACATGTTAATAAAGTAAAAGAACCCATCAAAGCAGTAAGCATATCATTTCCCTCACTTTTAATAGAGTGAAGATAGAATTTGGTTAATTGAGTCCTGGCAATGTAAGCCAACTAAGACCAGAGAGAGTTTTCTTCTATTTTTTAAGTTTTCCTTTTTCCTTTTATATTGTTACTCAGTGACCCATGAGATTTGCCTCTCACAACCCAGAGAAACACTAGAGGAGATGGAAAAAATAGCAGATCATCATTGTCAGAATGCTAAGAAACATGAAATATCAAACAAATTTTCCTATTTCAACGGATGACAAGGGAGAGGATTTGTGATGCCATTGAGAAAACAAGAAATTAACAGATAAAAATAAAATTCAAACGCGACATTTGATGGTGATGATATTCCATTTCAAATAGGAATTGAGTGAAATTGAAATTCAATAGTGCCCAATAATGCAATGCTCTCTAGGCCAAGAAATTCGTAGTATCTTTATCTCATTAAGATCTAAAACAGTCATTTCAATCCAATGCCAACAGTAGGGATCATTGCAAGGTTGATGGCTTGAATGCACAAAAAGTAGGGTATTTACCAGATTTTTTCTTCTTTATTTCTATGCTTAAAATCAATTCTGAAACCAATTCAAAGTACTAAGAATAGCAGTAGATAAGCAGACCCAATACACCACATCAAAGAACCTACTGCAGCATTCATGTACAAGTGCTAGAGAAATTAACTTCTTCAGAGGGATGAGATGCATACTGGGAGTTGCAAAATTTCACAAAGTTTTGCTATCTCAGGCTTCAAAAAAAGATGGAGACTCTTCTCAGAATCATCATGCAAGTTCCTTCCTCCATTATACCCAACCATGTCGGCTTTCAGTACTTGTGATAATTTACTAGTCAACTGTGAGAAGTTGGAAACGTGATTCGCATCAGTTGTGTTAAGAAGGCCAATTGAACTTGGCATGACTTGAGACATCTTATGCACTGGAGCTCCAGAAGTTCCTGCAGAAAAAGAGACATTTTATGAAGATTAATTAAAAAAATCAAGGAAATCCCACAATGTTTGCCACCTAATACTCTGAGAAGAGTACCATCTGTGCATACAGGATAAGGAACAAAACCAGAACAATTAATCAACAGTAAAACTAGCCAGTTACCTATTAAAGCAGCTTTCAGAGAAGGTGAATCAGTGTTATTGTTGGACACTTTATTGCGCTTCTTTAACCTTTGCCTTTCGGAACATGAATCCACAGAATCAGTTCTGCCGCACTCATATGGAGCTGCATCGCCATCTTCATTTGAAACCATTTCCGTAGCATCAAAATTCAAGTCGTCAATACTTCTTTTTTGTTTAGAAGACATCACTTTGCAACCACTCTTCACCTCAGTATCAACCCCAGGTGTCCTATTTACTATCAGATCTTGGCTACCTTCCAGTTTAGCTTTCTTTTGTTTCTGTTTGAACAGTTCCCTGTAAGCACGAGCATCCATTCTCTTAATTCCAACCAGGACAGTTTTGATAACAGGTTTGTCACTGTTTCCAACTTCTTCAGTTTCAAGTTGTTTCACACTCTTCTCTTTCTTGTGCTTTTCCTTCATAATTAAAGAGCCCGAGCTTTTACCACACTTCGTTGAACCAGAAGAACTAGATGACGACTGATTCTTACCCTTCTCAGGCTTTCTAGAAGGAGTCGGTAAACTTTGTTTCTCAACCAATCTCTCAGATTTCCTCGTAACAGGAGGAATTGCAGGGGGGGTCTGCTTCTCAATACGTTCAGACTTTCTACTACTTGAAGGGCTCGGAGTCAAGTTTTTCTTGAATGATGTTTCTCTAGCTGACTTTCTTAGACCAAAAGTATCATTAGCAGCACCCAAACTGCTTGATGATCTGTTACCAATGTTTCTCCCTTTTATATCATTACTTTCCTCATCCTTACCTTTACGACTAACCTTGGTATCATTTCCCATCCTGCAAGCTGTAAACCACAAACAACAACAACAACATGAGATTCCATTAAATAAACCAGGTCAGGCTTAACATTGATGTTTCACAAGCAATTGACCAAACTAAACCGAAGTATCCCTATATTGGCAAATCAATCCCCCACTCTTCCACTTACATTCAACCCCATAAAAAAATTACTATATTTGAAGCAATCTTACAAAAACTTAGACTGGATATTCTTGGAAATTATGAACAACATTCTCATAAAGAAAAAAATATTAATTATTAGAATTTCCAAGTACAATATTCTCATAAAAGAAACAAAAATTGCCAAAAAAAAAATTAATTCTTAGAATTTCCAAGCAAAAAGTTCTCAAAAAGAAAGAATAATAGCAAAATCAATGAAAGGCTTAGAAGACATCAACAATGTACAATCAAGGCTGCATATTCATTTCAATCACTGCAATGCCATTCATAATCACTGAACCACAAGAATCTAACGAAAAAATCAACAGAAACTACACCAAAATTACGCTAAACAAAACCCCAAGTCACTGAAAAAATTACTTTTTTCTTTTTCAATTTCAGATTAAAAACCCTATCGGAAGGAGGGGGAGGAAAGGGGTGGATGAGATTGGAGTTCTAACTTACCGGAGAGAGAATCGTTGGGAGGTCACCGGATTTAGTCTTCCGACGGCATTTGACACTCTCCAAAGAGCTCCTTCTAGCCGGAGTCTTTAATTGCCGAGTCGAAATGAGTAAAGAGTTGATAAAACTTTACCAATGAACAGGGCCGCAGGGGAGGGGTTAATGATCAATGTCACGCTTTGTACCTGCCCGGTTGGGAGGTTACCTAGATGTTTTCTTTAGTCCTACTACTTTACTTGTATTCAATTTAGTCCAACACTAGAAGGATTGGGTACCACGGTCGGACTTGGTAGCAATCATTGTTTTAAAACCTCGTCTCTGATGGTTTAATTTTTGTGATCTAAGGTCTAAACTAAGCCAGATTTTAATAAAAGTGAAAGAAGAATTGATTTGTTACGACTTGGATAAAAAGCTGATTCTTGACCTGATAAAATTCAGTAAAAATCTTTGATGTATTTTATAAATAATAATCTTAATTTTATTTTTTTATATAAAAAAATAGATTAATCAGAATTAATTTGAGTTAATTGACTTGCAGTCATAAACTTGTTTTAAGTCAACCCTAAACTTTCAATTTGAAAGGGCAATTCGACAAAAAAAAACATATATAGAAATTAACTCAGGAAATTGTAATATAAAAATCCATATTTAAAATCTGATTTAGAAACTTAATAATCATAGATTGAATTCATGTTATCATATGTGAAAAGCTTAAACTAAAAAACAAAAAATGAATTTTTTTTAATAATGTTTTCTCAATAGTCAAAGTTTTTATTGTTGACAACTGTCAATTACAAGTAAAGAGATAATTTGTCATAATTGAGAGAATTTACAAAACTTAATTAAAAAAATATATAAAAACTGTTTTAAAAAAACTGCATTTCAAATTTAATTTTTTGGTTAACCCCACAATATAAAACATAATTTGATGTATTATCAAACACTTAACTGTGTTTTTTACACCGCAAATACTAAAATTAAAGCTAAACAAACGCACCCTTAACTATAATGTTTTTTTAATAAACTATTTATCTTTAACATACATGAAAATGGAAGGTAGTGGAGGTTGATAATTGATGGAATGTTAATCCACTCGACCAGTGATTCTGAACTTGCTTCGTGTCAATTGATTTGAATTAGATTTAAAAACTATAATACAAAGGTTAACTTGATAATTATAGATTGAATTCATGTTTGCATTTGCTTAAACTATATATAAAAACAAAAAATGAAAATTTTAAATAATTTTTCATCAATAGTCAAAGTTTTAGTTGTTGACTTAACTGTCAATCACAAATGGAGACACAATTTGTCATAATTGAGGGAACAATATTTAACTACAATGTTTTTTTTTAATATATCTTTAATATACATGAAAATGGAAGACATTGAAGGTTGATAAATGATGTTAACTCACGTACATATTTAAAATAATTATTGTTAAATCACTTACATGTTTAAACATATGCCACATAAAATTTTAAATTTAATATCCATAAGTATAGTAATTAAAAATTAGATAAATATATACTTTGAAGATTAGCTTGTAAGGTGATTTTTTAAAATATATATTTGAAATGAAAACAACAAAATAAAAATAATATGTATAAAAAAGATAGAATATAGGTGAAAAACACTTGAAACAAAAACCCTAAACATTGTAAATATTATTTTAAAAGGAAAAAAATGAGTAATTTTTTTTTATTATTAATCTATAGAAAATATCAATATATCCTTAATTTAAATATAAACTAAATAACCTTATTATAATTTCTTCTTGTCCCACATCATTAATGAATAAAAAATATTATGGTATAATCTTGGGATATAACTCAACTAGTTAAGCCCTGAGTTTACTCTATAAAGATCACAAATTCGAGTCTTACAAACCTCAGGGCCACTGAAGACTTACATGATCGTTAACTTCAGGGCTCGTGGGATTAGTCGAGGTGCGCGCAAACTAACCCGAACACCCACAATAATCTAAAAAAAAAACACTATGTTGTACCTCTAATATGTTCTTGGCTTTAAAACCTTAAGTTAACATGCAAACAAGCAAACACATTGTAAGATTTCAGTTTACAGGAAAATACTATATATAAAACCAATTAATGACTCAATTTGATCACAAGTCAAGTTTGTTTATATCTATAGAATCTGCAATTTGCTTTCCAGATCAGCTATGACCTCAGAAGTTGGCAAAAATCTGTGAAACCCCTCAAGCAAATCAGGATAGTCTGCAAACAGCTCAACCACATCTCTGTACACATCAGCCACGTCCTTGCACTTGTTTCTGTATGCACATAAAGTCATCAAAAAGTCTTTGTAAGCCTCCTTGTTGATGCGCTTCTGCACCTTCCTTACAAAATCGACAGCTTCTTCATGGTCTATAGTAACCTTCTCTGCGGCCATTAATGCTTCTTAATTGATGCAATTCTGAGAAGGTTAGAAAGCCGAATAAAAGAACAGATTACCCTAATTATTATTATTATTGTTTTTGTATTAATCGGAGCACAATATTATATATATTTGTTCCCTATCAACTCTAATTAAGTTGGACTCCTATCGTGGTTGTTACCTGCAGGGCATTAAGCCTATCCAATAGAGTAAGCGTTAAAAAATATATATATATGTGGCCCATACCCGTTAAGAAACCAACCACCTCTCAAGTCTCAACCCATGGCCCAAAGCATTTGAAGTCCTTATGTTCAAATGCTTTTCAAATTTGGTCTCTGGATCAATGTTGATGTTTAATATAAGTTAAAACTCTAAGAAATAAGAATATTATAAATATTATAAATATATATAAAAAAAAAGAATATTATAAATATAGAAAGATTTTTAAAATATTTAATTTTGTTTTGATTTATTTTTATTTTTCAAAAACTTATTATAAATCTTTATATAGAAAATAAGCTAGAAAACCCTAATAATAATGAATAGAAAACAATAAATTAGAAAAAAAAAATTTCCTTTCAAAAAGGGAAAAAAAAACTATAAAAGCATCATAATAATAAATAAGAAAATAAAATTGACAAAGTAAAATATTTATTTTCCAAAAAAAGTTTCTACATCAAATGTTTGTTTTTCTTCGGTTTTTTTTTTTTTTGCAATTAGGTTGTCAATTATAGTTATTAAATCCAACTCAACCTCTACCCAATGGTTTGACTCTTAAAATCCATGACTGGAGCAAAGTTTTGATTTGATCTAATTTTGACATTATTCTCTAACCAAATCCAAATAACTTTCAAATTAATATGCAACTCAATGCATATACTTATATTCAAAATCCAAATTAATGGGTCTTCTCGGCCTGATCTATTTTATTGCTCCGGAATAAATTATATTGATGGTATACCTGCTCCACGTATAATATATATATATTTTCAGTATACTACTCATCTATTATTTCTCATTTTGCAAAATCCTAGCCATTAACTTGAAATGTTAAGTCAAGATTTAACAGTGTTATGTATTAGGGTATGCTTGATACGTGGGTAAAGGAGTTTTCCACATCTTTTACTTGTGTTTATAACAATTTCAAGGGTACGAAAAAATTAATCTAAAGAAGTTTAAGCTTTAATCTCAAAAGCAGAGTTAAATGGTAACTTTATGGAGGGTGGAAGGGGTAAAAAAAAATGATTTATCAATGGGAGAGATATGGAAGTAGCTAGGTTGGAAGGGTAAAAAAATGATAATGATAAGATTTCAGAAGTAGAAAATAATGTCAATTATACGACATTAATTGTAATGGGTTTCTTTCAAGAGCAAAATTATGATTTTCGTGTTAGAAAAATAATATAAGAAAATAATTTTGGTAGGAGTAACTCTGTATCAAATTTTAGACCTATAGTGGATTATAGTGATAACAAAAATGTTGTATTATCATGGAGAAGACTATATTCAGTATCACTGCGAGAAGGAGAAAGCCAATGTAGAAGAACTGAAGCTAAGGAGCAAGAAGTCTAGAGATGCTGCGATTGTACAAATTATAAAGATGTTCTCATGGTTTATGAAAGCGATGAGGTTTTGAGAAATTCATGAACTTTAGATTCTGCACTCTCTTTTTATACTTGTTTAAAGAAATAATGGTTTAATATTTATTAAAAAAAAATGATGAAAATTTTATCACACAACAATCTCGCTCGATCTATACCTGCAACGTTCTCAAATTTGAAGCAGATAGAAAATTTGAATCTTTCTTACAACAACTTGAATGATATAATCTCTCGACAACTTACTGAAATTACCACACTGATAGTTTTTAGTGTGGCGCATAATAATTTATCTGGTAAAACTCTTGAAAAAAAGTATCAATTTAAAACCTTTGATGAAAGCAGTTATAAAAAAAACCTTTCTTGTGTGGATCTCCATTGCAAAACAATTGTAATGAAGAAGAATCACCATGGCAGCTAAAGGATAATGATGAACAAGAAGATGATGGTTTCATAGAGTTTTTCTATATAGTTTTGGTATATGTTATATAGTTGTGGTGACGAAGATTACAACAATTCTTTACATCAATTCATATTGGCAACCAGGTGGTTTTACTTCATTGAAAACTGCATAGATTCTTGCAATTATTTTGTGGTGGCTAGTTATTGGGGCTAAAAATATAAGCTGTACTTCTCATTCCTGATCCATTAGGAAAGGAACTAATTTGCATGATTACTCTTTCAACTCTCAAGACTTGCGTCTGCATTCAACTCTCATTCTCGCAACTTTGTTAATTTGCGAGGAGAGAGGACTTGATTAAGTTGTATAAAGGGAATGATAATGCTGAAAATTGCCAAAATCACTACTAAGTACAAACAAAATATTCTATGCATGTGTGACAACACTTATATCTGCATTTGTATCAAGGGCGACCCCACCTCAGCTATTCAATCAAAGCACTGAAATTGGAGCAAGAAGATCCACCTTCTTCAACAGCATTCCTGGTCGTTTCTTCTAGCTTCTTTGTTCTGCTCCTCATTTCCTCTGCTTCTCTACAGCTTCACTTTTAACATGATCTCCATGCACTGTAAGCCATTCCTTAACTCCAACACCAACTCCAGTTTTTAAAACATCGGTCACCAACTTTTCATTATGAAATTGCTCAGCAAAACATCGGTCACCATCCTCAATGAGTCACAAATGCACCTATTGCTTCATGATCAAGAATCAAAACTTGGAGTGCCCATCCTCTAATAATTAGGCCTTTGCCTTCCATTCTTCCCTCAAATCCTTCAGGTAAACAATCTTCCTTGTCTTCTTGACCCTTTTTGCTTCTTCTAACTACCCAGATAAATTGATGCCCAGAAGCTTCGAGACCTGCTGCAATCTCCTTAAGCTGAGAGGCAGTGAAGTTCGCCATGCTTCCAAAGCAAATATAAACAACTGAATTTGGTTTCTTTGAGTCGAGTCACTTCAACTGAATTTGCCATGTTGAGCAATTGAGGCTTCTTTTCCTCTTCCTGCTTTATCTTCATTGTCTCTATTGCATAGTGAAACCAGGCCCACGTTAATTCACACCCTCTTTAATTGACCCAACAAGACAATGTCCTAACCATACAGGTTCCTCTTCTACAGATTCATGGATCACTTTATGCAAAGCAGAGGAATGATTTTCTGGAAAAAGAGTGTCTTGGGAACTTACAGTAGATTTCGTTGGAACTCTTCTCTCAGGACGTAGCATAGCTTCTTGAATCTCTGTTTCTAATCGGAACAGGGTAGCAACGAGAAGCTTGGAGTGGTCGCAGAATGCCTTTCTTTTGTTCATGAGGCTGTCTGTCGAAACGCTGAAGATTTGCCAGCACCTTGTAGGAATCAAATCAAAGCCCCTTTTAAAAATTAATTTAATGACCAAAAGGAAGAAAATAAAAAAAATCTGCCTTGTGTTTAAAAAAACACCTCCCTTCTGTTTCCTCAACATGTCAGTTCATATTTTTGGTTGCAAATCTTGTACCCCTTGCGATCCCTCCTCTTTTTTAATTCCTGTGTGCTATAGTTTTAGATCTGAGGTGTAAACTGACCTCAACAGAGGATACACTGGATACACTCTATACCCAATCTATGTAGTATGATGAAAATACATAATTTTCTTCTTACATGCCAAAAAAATATTTATTTTCAGTACACTACTCATCTACTATTTCTTTAGTTTTCTTCTTGGGCATAATCACCAAGCCTGTATGCATGTACAATCTAGAACAAAATGGAATTACATTGCAGGACTTTGGTTTCTTAGATCAATTTTCTTCGGAGTTCACAGCTATGACAATAAGCTACCAAAGACAAACATGTTCTTGAAAAATTTGGTAAACAAACTTAAATCATCTGTAATATTTATAGACTCTGATGACTGATAGGTGAAACTTCATTTTTTTTAATCTGTTTGTTGAGCAAGTTCAAACAAGCACTAGGATAACTTACTGGTGAAAAATATTAATCTAATTTACACTTACTGATAACATGCATGTAGATATCTTATTGGTTGGGTTTTACAATTTACACTTTCTAATTTATAAAACCAGGAGTAAATCACATGTATCAGAGGTTTAGGTAGCTTCCTGCCCATGTGAAAACACAAGAATGTTATCCTATTGCAATATGACATGTCTTGTTGGACACATGCCAAGCACATTATCACATGAACAATGAATCAGGAGAAGGAATTTTTAGTTAGGTATTAGTCTTAAGATTTAAAATTAAAAAAAAAAATCATCATTTTTTAAATACCATATCAGCCCCCTAACTTATAAAAATGACAAATGATACCACTGGCTATCCCATGCTATAGCTGGCTATATGTGAGGCCTTAATTTGCCTAGGGCCATATGGTCCACATAATAATTTTCTTAAATGAAAAAAATGTTATCTTTCATGCACAATGAATCAGTAGAAGGAATTGTTAATTAAGCTTGGAACCCTGTAGCAAACATCTGAGATAGAAACTGCATCAAGGGTTTTTGTTTTTTCTTTCTACAAATTTTTGGCGAGAGAAAAGAGATCAGGATTGGTGATTCTGGAGCAAGAAGCCATGGCCATGATCGCAGTGCAGGTGGTGCTCGAGAAACTGGCTTCCTTTGTAGCAGAAGAAACACGGTTCTTGGGAGGAGTTAGAGGGGGAATCGTTGAACTACAGGATGATTTGTATAGCATGAAATCTTTCCTTAAGGATGCGGAAGAAAGGAGTGAGAGATGTGGCTTATGATGCTGAGGACATTCTTGAAGAGTTCGTGCTCCGGTTTGCTCCATCTCACGGGAGTGGTTTTATCCATTATCTTCGCAATTCATATCGTTCCATCCGTAAATTAAGTGCACGGCACCGGCTGGCAGTCCAGGTACAAAGCATTAAAGCAAGGGTGAAAGCCATTTCTGAGAGAAGAAATGCATTTTCTTTGAATAGGATAGACATGCCATCAACCTCCAGTGCTACCGTAGAGAAATGGCATGATCCCCGGTTAGCTGCTCTTTACTTAGATGAAGCTGATGTCGTGGGAATTGAGAACCCAAAACATCTACTGGTTTCGTGGCTTGTAGAAGGAGAAGAAAAGCTCTCAACATTCATCAAGACAATAGAGAGGCACCGTGGTGAAGATTTCTGGAGAGTTCAACATATCACAACAATCACCCGTATCTACGAGAGCCAGGGGAGACGGGTCTCTGAAACTCTTCTGTAATTAGAGGGGTTGACTACGGAGAGGATACAGTTTCCGGAAAATTATTATCTCTGTCAAGTTCCTCAGGTCTGCACAGACGTTTCATCATGTAATGCTGAGCCTCAGAAAACAGAAAACTGCTGCTCTTCCCTCCTCTTCTCTGCTCCTTTGTCTCTGTTTTGCTGTTGTTGAATCTTCCAACCTGCTATCTTGCCCATGTTTGTCACCAGTAAATTCTTGACACCGTCAATTTCTAGACATCAATACGAGTATATTTGAGACGTGTCAAATGTTTATTTTATATTTTATCAAATTTTCACAACTTGAGTTCGTTTTGCAAGTTCACATCAACTTTTTTTATGCTGGTTTTGTTTTATTCGTTTTGTAGTAATTTATTTATATTTTTTAATTTTAAAAAAATGATGAGAAAAAATAAAAATAACTAAAGATTCAAAAAGAAAAAAAATAGAGCTAGAGTTCTGATCTTGGTCCAAGTGTGATAAGATTTTTCAAAAGATATGTAGATGTGAAAGAGAGACGCAATATTGCCTCTTGGACCAGGTGATGGTATACAAGTAGACCTTCATGAATAAATGACATATGCAGTCCAGGGAAAGTTAACGTCTGTGCAATTAACTATTAAAAAAGAAAAAAAGGGTCCAAACCTATGAAGTAGAAGATCATTGTTTATTGGATTAGTACTTTGAAATCCTAAACTCGTTTTGTTATTAGAACAAAAGGGTAAACCAACCTTTTGACTTTGTAACGTAGAAGCAGAGTATCCAACTTTGAGCCATAAAGACAGTCTGAGGCGAAAAAAAATGAGAAGCCAATAGTATAAAAAACTTTATAATCGTATCAGATTTCAAACATCGTTTTAGTAATGGAAAAAGAAGCCTCTACCACTCACAAGCAACCAACCACAGCAAAGTAGCCTCTACTCTGCCACCACAAGATCTTGTTTGGAAAATTAAGGAGTGGAGAAGATACTTGCAAGTAAAAAAACATCCTGAATGAAATGTGTGTATTGTGGTGGAAGAGGCTGAGTGGGTAATCAACTTGTCTCTCTTTTAAGAAGTATTATTGACGGTGAGCACCCCTCACATAACTCACTTCATGCATCTATTGGATCCTCATAAATAAGAAAAATGACAACCACTCACATTGACTTGGTGCATCTAGTACTGGAACCTAATATGTCAAAAAATTAAAAAAAAATGAATTTTCTTAATCACAAATCCACATATGGCTTTTTTAGTACTGTAGTTTTTTTCCAAGTTTAATCACAAATCCACAGAGTTGGTATATTTAATATTGTAGTTTAATCACAAATCCACATAGTAAAAACTGTTCATTTGCTCATACAGTAGCATAGTTTCTTGAATCTCTGTTTCTAATCGGAACAGGGGAGCAACGAGAAGATTGGAATGGTCGCAGATTGTCTTTCTTTTGCTCATGACGCTGCCTGCCGAAACGCTGAAGATTTGCCCGCAGCTTGTAGGAGTCAAACCAAAGCCCATTCAAAGATTGTATGAGATCTGTTTGCATTAGGTTGGATTTCATGTTGACAAAACCGAACCTCCATTCCTTCCAATGGATTTGCGCAGTGTCTGCTTTTTGTTGAAAATTGCCGTTGTAGGAGTGTATTTGAGTTTCAACATTATCCCCAGCTTCTGCAAATCAGGTGTTATTCTTTTCTTTCACATTGTCAGTTAATACTGTAGAAATTTGCCGATGCATTTTGCTATTCTTTTCTTCCACCTTATCAATAATTTGCTTCTCTTTTCAGTTGTTCTGATATCTTCAGAGCTATTTTCTTTATTGGCTATTAGATCTCTGTAACAAATAATTTATCCACGAAAAATAAAGAACTACAGCATAGCAAACAAATTTAATGACCAAAAGGAAGAAATTTAATGACTGTGATTGTGCTTCTTCAGAATTTTACTTTTGCCCCAAATTCATTTTGATGGGATAGAGGTTGATGCAGTGGATAATTGGGAATCTTGACTTCACAGGCCGGCGAAGAAGAAAAACAAGTGCTAGTGGATGATGAGATTAAGAGACTTGTCAGAAAATCAGTTGTTCGAACAAATGACTTCCCAAGTCCATGAAGAAAAAAGCAAAGTAGCTTACACAACAAGTTGGAGGAACACCCCGTTCCACAAGCTTGAAAAAAAAAACAATAACAAATAATAGACTAATGAAAATAATTGTAAGGGCCAAGATCAAATCAACTGCTCGAAAAATCACAATTTATTTTAATTATGTTAAAGAGTTTATGTTAAAAAATAATTTTTAACATTAAAAATAAAAGGAGTTTATTTTTTATTTGACTTTACATATGTTTATTAACCATGTTTTAAATAATTTTATCATCAAATAGAATCAATATTACAAGATTATGTTTAGTTAATCGTGTAATTTATAATAAAGATAAATTTAACATAGAACATTTTTTTTGTTGCAAGCCATTGATGTTGTCTTTTGTTTTCATTTTATTGGCGACAGGCGGTGGTTGCTGCCTTTTTCCTCCACTGTGCAGAGACACACGGATCTCCTTTTTTTTCTTTCTCTCTTCTGCTTTTATTTATATTATTTCCACTCCCTGTCTCTTTTCTGTTTCTTCCCTCGTGGTTCTTCTTTTTTCTGTTTTTTTTTCTTTCCTCTTCTCTTCCCCTCCTCTGTTCTCCCCTGTTTTTCTTCCAACTCTCAAAATTCCCCCCTCCTGTTCTTTCGTCTCTGCCTGTCTCATTTACCTCCCCAAAACCATTCCTCCTCTAAAACGTCCCCAGCGTCTGTTATTTATAAGGACAGGGGAGAGGTAGCCACCCTATCATGTCCAAGCACAGGGTAAGGTGGCATGGGGTGATCTCTGGTTTTTTTTTAAACAGTGTGTGAAACAGTGATGATGTGGTCAAAACGAGCTGTTTTATTTAAAAGAAAATAGCGTCTTAATTTTCAAATCAATCCTTAATTTTTAATTTATTCAATCAAGTTTTTAATTACAATTTTAATTTTAAAAATCAATTCAATTATATCCATGCCAAATTCTAGCCCTGATGTTGGCCAATGTTTTCACTTTAGTTCTTGATCTCGGATTTATGCAATTTGACCTTCAATTGATCAACAAACTTTCAATTTCTTCAATTTAGTGCGTGATTTGGACAATTTCAGTTCCTCTATTTATGTGAATTTTCTAGTTTGGTCCTTGGTTTCAGATTTCTTTAATCAAGTCCTTAAATGGTCACCAAACTTTAATATTTATGCAATTAAGCCCCTGATTTGACCAAATCAACTCTTAAAAATTATATTTTGACTTCTAAACTTTAATTTTTTAAATTAAAGCCCAAATTGACTGTAAAATAAAATTTTCTTGCAATCAAACCCTTTATAAAATCAATTAAACCTTCAATAAAATTTAATTAAGTCCATAAACATATGATTTTGGACTTTTTTTTTCCTCAAATTGAATTTTCTTTGTCAGCAGAGCTTTCGTTAGTAAAAAATATATTATCAAATTTTAATTTTTATATTTTTAAACCTCCTCAATTAATTTTTAACTATTTTTTGGACGTTCTGGCATTTTCTTCTCACTACTATTATTTTTTGTTTTTTATTTGAATATTTTTTTTGTGTTTTTTTTTTGTGGGGGAACCCAAAATAGGAGACAAGAAACTGAATAAAAGAACACACCCTAATTATTATTATAATTTTTTTTGTATTAATCCTAGCACATTATATATATTTGTGCCCTATCAACTCTAATTAAGTCGGACTCCTATCCTGGTTATTATCAGGGCATTAAGCCTATCCAATAGAGTAAGCATTAAAATAAAATAAAATATTTGGCCCATATTCGTTAAGAAACAACCTCTCAAGTCTCAACCCATGGCTCAAAGCATTTGAAGTCCTTATGTTCAAAAGCTTTTCAAACTAGGTACCTAGATAAATGTTGACTAAGGCAAAGTGAGAATAAAGGGTTTATTATAAATTAAAAATTTTAAAAATCAAGAACAATATAAATATAATTTTTTTTAAAATACTCAATTTTTTTTTGCTCTTTTTTTATTTGTCAAAAGGCTAATAAATATTTATATAAAAAATAAACTAGAAAACCCTAATAATACTAAATAGAAAAAAATAAATTAGGAAAAAAATATCCTTAAAAGGGAAAAAACTATAAAATCATAATATAAATAAAAAAAATAAAATTAACTAAGTAAAATATCTATTTTCCTAAAAAAAATTCCTACATCAAATGTTTCTTTCTTTCTTTTTTTTTTTTGTTTTTTTTTTCTAATTAGGTTGCGAGCTATAGTTATTTAATCCAACTTTGGTTTGACTCTTAAAATAATTTGAACTAATTTGGTTCTTAAATTAATTTAAACTAATTTAGACATTCATCTAACCATACTCGGGTAAGCTTCAAATTGATATGAAACTCAATACATATATTTATATTCAAAATCCAAATTAATGTATTGTATCCTCTCTCTCTCTCTTATTGTACATTCTGAGGATGTATTTATTGCTACAGAATAAGTGATACTGACTTTATACCAGCTTCACATATAATATTTTATTTACATACAAAAAAAAAAATATTTTCAGTATACTACTTATCTACTGTTTCTCATTTTACAATCAGCAGATGAGAGAGAATGAGAATGCTAAAAATTAAGATTTATTTCCGACTCTAAATATTTCCTTTTTTATACGCTATTTATTTTAGTAGTTACATTTTTAATTGCTATTTTTTTATTGATATGATATTTAATTAACTTCATAAAAAAAATCCACAAAACAAAATCCTAGCCATTAATTAACTTGAAATGTTATGTCAAGATTTAACTAGTGTTATGTAACGTCTAGGGCATGCTCGATACGTGGGCAAAGGAGTTTTCATCTATTAATTTTACTTATGTTCATAGCAATTTCAAGGGTAGGAAATTAAAAATCTAAAGAAGTTTAAGATTTAATCTCGAAAGTGGACTTAAATGATAACTTTATGGAGGGAGGGAGGGAGGGGTAAAAAAATAATGATTTATCAATTATAATACGACATTAATTGTATATGAACATCTAATTATAATTGTCGTGTTAGAAAAATAGTATAAGAAAATAATTATGGTAGAAGTAAGTACTCTAGATCAAATTTTAGACCTAGAGTGGATTATAGTGATAGAAAATGTTGTATTATCATGAAAAAGACTATATTCAGTATCACTGTGAGAAGAAGAAAGCCAATATAGAAGAACTGAAGCTAAGGAGCAAGAAGCTCCCCCTATAGACGTCATCTCTGCCCTAAATTTCTTCACTCAAACACATCCATGTTTTAAGTCTCATCATCCACGAGCACTTGTTTTTCTTCTTTGTAGACCTGTGAAGTCAAGATTCCCAATTATCCACTGCATCAATCTCTATTCCGTCAAAATGAATTTGGTGCAAGTTGGAGGAACACCCCGTTCCACTAGCTTGAAGAAAACCATTAACAGACTGATGAAAATAATTGTAGGGCCCAGGATCAAATCGATTGCGCAAACAGTAATCACAATTTATTTTAATTATGTTAAACTTGTACGTGGAGGAATTTATGTTGGAAAATAATTTTTAATATTAAAAATAAGCGGGGTTTGTTTTTTATTTGACTTTAAATATGTCAATTAATCATGTTTTAGATAATGTTTTCATCAAATAATTCAATATTACAGGATTAAGTTTAGTTAATCAAGTAATTTAACATAAAACTTTTTATTTTTTATTTTTGCAAGCCATTGATAATATTTTAAATTATTATTTTATTTTCAATTTTATTGGCCTACACGGTGTCTTTGTCGGCAATCTCTGCCCTTAACTTTCTTCATTCAAACACATCAATAATATCTTAATCAATGCATTTTCTTCTTTCGTAGTTATATAAATATATTTATAAAAAAGAAAATGAATATGTTTTGAATGGACTAATATCATTCAGATGAAGAATATTCAAACAATAATTAATATGGAAGTAAATCAGCCTAACAGATATTTCTTTCTGAAATTGATGATGTTGATAATATATTGGGAATCTTGACCGACTTCACAAGTCTACGGAGAAAAAGAACTGCAAGTGGATGATGAAGCTATCGGCAAGTTGTCTATATATGAAGAAAAAGCAAAGTAGTTTACGCAACAAGTTGGAGGAATTGACTAGTGACTGACAGTGATTGTGGAGCCCTAGACTTGGTGCATCTAGTGGATCCCCATAAATAAGAAAAAAGACAACCACTCACATTGATAATATATTAGGAATCTAACTATTTAGGTGTAGGGTGGTCGATTGGTAAGAGCTTGGGACTAAAGGGTTTGTTTCTTTTTAGGTCTCAGGTTCGAACCCTGTAGTTGCTCATATGATGGCCACTGGAAGCTTACATGGTCGTTAACTTCAGGGCCCGTGGGATTAGTCGAGATACGCGCAAGCTGGCCTGGACACCCACGATAATAATAATAAAAAAAATAAATAAATAAAAATATTGGGAATCTTGACCGACTTCACAAGTCTACGCAGAAAAAGAAGTGCAAGTGGATGGTGAAGCTATCGGCAAATCACTTCATTCCATGAAAAAAGTTGAGGAAGAAATTTTTGTATTCCACAAGATCAAATCAATTGTTCAGAACACATGGCTTTCCATGTCTATATATGAAGAAAAAGCAAAGTAGTTTACGCAACAAGTTGGAGGAATTGACTAGTGACAGTGATTGCGGAGCCTTAGACTTGATGCATCTACTGGACCCTCATAAATAAGAAAAAAGACAACCACTCACATTTGACCCTCACGGTGTCTATGATGGCCATCTCTGCCCTTACTTCCTTCATTCAAACACATCAATAATACTTTAGTCAATGCATTTTCTTTTTTCGTAGTTATATAAATATATTTATATAAAAAAAAAATGAATTTGTTTTGAATGGACTAATATCATTCAGATTAAGAATCCAACAATAATGAATATGGAAGTAAATCAGCCTAACATATATTTCTTTCTTAAACCAAATTAGCAACAATTGATGATGTTCAGAAATTTTTTTATTCCACGAGATCAAATCAATTGTTCAGAACACATGACTTTCCATGTCTATATATGAAGAAAAAGCAAAGTAGTTTACTCAACAAGTTGGAGGAGTTGAGTAGTTAGATGTCTCAATTTTGTTTTTGGTTCAACAGTGACGAACATCTTTTAATCAATTATGTGATTTTAGCCTCTCTTTTAAGAAGTATTATGGACGGTGAGCACCCCTCACATAACTCATTTCATGCATCTATTGAATGCAACTCCGGTCCCATGTTTGAATCAGATGGTATAGGGTGTATTTAGGGTTGGGGTGAAATCAACTTTTTATTAAATTTTAATTTTTTCTGTTTTAATTTTTTTTTATTTTTTAAATTATTTTGATACGTTGATATTAAAATAATATAAAAAATAAAAAATATTATTTTAATGTATTTCTAAAAAAAACAACTACTTTCACCATCACACTCCTAATAAACTAATGAAAATAATTGTAAGGGCCAAGATCAAATCAACTGCTCGAACAATCACAATTTATTTTAATTATATTAAAGAATTTATATTAAAAAATAATTTTTAATATTAAAAATAAGAGGAGTATATTTTTTATTTGACTTTAAATATGTCTGTTAATCATGTTCTAAATAATTTTTTCGTCAAATAGAATCAATATTACAGGATTATGTTTAGTTAATCGTGTAATTTAAAATAAAGATAAATTTAACATAAAACTTTTTTTTTTTTTGCAAGCCATTGATATTGTCTTTTGTTTTCATTTTATTGGCCCCCACGGTGTCTATTATAATCCATGGTTGCCTGGGCATGCATTTCTTCAATCATAGAATATATCAGAGTATAAAATTAACGGAACATGTTATCGAGTTTCTTAATAATGTTTACCCTCTCATTTCCTTCTAATACTAATTTGCAGCAGCTAGTCGAATGCGTGTCCAAAAATGTTTCTTATTGACACTCTTGTTAAGCTGTGACCAATAATTGAGATCAAATATATCAGCTGACATTCAATCAACAGAGAACTAATCCACCAAACCTTTAGGCTGATATATTAGCTTAGCCATGGCGTACGTGATCTGTGGTGAAATTTAAGCATCAATGGACAATAACTTAGGTCTCTTCTGGTAAGCCACTATCTTTCCTGTAATCATGGTTGTAAGGTTTGGTTTCAGCCATGAAAAGATGATTGATAACAACTTAACAAGTTTCAGCATGTTGCTTGAATTGTCAGAGATAAATTATGATTATTTGCTTACAGAAATTATAGTGCTTTAGAATTCACAGATAATTAATGGGTTTTTATTTTTATTTATGTCAAATAATATGCAGTTCAAGGGTTACATATCCAATGTATAAACAATAATTAAGAATTCAAATTGTTTCCATCAGTTCAGATTAAGAAGTTAGAACCACTCTGAAATTCAGACTAAGAATCAAACAATAATTAATATGGAAGTAAATCAGCCTAACAGATATTTCTTTCTTCAACCAAATTAGCAACAATTGATGATATTGTTCATTGGGAATCTTGACTTCACAAGTCTACGGAGAAAAAGAAGTGCAAGTGGATGATGAAGCTAGCGGCAAATCACTTCATTCCATGAAAAAAGTTAGGGAAGAAATTGTTGATAATACAAGTCATTTAATTTCTTATCTCTTCTGCCATGTATTCCACAAGATCAAATCAATTGTTCAGAACACATGACTTTCCATGTCTATATATATATGAAGAAAAAGCAAAGTAGTTTACGCAACAAGTTGGAGGAATTAACTGTCACTGACAGTGATTGTGGAGCCCTAGACTTGGAAATACTTGATTTGAAAGGGAGTCCTGTGTCTTCTTTGCCTGCTGGGATCACTCAATTGACCGACTTCACAAGTCTACGGAGAAAAAGAAGGGCAAGTGGATGATGAAGCTATCGGCAAGTTGTCTATATATGAAGAAAAAGCAAAGTAGTTTACACACCAAGTTGGAGGAATTAACTGTCATTGACAACCATTCACATTGACTTGGTGCATCTAGTGGAACCTAATATGTCAAGAAATAAAATAATGAATTTTCTTAATCACAAATTCACATATGGCTTTTTAAGCATTGTAGTTTTTTTCCAAGTTAAATCACAAATCCACAGAGTGGGTATATTTAGTATTGTAGTTTAATCACAAATCCACGTAGTAAAATTTTTTCATTTTTACTATGTGTCAAATTGAACTGTATTAAAAGAGCCAAAGTGTACAGTATTCACAGTCTCAAATACTATAATTATTAAACCCGGCCCGGCCCGGCGGGTCGACCCGAGGGCTAGACCGGTCTAGGTTTGTCAAAAGACCAGCCGGTGCAATGACTCAGCCAAACCCGATCGACCTGACGGGTCAACCCGTGACCCGGGCGAGACCAGGTGTTTTTTTTTTCAAATGTGGGATTTGAAACCCATTAGTATATATACTTTATATTCCCAAGAAAAAAAATTATGTTTTTTCAATGTGGGATAAAAATTTTTTTTGATTTAAATAATTCAACTTAAAAGCTTAACATAATATCTTTTTAATGTGAGATAAAAAAACTTTTTAAAATATTCTTTTAAACTTCATTATTTACAATATGTATAGCCTATATTTACATGGATTTTTTCATATAAAATATTAAAACTTTAATTTTTTTTAAAATTTTTTCGGGTTAACCCAGTTTGACCCGAATTGATCCATGAAACTCAGGACCTGGATCTTTAACCAAGTCAACCTAAGCCGGGTTTAATAATTATGCCAAATACACATAACACTGCTTATTTCTCGGTACTGTGCTCATTAACATTAACTATTTATTGAAAAGTTGATTTAAATTGAACACTATTTATATGTCAAACATCATAAATTGAAACCAAATAATGTTGATGACGATAGCACTCGTTTTTTTTGGTTTTATCTTAAAAAGTGTTATCGAATTAGCTTATATGTGAACTTAAACTAAATATTTTTTTTTAGCAATCTTAAATATGCATAAGGAGAAATCCAAGTGACTCGGTTAATAGTTGGCCTGACCTGAATAAATACATGACTGCAATTTATTAACTATTTATTTTTTATATATAAAAACAATGTTGTGCAATGATCACCGTACGAGAGAGGCAGCTACCTTGATTATTTTAGAAGATACTAACTTTACCGTAATAGACTCTTAAAGTTACTCCAATTAGAATGGTTAAGATTATCTTAATGAAGTTTGAATTTTTTAGAATGGAAAGAAGTCCAAATACTTAATATATAAATCAGCTACTATCTAAATATTAAATAATCCTTTATTTTTATGTTCCTGAATTTTTTAACATCATGAGATGATAACTTATACTGCCAAACACTTCTACAAACCGCTAAATAATATTTTATAAAAAATAATTGCTTTATTTTGAATATGTTTTTACTAAAAAAATTGTTCATTTTACGCAGATAAAATCATGGAAATCGTCAAAGTACTGTAGTCAAGGGCGAAGCAAGGAATTTTTCCAGCCCTAGACTATTAAATAAATTATAAATATTTTTTAAAATCAATTATTAATTCATGTCCATAATTTTTTTTTGAAGTTATTAATTCAAAAAAATAAATTTAAAAGTACATAAAATTAAAGTAAAAGTAAAAATAAACTCACTATTGAAGTTACGTCCTTCGATGTTTTGTGGAATATAATTTATCTATAATCGAATCTGAATTGATATTATAACAACCCCTCAACTGGGATAAAATAACAATCTCATGTCAACTGGAAAACAAAGTAATTAAATTTTTTTCTTCTCTCAATTCCTCCTTCCTTCACTTAATTCTTAGTATTTTATAAGTTGAACTTTGTAAATTTACAAGAATATTCTCTCACTTTTCTTATTTTTTTACCTTGAATTTTTTTTATGTTTTTCCCATACTTTTCTCGCTTTCTCTCTCGCCTTTTCATTTCTTTCTTTTTCTATTCTAATTCTGCCTAGTCGGCAACATATAAAAGGAAGGAAGAGCTGATTTGTTTTATTTTTTAATGGCAAATAACCATTTTATCCTTAATGAGTCGTTTTGCTTTTATTTGACGGTCTTTTTTTTTGTTAGCACTACCAAACTCCGTTCATCCTTAAATTTTAACCAGATTTGTTCAATATATTTTAAGATCCCTCGTAAAATTTCAACTTAATTTGATGGTCGGATTGCAAATTACGCTCAGTAACGTAAAACTGGTCAAATTGTAATTTTTCATCAAATTTCTGAATTTCTCTAAAAATTTTGAAATTTTAACCCAAGCTAAAGCATCATATTAGAAGGCTCCATGCAAATTTTCAGAATTTTTTAATAATTCAATTGAGAATTATGAATTTTTTTTATATAAAACTAGTAAAAAAATATTAATAAAATCTTGACCTGTATTATAGCCCACCCAAGCCTTTAACCTGCCTCCACCCTTGACTGTAGTATAAATAGGACCTCTATGGTTGCCCAAACTCACATAACAAACAACAATATTCTACGTAGTAGTTCATAGAATTATCTAAGATGATGATGAAAAAAATGGGGGTTTGGATGTTGCTATCATTATTGACTTTGATTGGCGAATGGTGTGGTCGTTGTTATGGATGCTTGGAGGATGAGAGAACTGGTCTCTTGGAGATCAATGCTTTCATTAATTCAAACAGTGTTATCGAGCGTTTAGGCGACTGGACGGTCAATAAAGATGATAATTGTTGTGAGTGGCCTAGGATCGAGTGTGATAACACTACAAGGCGAGTGATCCAACTCTCTCTTACGGGTGCATGGGATGAGCGTTTTAGCGATTGGGTACTTCTCAACGCTTCTTTGTTTCTGCCTTTTAAAGAATTGCGAAGTCTTGATTTGAACTTTAATGGAATAGTTGGTTGCTTTGAGAATCAAGGTTGGTTCAGTGTTTCTGTTCTTATAATTATAAAACAAATTTACAAATCAAGGTGTGAATCTTATACTGAGATTACGCTGATGAAGTGGATGGAGTTTAATGTCAATTATTTTGCTTTGATGTTTCTCTTCCAGGCGAAGTCCTATCATCAAAACTGAGGAACCTGGAGTTACTTGACCTAAGTCAGAACCGATTTAATGATAAAGGCATTTTATCATGTTTCAATGGGCTTTCCACTCTCAAATCTTTGGATCTATCATACAATGAGTTGACAGCATCAGGTAGCTTCTACGGTAACCGTTTAATTATTTAGCTTTGAAACCTTTTCTTGTCTCCTTCTCATATGATTTAGCTTCTATGCGTTTATTTCCTTCCAATATGCTTAATTTTGAGAAACATCATGCAGGTCTCAAAGTCTTGTCATCAAAGTTGAAAAAGCTGGAAAACCTTGACCTAAGAAGAAATCAGTGCAACGATAGCATCTTTTCATCTCTAACTGGGTTTTCATCTCTCAAGTCTTTGGACCTGTCATACAATCAGCTGACAGGATCATCTACTGGTATCAATAGTAAGTTGCATTCTCTTAAGAAAATTGAGGACTTTATATCTATTTAAAATTGAGGATCAGAGTTTGGGGGATTGGGTTCTCAACGCATCTTTGTTTCTGCCTTTTAAGGAATTGCAAAGTCTTGATTTGGGTTATAATGGATTAGTTGGTTGCTCTGAGAATGAGGGTCGGTTCAATCTTTCTGCTCTTATAATCATAAATAAATTTATATTATTGTGTGAATCAAAATAATTTTGCTTTGATGTTTCTCTTCTATGGTAACCGTTTAATTATTTAGCTTTGAAACCTTTTCTTTTCATATGTAATTCTCATATGATTTCTTTCTATCTATGCGTTTATTTCCTTCCAATATGCTTAATTTTGAGAAACATCATGCAGGTCTCAAAGTCTTGTCATCAAGGTTGAAAAAGCTGGAGAGCCTTGGCCTAAAGATGAATGATTACAATGATAGCATTTTTTCATCTCTAACTGGGTTTTCATCCCTCAAGTCTTTGGATCTATCATACAATCAGCTGACAGCATCTACTGGTATCAACAGTAAGTTACATTCTCCTATACGGTTTCTTTATCAAGAAAATTGAGGACTTTATATCTATTTAACAATCAATATAATGATAGCATTTCATCATGTCGTTTGAGTGCACTTTGATCATCTCTGAAGATTTATTATATATGGAGCTTTCAACTTATCCATAAATTGTTTTTCTAATAAGACAGGAAGAGATTAAAGTGAGCTAGCTGGATCAAAATTAGGATACTTTCAATCTGTCATTCATTCTTAATCTATGAGTTCATAAATATATATGCTAGACCATTCACGTAATTTGCTTGAATAGATTCTTATCTAATTGTGATAGATTCATATCTAATTGCCTATACCTCATTGCCTATAATCACTCATTATCACAAGTCTAACTATATCATCTATGCAGTGAACTCAACCTATCTTAAAATTAAATATGCTTTCATTAATATTTTTTTATGTATAATTTGAGAATTATATATCTTGTAGGTTTTCAACTCCAACTAATGAAACTTTCGTCCCTCAAGTCTTTGGAACTATCAGATAATATGTTGACAGGATCATATTGTTTCTACCTAACAGCTTCACATCACATTCTCTTAATCATATTGTTTCTTTATCAAGAAAAATGAGGACTTCATATCTATTTAATAATCAATTTAATGATAGCATTTTATCATGTTTGGCTCAACTTTCATCTTTCAAGATTTTATATCCATAAATTGTTTTTTTCTTTTCTAATAAGATGAAAATTAGAATGATTAAAATTATAAGTGACAATGTATAGAATGGATACTTCCAATCTCACGGTATAAAACCACCTAGCTTGTTTCTTAATCTTTGAAGTGTACACAACCTATATATTATATAATTAAATATACGTTTTTTATGTGTCATTTTTTATGTATAATTTGAGAATCATATACCGATGAGGTTGAGGAAACTACGTTTTTTATGTGTCATTTTTTATGTATAATTTGAGAATCATATACCGATGAGGTTGAGGAAACTAGAGAACCTTAACCAGAGTTGCAATCAATTGAACAACAACATCCCATCAAATATTCTGGTTTTTAGTTTCTATTATGCATATTGTGAGCTCATTATGACTTACATATAGCAACAACTCTTTTGCAGGTTTTGAGATCATATCATCACGTTTGAGGAAACTTGAGAACCTTGACCTCAGCTATAATAAGTTAAACGACAGCATTTTATCATATCTGCGTGGATTTTCTTCTCTCAAATCCTTAAATTTATCAAGCAATATGTTGCTAGGATCAACGACTGTCAATGGTAAAGTTGTAAATATTTCTTGGCATCCTATACCTAATTATTTAGCTCATTTCTTAACAATACCTTTTGAAATCTCTAAATTTTTCAGGCAACTTGTTGTTTCTATCCAAAAATCATCTCACTGCAAAAGTTTAAGATAACACTTAATTTCACTACTTGCTTGATTGCCTGTTTTCAATTCTACACATCATAGGTTTAAGGAAGCTGGAATTCATGCGGTCATTGGGAGCATTGCCATCCCTAAAGACCCTTTCTCTCAAGGATACTAATTTAAGCGGGACATCAATAAGTCAAGGTTAATCATGGTTTAGTTTTTTAAAATCTTAATTAATAATATTGAATGGAATGGCTACTCTGTACCACTGCCATTTTCATCATACCTTTTCTTCATTCTCTTTCACAGGGACTTTCTTCAATTCGAGCACTCTTGAAGAATTGTATCTAGATTATACTTCTCTCCCAATAAACTTTCTCCAGAAAATTGGAGCATTGCCAGCTCTTAAGGTCCTGTCTGTTGGTGAATGTCACCTCAATGGCACTCTGCCCGCTCAAGGTATATTAACAACTCTCCATCCGCCTATAATTACATCATCAATAAAAGATTCTTTCAACACTATTTTGACTGTTTCGAGATAAATTGTACAGGTTGGTGTGAATTGAAGAATCTGAGGCAGTTAGATCTCTCTGGAAATAATTTTAGAGGTTCACTACCAGATTGTTTGGGAAACTTGTCATTTCTACAACTATTAGATGTTTCTAGAAACCAATTTACTGGAAATTTTGCCTCTGGTCCTCTTACCAAGCTCATATCCATTGAATTCCTCTCACTATCAAATAACCTCTTTGAAGTTCCCATTTCAATGAAGCCTTTTATGAACCACTCAAGCCTCAAGTTCTTCTCTAGTGAGAACAACAGACTAGTAACGGAACCTCCTGCCTTTCATATGTTGTTTCCAAAGTTCCAACTAGTCTTTTTCAGCTTGTCAAATAGTCCAACATCAAAAGCACTCAAGGTTGAAATTCCCAACTTTCTCTATTACCAATACGACTTAAAAGTCCTTGATCTCTCTCACAACAACTTCAGTGGAATGTTCCCATCGTGGTTGCTTAAGAACAATACACGATTGGAGCAACTATTTCTGAGTGAGAACTCCTTTGTCGGTCCATTGAAATTGCAAGGTCATCCAAATCCGAATTTGACCACAATAGATATATCCAACAATAACATGCACGGTCCAATTCCAAAAAATATTTGTTTGAACTTTTCAAATTTGTGGATCTTAAGGATGGCTAATAATAGATTCACAGGCTGCATTCTTTCTTGTTTAGCAAATGTTAGCTCTCTCGGAGTTTTAGATTTATCCAACAATCAATTGTCCACAGTAAAACTACAATGGTTGACAACATTAACATTTCTCAAGCTATCAAACAACAATTTGGGTGGGCAATTACCTGCATCAGTGGTCAATTCTTCTAGTCTGAATTTTCTCAACCTAAGTGGTAACAACTTTTGGGGTCAGATATCAGATTTTCCATCACCTATAATGCTTGCATTAGATTTGAGTAATAATCAGTTTTCAGGCATGCTTCCAAGGTGGTTTGTCAATTCGACGCAACTCGGCTTAATTGATTTGTCCAAAAACCATTTTAAGGGTCCAATTCCAAGAGACTTTTGTAAGCTTGACCATCTTGAATATTTGGACCTTTCTGAGAATAGATTGTCTGGTTCTATACCATCTTGCTTCAATCCACCAAAAATAAACCATGTGCATCTATCCAAAAATAGATTGAGCGGTCCATTAACATTTGGGTTTTATAATAGCTCTTCCCTGGTTACGATAGATCTTCGAGGTAACAAGTTCACCAGCTCCATTCCAAATTGGATTGGAAATCTTTCATCATTGAGTGTTCTTCTTTTGAGGGATAATCACTTTAATGGCGAGCTCCCTGTTCATTTGTGCTTGTTAGAACAATTAAGCATTTTGGATGTTTCACAAAATCAGCTCTCTAATCCACTACCCTCTTGTTTAGGCAATCTTACTTTCAAGGCAAGTTCTAAGAAAGCGTTAATGGATGATGGATTTTCATTTGATTTTATGTCAAGGTCCATAGAACAAGCTTATTATGAAACAATGGGTCCACCACTAGTGGATAGTATCCAAAACTTGGGAAGCATTTTTTTCCCCATCATTACAGAAGAAGTGATAGAATTTAGGACTAAAAATATGTATTATGGTTACAAGGGCAAAATTCTCAGCTTCATGTCCGGTATTGATCTATCTAGCAACAACTTCTTAGGAGCCATCCCACCAGAATTGGGAAACTTAAGTGAGATACATGCATTAAACTTATCACACAACAATCTAACTGGATCTATCCCTGAAACATTCTCAAACTTAAAGCAGATTGAGAGTTTGGATCTTTCTCACAACAACTTGAACGGTGCCATCCCTCAGCAACTTACTGAAGTTACCACACTGGCAGTTTTTAGTGTGGCTCACAATAACTTGTCTGGCAAGACTCCAGAGAGGAAATATCAGTTTGGGACCTTCGATGAAAGCAGTTATGAAGGAAATCATTTCTTGTGTGGACCTCCATTGCGAAACAATTGTAGCGAAGAAGAATCACCATCGCAGCCAATGCCTAATGATGATGAAGAAGATGATGGTTTCATAGACATGGAGTTTTTCTACATCAGTTTCTGTGTATGTTACACAGTTGTGGTGATGACAATTGTAGCATGTCTCTACATCAATCCCTATTGGCGACGCAAGTGGTTTAACTTTATCGAAGACTGCATAGATACTTGCTACTGTTTTGTGGTGGCTAGTTTTCTCAAGTTCTCCAACTTCATAATGTGAATTTGTTACTGGGGAGACGGTCGTTCTTAGTTTGTGACGATTGTTTGTCATGTATGTCTAGCTATTAGGTGCTTTGTAGTGTACTGTTTCTATGCTCAGTCTTTCTTTTTTATTAGTTATTTGGGCTAAATATATAAGCTGGACTTCTCATTCCTGAACCATTAGGAAGGGAACTGATTTGGATTGGTCATTGACTCGAGTGTGATTACTCTTTCAACTCTCAAGACTAGTCTAAAAATAAAATGAAAAGTGACCTGCGTCTGCATTCAACTCTCATTCTCGCAACTTTGTTAATTTGTAATTGATTTTTTTTTCGATGAGAGAGGATTTGATTAAGTTGCAATCTGAAATTACATGTATAAAGGGAATGATAATACTGTAAAATGCCAAAATCACTACTAAGTACAAACAAAATATTCTATGCATGTGTGACTACACTTATATCTGCCTTTGTTTCAAGGGCCGACCCCACCTTAGCTATTCAATCAAAGCACTGAAATCGGAGCAAGAAGATCCACCTTATTCAACAGCCTTCCTGGCCGTTTCTCCTAGCTTCTTTGCTCTGCTCCTCATTTCCTCTGCTTCTTCCCCCACCATAATTTGAGTGATTGCCTTCTCTACAACTTCACTTTTAACAGGATCTCCATGCACTCTAAGCCATTCCATAACTCCAACACCAACTCCAGTTTTTTAAACATCAGTCACCAACTTTTCATTATAGAATTGCTCAGCAAATTTTGGCCTTATACCTTCAAGAGTTGAGTTCCATCCTTAATGAGTCACGATGCACCTATTGCTTCATGTTCAAGAATCAAAACTTGGGGTTCCCACCCTCTGATAATTAGCCCTTTGCCTTCCATTCTTTCCTCAAATCCTTCAGGCAAACAATCTTCCTTGTCATCTTGACCCCTTTTTGTTTCTTCTAACTACCAAGATAAATTGATGCCCAGAAGCTTCGAGACCTGCTACAATCTCCTTAACCTGAGAGGCAGTGAAGTTTGCCATGCTTCCAAAGCAAATATAAACAACTGAATTTGGTTTCTTGGAGTCGAGTCACTGCAACTGAATTTGCCACGTTGAGCAATTGAGGCTTCTTTTCCTCTTCCTGCTTTATCTTCAATGTTTCTATTGCATAGTGAAACCAGGCCCACCTTAATTCATACCCTCTTTAATTGACCCAACAAGACAATGTCCTAACCATACAGGTTCCTCTTCTACATATTCATGGATCACTTTATGCAAAGCAGAGGAATGCTTTTCTGGAAAAAGAGTGTTTGGGAACTCATAGTAGATTTCATTGGAACTCTTCTCTCAGGACGTAGCATAGCTTATTGAATCTCTGTTTCTAATCGGAACAGGGGAGCAACGAGAAGCTTGGGGTGGTCGCAGAAAGTCTTTCTTTTGCTCATAAGGCTGCCTGTTGAAACACTGAAGATTTGCCCGCAGCTTGTAGGAATCTAACCAAAGTCCCTTTTAAAAGAATTTAATGACCAAAAGGAAGAAAATCATAAAAATCTGCCTTGTGTTCAAAAGAACACCTCCCTTCTGTTTCCTCAACATGTCAGGTCATATTTTTTGCTGCAAATCTTGTATCCCTAGCGATCCCTCCTCTTTTTTAATTCCTGTGTGTTATTGTTTTAGATCTGAGGTGTAAACTGACCCCAATAGAGGATACACTCTATACCCAATCTATGTAATATGCTGAAAATACATAATATTTATTTTCAGTACACTTCTTTGATATGAATAATTTTAGAATCAAGAAGGGAATAGAGAAAGGAAGGGTTGTTTAAGAAATAACTGCATATATTCTTGAACTCTTTAAGGCTATATATTTATAGCCATACAGGTAGGGAAAATAACAAACATTGCTAAAGAATAGGAAATGCTGAAAAACAGAACAGAAACGTAATGACTCAATAGACAATGACCAAATAAACAAATTAGACCAAGTCTTCCATCTTGCCACTACACGTGGTGGTCTCTTCCACCTTGCCACTACACGTCGTAGTCCGATAGTGTGCCACTACCCTTCGTGGTTTGTTGCCCTGGTTTAGTACATGTTAAGTGGCACATATCATTCCCCACCCCTTAAGGAACCTTGTCCATAAGGAGGAAGTCAGGATAGGACTTGGAGAAACGCCACTCATTCTCCCAAGTAGCGTCTTCTGCTGGGGCTCCGACCCATTTCACCAGGATTTCAGATTTTGGATGATATTTACCTCTGCGTATCACACGTCGATCTAAGACAACTTTGGGTTGTGGAAGAACAACCGAAGTAACCGAGACGGGGGGAAGTTTGGTAGAGGAAGGAGTAACTGGACCCAAATGCTTCCTTAACAAACTGACATGAAACACGACCCAAATGCTTCCTTAACAAACTGACATGAAACACATCATGAATTTGAGAACTAGGAGGCAAGGCCAGTTTATAAGCCACCAGACCGACCTTCTCAATGACCTTGTATGGACCAAAAAATCATGGGGCAGGCTTAAGAGAAGCTCGAAAAGCCACAGAACTTTGCCGATAGGGTTGGAGTTTCAAATATACATAATCTCCCACGACGAACGATACCTCGCGCCGGTGTTGGTCCGCTTGATGTTTCATCCGATTTTGAGCAAGTAGAAGGTTATGTCGCAACTCATGTAGGATGGTATCTCGGTCAAGCAGGTACTCATCAACTTCTTGGACGCGGGAAGTGCCGAGTATATAAGCTAGTCAGTTTGGAGGGGGAACTCCATAAACAGCTTCAAAGGGTGTCTTCTTGGTGGAGGAGTGAATGGAAGTATTGTAGCTAAACTCAGCCCAGGGAATCCATTCAAACCATTTTCGTGGCTGGTCTCCGCAAAACAACGTAAATATTGCTCTAAAGTTCGGTTGACAACTTCCGTTTGGCTGTCAGATTGAGGATGGTAACTTGAGCTCATACACAACTGGGTTCCCTGCAACTGGAATAATGTGTGCCAAAAGACACTAATAAACACCTTATCCCGATCGCTAACAATGGATGTTGGAATCCCATGCAGGCGAACCACATTGGCAACAAATACCTTGGCGACAATGACAGCAGAAAATGGATGTTTTAAGGCGACGAAGTGAGCATATTTTGTCAATCTGTCAACGATGACCATGATGACAGTATAACCATTAGAAGAGGGTAATCCTTCAATAAAGTCCATTGAGACATCAGTCCATATTTGAGTAGGGATGGGTAGAGGCTAAAGTAACCCTGCCGGCTGCATACAATCAGTTTTAAACCGCTGACAGATATCACATTGTTGCAAGAATTCCTTCACATGCTGACGCATATTAGACCAAAAGAAACTCTGTTTGATACGAGATAGAGTCTTATGAAACCCAAAATGCCCACCTATGGGTGACAAATGGCAGTCAACCATAATCTTTGGAATCAAAGGGAAGATAGGGCTCAAATAGACTTTGTCTCTCTTGAACCACACGCCATCATGGTGGAGCAGCTGATGGGTGGCTTGAGAGGGTTGTTTGTGTAGTAAGTTGGCATAAAAAGAGTCCTGTTGGACTTCCTTCTGAAGCAGTGGCCACCAATCTACACGTGGTTGAGAAATGGATAGAAATTGAAATTCAACTACAAGTGATAATGAATCTGCACCTTGATTTTCAGGCCCACGCTGATACTCAATTTTGTAATCATAACCAAGTAGTTTTGGCAACCAACGTGTTTGTGCTGGTGTAGTGATTCGTTGCTCTAGGAGATATTTGAGACTTTTATGGTCAGTGCGGACTGTAAATGGTTTCCCCATCAAGTATGGATGCCATTTCTTGATTGCTTTGATGATTGCCAACATTTCTTTTTCGTAGGTGGACAATGCTAAGGCTGATCCCTTCAATGCTTCGCTAAAATATGCCACTGGTTGGTTCTGTTGGAGCAAAATTGCACCGAGTCCGATTCCACTAGCATCACATTCAATGACGAAACGTTGAGTAAAATCAGGAAGGCGTAAGATTGGCAGGGACGTCAGTGCCTCTTTCAATTGTTGGAAGGTCATCTCCACTGCCTTATTCCACTGAAATCCATCCTTGCTCAAGAGACGGGTCAGAGGCGCTGCTATACACCCAAAATTATGGATAAATTTCTAGTAGTAACCTACTAAACCAAGGAACCCACGGACCCCTTTTGTCGTTGTTGGTGGTGGCCACTCAATGACAGCTTGGATTTTGGCGGGATCAACCAATACCCCCTGCTTAGAAATGATGTGGCACAAGTAGCTGACCCGTAAAACTCCGAATTGACATTTGGACAATTTGGCAAATAAATTGTTAGTTGATAGGATCTGTAGAACAATTTGCAAATGAGTGAGATGGTCTGCCCATGATTTTTAATATACTAGAATGTCATCAAAGAAAACCAAAATAAAGTGTCGGAGATAGGGACGGAAGAGATCATTCATGAGACTTTGAAATGTTGTTGATGTGTTGGTGAGACCAAATGGCATCACAATAAACTCATAATGCCCTTCGTGCATTCTGAAAGCGGTTTTATGAATGTCAGCATCATGCAAGCGGATTTGATGATATCCAGACCATAATCCAATTTGAAGTAAAATTTGGCGTCGTGCAGCTCATCTAATAGTTCATCAATAATAGGAATTGGATACTTATCTTTCACCGTGATGTCATTTAGAGCTCAATAATCCACACAAAATCGCCATGTGCCATCAACCTTCTTTACCAATAGAACTGGGGATGAGAATGGGCAGTGGCTTGGCTTTATTAAACCAGATTGCAGAAGCTCCTTTACCATTTTCTCTATTTTAGTCTTCTGGTAATAAGGATATCGATATGGCCGCACAGTGACTGGTCCTGCTGTAGGATGCAATGGAATGTGATGGTCATATGACTGTTGTGGAGGTAAGTTGGTTGGTGTTTCAAACACCCAAGAGAATTGAGCTAAAAGTTGACTTATCTCAGGAGGATAGGAAGGTGGTTGGCTGTTACTATTGGAAGGAATTATTTGAAAAAATAATCTCAAGCCTTGTAATCCATTGAATTCCTTATTTGTTAAGGCTTCAATGCCAGTTCGTCCTAATCCCTGGAATGTGTGGGAAGTTCCTGCCATATTGAAATTCATGGTGGGCTGCTTGTAATCAGTCTTGACTGGTTCGAGAGTTGCACTCTCAATACCAACTGGCATGCAGCGACAAGAAGAATGTAGTAGTCAGTGGTGACAGGAAGCCCTTGAATGGTGAGGGTAAGCGCCTAACATTGTCCAACACATTCGATCTTCTCTCTGTTAGCCACCATGACTTGTAATTTCTTACCCTGGGTTACTAGTAATCCGAATCTAGAGACGATAGCCTGATCAATAAAGTTGTGAGTGCTGCCACCATCTATTAGCACCGTTACATTCTTGTTCTTTAACTTGCCAAGGACACGTATGGTCTGTGGATGTTTGGTTCCTGTAATTGCATGAAAAGAAATTTCAGGTAGAACTTATGGAAGTTCTAATTCTGGTTGACTGCCCTCAACACCCTCGATATCTATATGAGGTGAATCTTCGATCATAAATAATTGTGGTCACTCACAACGATGTCCTGGAACGAACTTCTCGTCACAATAATAGCATAACCCTTTCTCTCGACGTTCTCATGCCTCTTGATTGGTGATTTTACGGAAGGTCGCTGGTGGAGTATTGGAACTTTGGTTAATGCGTTGGATTGGTGGAGGTCCTAGCACTCCAGCTACTGGATTGGATGTGGTCTTTGCTGCTGCATAAACTGGTTGGAAACGAAGTTGCTGATTTGGTCTCTTTTGCAGTTGGTTGCGTTCCTCAATTAGTCGAGCCACCCCTATTGTATCAGCCAAGGTTCCAGACTGTTTAATTTTTACATCTATACGAATGTCATCTCTGAGTCCTGTAATAAAACAACCTATTAGAAATTTTTCGGGCAGGTTGTCCACTCTGTGAGAAAGCCTTTCAAAAGCTTCTTGATAAGCCGCGATGGTTGTGGTTTGTTTAAGGTAAGTCAGAGCTTCTAATGGATTCTCATAGTCGGTTGGACCAAATCGGAGTTGTACAGCATTGGTGAACTCGTCCCATGTTAGTGGTCCACGGAATTTTGTCAACCACCTGTGCCATTGCAGGGCGATGCCTTCTAAATGGAATGAGGCCAGCTGAACTTGTTGTTCCAGCTCAATATTTTGGAATTCAAAGTATTGCTTGTAAATCCATTCAGTTGGATCATCTCTATTAAATTTTGGAAAGGACAACTTGAGGTTTTGATGAGACTGGTCTTTTGTAGTGTTAGAACGAGAAGTATGTGGGTGTGAGGATTCATCACAAGCAAAGGGGTTTGTTTCAGAAGAGTTATTGTTTTGGCTACGGGAGGCTCGAAGAGCTTGGAGCTCGGTTAACACTGCTTGTAAGGCTGCATTCACCTAGTCGAAACTATCTCATGTCGTGCCAAGATTTCATTGACATCATTGCAGAATTTTGCATTTGTTTTGCCGCGAGTGTCCATGGTTGTAACCTGACTCTGATACCACTGATATGAATAATTTTAGGATCCAGAAGGGAATAGAGAAAGGAAGGGTTGTTTAAGAAATAACTGCATATATTCTTGAACTCTTTTAGGCTATATATTTATAGCCATACAGGTAGGGAAAATAACAAACATTGCTAAAGAATAGGAAATGCTGAAAAACAGAACAGAAACGTAATGACTCAACATACAATGACCAAATAAACTAATTAGACTAAGTCTTCCAGCTTGCCACTACACGTCATGGTCTGATAGTGTGCCACTACCCTTCGTGGTTTGTTGCCTTGGTTTAGTGCATGTGAAGTGGCACATATCATACTCATCTACTATTTCTTTAGTTTTCTTCTTGTGCATAATCGAGGGCATGTGAAGCCCAATACAGGTCATAAAAGAAACTGAGTCATTACAATTTTGATCGGCTCCAATTTGATTGAATCAGAACCTAGCAGGCATTGGTGTGGTATAGAAATTAAGAACACGTCACAGGGAATGTATAAAATGAAATTAATAAAAGAATCGGAAATCAACAAGCCTATATGATCAATCTACAATCTAGAACAAAATGGAATTACATTGTAGGACTTTGGTTTCTTAGATCAATTTTCTTCAGAGTTCACAGCTATGACAACCCGTCCTGCATGCTGTAAACCACAAACAACAACAACAACATGAGATTCCATTAAATAAACCAGGTCAGGCTTAACATTGATGTTTCACAAGCAATTGACCAAACTAAGCCCAAGTATCCCTACATTGGCAAATCAACCCCCCACTCTTCCAATTACATTCAACCCCATAAAAAAAATTACTATATTTGAAGCAATCTTACAAAAACTTAGACTGGATATTCTTGGAAATTATGAACAACATTCTCATAAAGAAAAAAAATATTCATTATTAGAATTTCCAAGTACAATATTCTCATAAAAGAAACAAAAACTGCCAAAAAAAATTAATTCTTAGAATTTCCAAGCAAAAAGTTCTCAAAAAGAAAGAATAATAGCAAAATCAATGAAAGGCTTAGAAGACATCAACAATGTACAATCAAGGCTGCATGTTCATTTCAATCACTGCAATGCCATTCATAATCACTGAACCACAAGAACCTAACGAAAAAATCAACAGAAACTACACTAAAATTACGCTAAACAAAACCCTAAGTCACTGAAAATATTATTTTTTTCTTTTTCAATGTTAGATTAAAAACCCTATCAGAAGGAGAGGGGGAAAAGGGGTGGATGGGATTGGAGTTCTAACTTACCGAAGAGAGAATCGTTGGGAGGTCACCGGATTTAGTCTTCCGACGGCATTTGACTGCCGGAGTCTTTAATTGCCGAGTAGAAATGAGTAAAGAGTTGATAAAACTTTACCAATGAACAGGCCCGCAGGGGAGGGGTTAATGATCAATGTCACGCTTTGTACCTGCCCGGTTGGGAGGTTACTTAGATGTTAATCATTAGTCCTTCTACTTTACTTGTATTCAATTTAGTCCAACACTAGAAGGATTGGATTCAGACTTGGTTGCAATGAATTTTTTTAATAATTTTTTCTCAATAGTCGAAGTTTTTATTGTTGACAACTGTCAATCACAAATGGAGAGCAATTCGTCATAATTGAGGGAACAATATTTAACTAAAATGTTTTTTTAATAAACTATATAACTTTTTTTTTTTTGATTATCGTGGGGTGTCCGGGCCAGCTTGCGCGCACCACGACTATTCCCCACGGTCCACTGAACATCCTGTAAGCCCAGTGAGCAGGTAAGGCACCGCGGGGGTGACAGGCGTGCACATAGAGGATCGAACTCGGGACGGGGACGGAACAAGTCACACAGTTGACCACTGAGCTAGACCCTCAAGTACGCGCAGTATATAACTTTAATATACATGAAAATGGAAGATGTTGGAGGTTGATAATTGATGTGATGTTAATCCAATCAACTAGTGATTCTGAATTTGCTTTGTGTCAACTGATCTGAATTAGATTTAAAAACTATAATACAAAGTTTAACTTGATAATTATAATTATAGATTGAATTCATGTTTGCATTTGCTTAAACTATATATAAAAACAAAAAATGAAAATTTTAAATAATTTTTTAATCAATAGTCAAAGTTTTAGTTGTTGACTTAACTGTCAATCATAAATGGGAGACACAATTTGTCATAATTAAAGGAACGATATTTAACTACAATGTTTTTTTTTTTTTTAAAAATATATCTTTAATATACATGAAAATGGAAGACATTGAAGGTTGATAAATGATGTTAACTCACGTACATATTTAAAATCATTATTGTTAAATCACTTACATGTTTAAACATATGCCACATAAATTTTAAATTTAATATTCTTAAGTATAGTAATTAAAAATTAGATAAACATATACTTTGAAGATTAGCTTGTAAGGTGATTTTTTAAAATATATATCTGAAATGAAAACAACAAAATAAAAATAATATGTATAAAAAAGATAGAATATAGATGAAAAACACTTGAAATAAAAACCTTTAAATGTTGTAAATATTATCTTACAAGGAAGAAAAGAAGTAATTTTTTTTTAATTAATCTATAGAAAATATCAATATATAAGCTAAATAACCTTATTATAATTTCTTCTTGTCCCACATCATTAATGAATATAAAACACTATGTTGTAATTCTGAGGTATAACTTAACTGATCAGATCCTGAATTTGTTTCCCGGAAATTATTAGTTCGAGTTTCACAAATTAACTTCAGAGCCACTGGTGACTTACATGATCGTTAATTTCAGAGCCTATGAAATTAATCGAGGTATGCACAAACTAACCCGAACACCTATATTAATTAAAAAAAAACCCTACTATGTTGTACCTCTAATATCGTCTTAGCTTTACAACCTTAAGTTAACACGCAGAACTATAGCGAGCAAACACACTGTAAGATATCAGTTCAAAGAGAAATACTATATATAAAACCAATTAATGACTCAATTTGATCACAACTCAAGTTTGTTTATATCTATAGAATCTGCAATTTGCTTTCGAGATCAGCTATGACCTCAGAAGTTGGCAAAAATCTGTGAAACCCCTCCAGCAAATCAGGATAGTCTGCAAACAGCTCAACCACATCTCTGTACACATCAGCCACGTCCTTGCACTTGTTTCTGTGTGCACATAAAGTCGTCAAGAAGTCTTTGTAAGCCTCCTTGTTGATGCGCTTCTGCACCTTCCTTACAAAATCGACAGCTTCTTCATGGTCTATAGTAACCTTCTCTGCGGCCATTAATGCTTCTTAATGGATGCAATTCTGAGAAGGTTAGAAAGCCGAATAAGAGAACAGATTACCCTAATTATTATTATTATTATTATTATTATTATTGTTTTTGTATTAAGGAGCACATTATTATATATATTTGTACCCTATCAACTCTAATAAAGTCGGCCTCCTATCGTGGTTATTACCCGTTAAGAAACCAACCACCTCTCAAGTCTCAACCCATGGCCCAAAGCATTTGACGTCCTTGTGTTCAAATGCTTTTCAAACTAGGTCTTTAGATGTTTATTATAAGTTAAAACTCTAAGAAATAAGAATATTATAAATATAAAAAGATTTTTAAAATATTTTATTTTGTTTTGTTTTATTTCTATTTTTCAAAAAGTTATTATAAATCTTTATATAGAAAATAAACTAGAAAACCCTAATAATAATGAGGGGAAAAAAACTATAAAAGCATCATAATAATGAATAAGAAAATAAAATTAACAAAGTAAAATATTTATTTTCCTAAAAAAGTTATTATAAATCAAATGTTTGTTTTTTTTTTTTTTTTTGCAATTAGGTTGTCAACTATAGTTATTAAATCCAACGCTACCTCTACCCAATGGTTCGACTCTTAAAAGTCAAAATCCATGACTGGAGCAAAGTTTTGATTTGATCTAATTTTGAAATTCTCTAGCCAAATCCAAATAACTTTCAAATTAATATGCAACTCAAGCATATTACTTATATTCAAAATCCAAATTAATGGGTCTTATCCTCTATTTATTGCTCCGGAATAAATTATATTGATTTTATACCTGCTACACGTATAATATATATTTATTTTCAGTATACTACTCATCTATTATTTCTCATTTTGCAAAATCCTAGCCATTAACTTGAAATGTTAAGTCAAGATTTAACTAGTGTTATGTATTAGGGTATGCTTGATACGTGGGTAAGGGAGTTTTTCACCTCTTTTACTTGTGTTTATAACAATTTCAATGGTACGAAAAATTAATCTAAAGAAGTTTTAAGATTTAATCTCGAAAGTGGAGTTAAATGGTAACTTTATGGAGGGTGGAAGGGGTAAAAAAAATGATTTATCAATGGGAGAGATATGGAAGTAGTTAGGTTGGAAGGGTAAAAAAATGATAATGATAAGATTTCAGAAGCAGAAAATAAAGTCAATTATAATACGACATTAATTGTAATGGGTTTCTTTCAAGAGCAAAATTATGATTTTCGTGTTAGAAAAATAATATAAGAAAATAATTTTGGTAGGAGTAACTCTATATCAAATATTAGACCTAGAGTGGATTATAGTGATAAAAAAAATGTTGTATTATCATGAAGAAGACTATATTCAGTATCACTGTGAGAAGGAGAAAGCCAATGTAGAAGAACTGAAGCTAAGGATCAAGAAGTCTGGAGATGCTGCGATTGTACAAATCATAAAGATGTTCTCATGGTTTATAAAGGCAATGAGGTTTTGAGAAATTCATGAATTTTAGATTCTGCACTCTCTTTTCATACTTGTTTAAAGAAATAATGGTTTAATATTTTTTTTAAAAAAATGATGGAAATTTTATCACACAACAATCTCGCTTGATCTATACCTGCAATGTTCTCAAATTTGAAGTAAATTGAGAGTTTAGATCTTTCTTATAACAACTTGAATGATGTCATCTCTCGACAACTTACTGAAATTACTGATAGTTTTTAGTATGGCGCATAATAACTTATCAAGTAAGACTCTCAAGGAAAATTATCAATTTGAGACCTTGATGAAAATAATTATGAAGAAAATCCTTTCTTGTGTGGATCTCAATTGTGAAACAATTGTAATGAAGAAGAATCACCATGACAGCCAAAGGATAATGATGAACAAGAAGATGATAGTTTCATAGACATGAAGTTTTTCTATATCAATTTTGATATGTTACATCAATTTATATCGGCGACGCAGGTGGTTTTACTTCATTAAAAACTGCTAGTTTTCGCAAGTTCTCCAACTTCAGAAGGTGAATTTGTTACTGGGAAACGATTGTTTGTCCTGTATGTCTAGCTAGTGGATGCTTTATAGTGTACTGTCTCTAAGCTCAACCTTTTTATTTGATTAGTTATTTGGGCTAAAAATATAAGCGGACTTTTCATTCCTGATCCATTAGGAAGGGAACTGATTTGCATGATTACTCTTTCAATTCTCAAGACTTGTCTAAAAATAAAATGAAAAATGAATGATAATACTGTAAATTGATTTTTTTTTTTCGAGGAGAGAGGACTTGATTAAGTTGTATAAAGGGAATGATAATACTGAAAATTGCCAAAATCACTACTAAGTAGAAACAAACAAAATATTCTATGCAAATCATCTAGGTGGTGGCTCAGTGATAAGAGCTTGGGACTAAAAGGTTTGCTCCCTCTGTGGTCTCAAGTTCGAGCCTTGTGGTTGCTCATATGATGGTCACTGGAGGCTTACATGATCATTAACTTCAGGGCCCGTGGGATTAGTCGAGGTGCGCGCAAACTGGCCTGGACACCTACGTTAAACTAAAAAAAAAAAATATTCTATGCATGTGTGACAACACTTATATCTGCATTTGTATCAAAGGGCGACCCCACCTCAGCTATTCAATCAAAGCACTGAAATTGGAGCAAGAAGATCCACCTTCTTCAACAGCATTCCTGGTCGTTTGTTCTAGCTTCTTTGTTCTGCTCCTCATTTCCTCTGCTTCTCTAAAGCTTCACTTTTAACATGATCTCCATGCACTGTAAGTCATTCCTTAACTCCAACACCAACTCCAGTTTTTAAAACATCGGTCACCAACTTTTCATTATGGAATTGCTTGGCAAAACATCAGTCACTTTTCACATACTCTGATGACAGATTGGTGAAACTTCATTTTTTTAATCTGTTTGTTGAGCAAGTCCAAGCAAGCACTAGGATAACTTACTGGTGAAAAATATTAATCTACAATTTACACTTACTGATAACATGCATGTAGATATCTTATTGGTTGGGTTTTACAATTTACACTTTCTAATTTATAAAACCAGGAGTAAATCACAAGTATCAGAGGTTTAGGTAGCTTCCTGCTCATGTGAAAACACAAGAATGACGGGGTAAATTTGATCACATGTTATCCTATTGAAATATATGTGTTGTTGGACACATGCCAAGCACATTATCACATGAACAATGAATCAGCAGAAGGAATTTTTAGTTAGTTATTAGTCTTAAGATTTAAAATTAAAAAAAAAATCTTCATTTTTTAAATATTATATCAGCCCCCTAACTTATAAAAATGACAAATGATACCACTGGCTATCCCATGCTATATGTGAGGCCTTAATTTGCCTAGGGCCATATGGTCCACATAATAATTTTCTTAAATGAAAAAAATGTTATCTTTCATGCACAATGAATCAGTAGAAGGAATTGTTAATTAAGCTTGGAACCCTGTAGCAAACATCTGAGATAGAAACTGCATCAAGGGTTTTTGTTTTTCCTTTCTTCAAATTTTTGGCGAGAGAAAAGAGATCAGGATTGGTGATTCTGGAGCAAGAAGCCATGGCCATGATCGCAGTGCAGGTGGTGCTCGAGAAACTGGCTTCCTTTGTAGCAGAAGAAACACGGTTCTTGGGAGGAGTTAGAGGGGGAATCGTTGAACTACAGGATGATTTGTATAGCATGAAATCTTTCCTTCAGGATGCGGAAGAAAGGAGTGAGAGTGATCAAGGACTGAGAGCCTGGGTCAAACAAGTGAGAGATGTGGCTTATGATGCTGAGGACATTCTTGAAGAGTTCATGCTCCGGTTTGCTCCATCTCACGGGAGTGGTTTTATCCATTATCTTCGCAATTCATATCGTTCCATCCGTAAATTAAGTGCACGGCACCGTCTGGCAGTACAGCTACAAAGCATTAAAGCAAGGGTGAAAGCCATTTCAGAGAGAAGAAATGCATTTTCTTTGAATAGGATAGACATGCCATCAACCTCCGGTGCTACCGTAGAGAAATGGCATGATCCCCGGTTAGCTGCTCTTTACTTAGATGAAGCTGATGTCGTGGGAATTGAGAACCCAAAACATCTACTGGTTTCGTGGCTTGTAGAAGGAGAAGAAAAGCTCTCCAGTATCTCTGTGGTTGGAATGGGTGGGTTGGGAAAAACAACCCTCGTAAACAAAGTCTATGACAGCCACCCCATCAGAAGAAGCTTTGATACCCATTCTTGGGTTACAGTTTCCAAATCGTTTGCGTCCACGGAGCTCCTACGAGTTGCTCTGCAGGGGTTTCTGGTGACAGCAAACGAACCTGTTCCGGATAATTTTGCAATCAATGGCTGACTTCCAATTAATTGATGCTCTAAGAAATTATCTATGGAGAAGGAGGTATGTCATTGTTTTGGATGATGTATGGAATGTAAACGCTTGGGAAACAATAAAGCATGCATTTCCTGATTGTAACTGTGGTAGTAGAATTGTCTTCACTACACGTTTAAGTAACTTGGCTGAATCTATAGAGAACACTAGTCATGTTTATGAACTCCAAGCTTTAGCAGAAAATGAAGCTTGGACCCTCTTTTGTATGAAAGCCTTCAGAGGGGAACATAAGGCTGTATGCCCTCCAGAACTGGAAGAGATGTCTCGAAATATCTTAAAGAAGTGTGAGGGACTGCCACTTGCAATTGTAGCAATAGGAGGCCTACTGTCGAAGAAGAAAAACGGAGGTTTGGAATGGAAGAAAGTCCATGACTGCCTAGCAACAGAATTGAAAAGTAACGACGACCTTCGGAGTCTACGTAGAATACTTCAACTAAGTTACGATAATCTTCCTTACTACCTCAAACAGTGTTATTTGTATTTAAGTGTTTTTCCAGAGGATTATTTGATAAAAAGAATGAAGTTGATCCGGCTATGGATAGTTGAAAGGTTTGTGGAAGAGAAGCAAGGCTTTACAATGGAGGAAGTAGCAGAGGAATACCTTAATGAACTCGTGAATAGGAGTTTGATCCAAGTGGTGGAGATGAATTATTTTAATAGGGTCAAGACATATCGTGTTCATGATCTAATGCGAGAAATCATTCAAATGAAATCCAGGGAAGAATCTTTTGTTATGATAGCAAACGGAACAAGAATCAGCAAGAATGAGAAAGTTCGGCGTCTATCAATCCATGAGAACTCTGAGGAAGTACAATCAGATATGAGATTTCCTTATCTGTGGTCTTTTTTGTCATTTTCTTCACATCATTCTTTTGAGCATGGTTTTCGCAATTACAATCTGTTGAGAGTATTGAATTTAGATCGAGCTCCCCTTTCCACCTTCCTACCTGAATTGGTTGAACTGATTCATTTGAGATACTTAAGTTTGAGATGGACCATGATAAGTGAGCTTCCAGAGTCCATAAGGAAGCTCAAGTACTTGGAAATACTGGATTTGAAAAGGAGTCCTGTATCTTCTTTGCCTGCTGGGATCACACAATTGACATGTCTTTGCCAGCTCCGTAACTATCGATACATTTTCCAGTCCTCATCGTTCTTCCCAGACACTCATGGAATGAGAGTTCCATCAGGAATAGGAAGATTGACGAGCCTGCAGAAATTGGGAAGCGTCGAAGTGAATGAAGATTACGAGTTAGTCAGGGAGTTGGGAAAGCTAACTCAGTTGAGAAGGCTGGGCATTTTAAAGCTAAGAGAAGAGCAGGGAATGGATCTATGTTATACTTTGGACAGGTTGAAACACCTTACTGCATTGTATCTTGTTTCACTAAACAACACTGAATTCTTACAATTTGACTCTCTTTCATCTCCTCCAAAATATCTCCAGCGACTAAATCTCAAAGGAAGTCTTCCAGCTTTACCAGGATGGATAGCTTCACTCCAGTATATTTCCAAGCTAGTGCTTCAATATTCTAATTTGAAATGTGATCCTCTCAAGGCCCTCCAGAAATTGCCTAGTTTGGTGGTGCTTGAACTCCGTCAAGCTTATGCAGGGGAAGAACTGTGTTGTGATCCTTGTGGATTTTCAAAGCTGAAGAGGCTAGGTCTCCATGAACTGGAGAGATTGCGGCGCATCAGAATAGCAAAAGGATCAATGCCTGGGTTAGAGAGGCTAGACATCACAGCATGCACGGTGCTAGAAACTGTGCCGGATGGGATTGAAAACCTGAAAAATATAGAAGACCTGGTTCTGTGGTATATGCCTTCAACATTCATCAAGACAATAGAGAGGAACCGCGGTGAAGATTTCTGGAGAGTTCAACATATCACAACAATCACCCGTATCTACGAGAGCCAGGGGAGACGGGTCTCTGAAACTCTTCTGTAATTAGAGGGGTGAACTACGGAGAGGACTACAGTTTCCGGAATATCATGATCTCTGCCAAGTTCCTCAGGTCTGTACAGACGTTTCATCATGTAATGCTGAGCCTCAGAAAACAGAAAACTGCTGCTCTTCCCTCCTCTTCTCTGCTCCTTTGTCTCTGTTTTGCTGTTGTTGAATCTTCCAACCTGCTATCTTGCCCATGTTTTACAATTTACACTTTATAATTTATAAAGCCAGGAGTAAATCACATACATCAGATATTTTTTTCTTGCCCCATGTTCATTTTGAGGAACACCCCGTTCAACAAGCTTGAAGAAAAACAATAACAAATAATAGAATAATGAAAATAATTGTAGGGCCTAAGATCAAATCAATTGCTTAAACTGAATCACAATTTATTTTAATCATGTCAAATTTTCATATTGGAAAATAATTTTTAATATTAAAAATAAGTAGAGTTTATTTTTTATTTGACTTTAAATATACCAATTAACCGTGTTTTAAATAATTTTGTCATCAAATAGATTCAATATTACATGATTAAATTTAGTTAATCAAGTAATGTAACATAAAGATAAATTTAACATAAAACTTTCTTCTTCTTCTTTTTGCAAGCCATTGATATTGTCTTTTGTTTTCATTTTATTGGCCCACACGGTGTTTATTATAACCCATGGTTGCCTGGGCATGCATTTCTTCAAACATAGAATATACCGTCAGAGTATAAAATTAACGGATCATGTTATCGGGTTTCTTAATAATGTTTACCCTTTCCCATTTCCTTATTATTTCTTAAGAATCCATTGATATAGTAAATACGCAAATAACTGTTGGCACTGTCCATCTAAAGGTATATTAATTATTTATGGATCAATGAAGTGAAAGTGTTTGGTTATTTATTTATCTAGTTTTTTATGTTTTTTTTTGGAGGAACTGTTGCTGATATTGGAAAGTTTTTGAAAAAAAAAAAATGACATTAGATTTATTTTTCTTTACCAATTCTATCAATTTTTTTATTTTTTAAAAATTATTTTTGATATTAGTACATTAAAATGGTTTGAAAACACTAAAAACATATTAATTTGAAGTTAATAAAAAATAAAAAATTTAATTTTTTTTAAAATACTTTTAAAATATAAAAACAAAGAATTAAAACTTTTAGAAAATCAAATGTTCGAACAAATGACTTCCCAAGTCTACGAAGAAAAAAGCAAAGTAGCTTACACAACAAGCTGGAGGAACACCCCGTTCCACAAGCTTGAAGAAAAACATTAACAGACTAACGAAAATAATTGTGGGGCCAAGATCAAATCAATTGCTCAAACAGTAATCACAATTTAATTTTATTAAATTTTCATGTTAAAGATTTTATGTTGGAAAATAATTTTTAATATTAAAAGTAAGCGGGGTTTGTTTTTTTATTTGACTTTAAATATGTCAATTAATCATATTTTAGATAATATTTTCATCAAATAATTCAATATTACAGGATTAAGTTTAGTTAATTAAGTAATTTAACATATAGATAAATTTAACATAAAACTTTTTATTTTTTATTTTTGCAAGCCATTGATATTGTCTTTCGTTTTCAATTTTATTAGCCCACACGGTGTCTATGATGGTCATCTCTGCCCTAACTTTCTTCATTCAAACACATCAATAATATTTTAATCAATGCATATTTTTCTTCTTTCGTAGTTATATAAATATATTTATGAAAAAGAAAATGAATTTGTTTTGAATGGACTAATATCATTCAGATGAAGAATATTCAAACAATAATTAATATGGAAGTAAATCAGCCTAACAGATATTTCTCTCTTAAATTGATGATGTTGATAATATATTGGGAATCTTGACCGACTTCACAAGTCTACGAAGAAAAAGAAGTGCAAGTGGATGGTGAAGATGTCGGCAAATCACTTCATTCCATGAAAAAAAAGTTGAGGAAGAAATTTTTGTATTCCACAAGATCAAATCAATTGTTCAGAACACATGACTTTCCATGTCTATATATGAAGAAAAACCAAAGTAGTTTACGCAACAAGTTGGAGGACCTCCTATCTAATTACTACTATTTAGTCCCCACATGTTGGTGTATTTAGAGTTGTGGTGAAACCTATTTTTTATTAAATTTTAATTTTTTTTTTAATTTTTTTGTTTTATTTTTTGAATCGTTTTGATGTTTTAATATTAAAAATAATATTAAAAAAACGAAAAAAAACAAAGATAAATTTAAAAACCAATCACATAATTAAAAACCAATCACAAAAGACTTCACATCACAGGTCTACGAAGAAGAAAAAGCAAAGTAGCTTTCTCAACAAGTTGGAGGAACAGCCCGTTCCACAAGCTTGAAAAAAAAACTATAACAAATAATAGACTAATGAAAATAATTGTAGGGCCAAGATCAAATCAACTGCTCAAACAGGGAATCATAATTTATTTTTAATTATGTTAAAGAATTTATGTTGAAAAATAATTTTTAACATTAAAAGTAAGAGGAGTTTATTTTTTATTTGACTTTAAATATGTTTATTAACTATGTTTTAAATAATTTTTTCTTTAAATAGAATCAATATTACAGGATTATGTTTAGTTAATCGTGTAATTTAAAATAAAGATAAATTTAGCATAAAACATTTTTTTTTGCAAGCCATTGATATTGTTTTTTGTTTGCATTTTATTGGCCCACATGGTGTCTATTATAATCCATGGTTGCCTGGGCATTTCTTCAATCATAGAATATATCAGAGTAAAAATAAAATTAACGGAACATGTTATCGGGTTTCTTAATAATGTTTACCCTCTCATTTCCCTCTAATACTAATTTGCAGCAGCAAGTCGAATGCGTGTCCAAAAATGTTTCTTATTGACACTCTTGTTCAGCTGTGACCAATAATTGAGATCGAATATCATCTGGCATTCAATCAACAGTGAACTAATCCACCAAACCTTTAGGCTGATATATTTAGCTTTGCCATGGCGTACGTGATCTGTGGTGAAATTTAAGCATCAATGGACAATAACTTAGGTCTCTTCTGGTAAGCCACTATCTTTCCTGTAATCATGGTTGTAAGGTTTGGTTTCAGCCATGAAAAGATGATTGATAACAACTTAACAAGTTCAGCATGTTGCTTGAATTGTCAGAGATAAATTATGATTATTTGCTTACAGAAATTATAGTGCTTTAGAATTCACAGATAATTAATGGGTTTTTATTTTTATTTATGTCAAATAATATGCAGTTCAAGGGTTACATATCCAATGTATAAACAATAATTAAGAATTTAAATTGTTTCCATCAGTTCAGATTAAGAAGTTAGAACCACTCTGAAATTCAGACTAAGAATCAAACAATAATTAATATGGAAGTAAATCAGCCTAACAGATATTTCTTTCTTCAACCAAATTAGCAACAATTGATGATATTGTTCATTGGGAATCTTGACTTCACAAGTCTACGGAGACAAAGAAGTGCAAGTGGATGATGAAGCTAGCGGCAAATCACTTCATTCCATGAAAAAAGTTAGGGAAGAAATTGTTGATAATACAAGTCATTTAATTTCTTATCTCTTCTGCCATGTATTCCACAAGATCAAATGAATTGTTTAGAACACATGACTTTCCATGCCTATATATGAAGAAAAAGCAAAGTAGTTTACGCAACAAGTTGGAGGGATTGACTAGTGATTGTGGAGCCTTAGACTTTATGCATCTATTGGATCCTCATAAATAAGAAAAAGGACAACCACTCACATTGACTTGGTGCATCTATTGGAACCTAATATGTCAAAAAATAAAATAATGAATTTTCTTAATCACAAATTCACATATGGCTTTTTAAGTATTGTAGTTTTTTTCCAAGTTTAATCACAAATCCACAGATCAGTGGGTATATTTAGTATTGTAGTTTAATCACAAATCCACGGAGTAATTTTTTTTTTCATTTTTACTATGTGTCAAAGTCAATTGACTGTATGAAGAGAGCCAAAGTGTACAGTATTCAGTATTCACAGTCCCAAATACACATAACACTGCTTAGTTCTCGCTACTGTGCTTATTAACATTAACTATTTATTGAAAAGTCGATTTAAATTGAACAGAATTTATATGTCAAACGTCACCAAATAAAGTTGATGACGATAGCACTCATTTTTTTTTGTTTTATATTAAAAAGTGTTATCGAATTAGCTTATATGTGAAATTAAACTAAATATTTTATTTTAGCAATCTTAAATATGCATAATGAGAAATCCAAGTGACTCGGTTAATAGATACCTAAATACCTAACTGCAATCTATTGATTATTTATTTTTTTTATATAAAAAACGATGTTATTTTAATATATATATATATATATATATATATATATATATATATATATATATATATATATATATAAAGAGTTGATCTAAGTTAATTTGGTGACTAATAAAAAATCATGACACGAGTCTTATCAATTATTTAAGATTTGTGGGAAGATATGATACAGGAGATAAGAAAATGATTGCTATTATCGACAATCTCTCTGTTATAATATGTCTCAAAACATAGAATCTGCAGATAAAATCATGGAAATGGCCAAAGTACTGTAGTATAAATAGGACCTCTATAAATAGGATCTGCCTATGACGGGTAAAAAGGCTTATAGCTTATTTGAAACTGGAAGCTTGAGACCGTTCACGTTCTGAAACAGATTTATCCACCGGCAATGAAATTCTTAGCCGGAGGTGAAGGTAAAAGAATGGACCCAAGGAAGCGACCACCAAGCACGGAGAGACCTTTCGTTAATGCTTGCCAGCTACAATTTCGGCTTTAATGCAAACAGTTAGCCTATCAATTTCTTCAAACTTGATTGATTGAATTGTATTATCGAGGAGTGAGGAGGCCAGTTATATAGCATCTCGGTTTCCGTAGCTCGACTCCACAGATCGTCGTTACTTAAGAATTAAATATCTCTTTATTCTCTTCTCTTATGAATGAATCAATTTTAGTGATCAAATAATCAAGAACAGCTAAACTAGGAGCCAGTCAGTCCTTGCAACGAATTATTACAGCTATTAATATCTCTTTGTTGTTTCCTTGATTGAAAATAAATGCAACATCTTGTGCAATGATCACCGTACGAGAGAGGCAGCGCTACCTTGATTATTTTAGAAGATACTAACTTTACCGTCATAGAATCTTAAAGTTTCTCCAATTAGAATTGTTTTTCATGCAGGTATTTAAGATTATCTTAATGAAGTTTGAATTTTTTAGATTGGAAAGAAATTCAAATACTTAATATATAAATCAGCTACTATCTAAATATTAAATATTTTTATGTTCCTGAATTTTTGAACATCATGAGATGATAACTTATACTGCCAAACACTTCTACAAACCGCTAAATAATATTTTATAAAAAATAATTGGTTTATTTTGAATATGTTTTTACTAAAAAAATTGTTCATTTTTTCTATGCGTCAAAGTCATCCCCAATAAGTCAGAACCGATTTAATAATGATAAAAGCATTTTATCATGTTTGAGTGGGCTTTCCTCTCTCAAGTCTTTAGATTTATCAGACAATGGGTTGAAAGGATCAGGTAGCTTCTATGTTAACCGTTTAATTATTTAGCTTTGAAACCTTTTCTTTTCTCCTTGTCATATGATTTAGCTTCTATGCGTTTATTTCCTTCCAATATGCTTAATTTTGAGAAACATCAGGCAGGTTTCAAGGACTTGTCATCAAGGTTGAAAAAGCTGGAGAACCTTTACCTAAGTGGGAATCAGTGCAACGATAGCATCTTTTCATCTCTAAGTGGGTTTTCATCTCTCAAGTCTTTGGATCTGTCAGGCAATCAGCTGACAGGATCATCTACTGGTATCAATAGTAAGTTACATTCTCTTATACGGTTTCTTTATCAAGAAAGTTGAGGGCTTTATATCTATTTAATAATCAATAATATCATTTCATCATGTTTGACTGCACTTTCATCTCTGAAGATTTATTATCTATGGAGCTTTCAATTTATCCATAAATTGTTTTTCTAATAAGACAGGAAGAGATTAAAGTGAGCTGGATCAAAATTAGGATGATTAAAAATTACAAGTGACGATGTATAGAATGGATACTTCCAATCTATCCTTCTTGACAAAAACGCAATCTCAAGGCATAAAACCACCTAACTTCTTTCTTAATCTATGCAGTGTACACTACCTATCTATGCAAGGTATATTTTTTTTATGTATAATTTGAGAATTATATATCTTGTAGGTTTTCAACTCCAACCGATGAGGCTGGGAAAGTTAGAGAACCTTGACCTGAGTGACAATCAATTGAACAGTAGCATCTTATCAATTCTGAGTGGGCTTTCATCCCTCAAGTCTTTGAATCTATCAAATAATATGTTGACAGGATCAGGTATAATACACAGTTTCTTCGTAACTGCTTCACATGAGATTCTCTTAATTATATTGTTTCTTTATCAAGAAAAATGAGGACTTTATATCTATGTAATGATCAATTTTTTCACTACTCGAATCTCGGGCCCTTCACGAGCAACATAGGAGCGGCAATAATTAAAACAAAAACAATAATCCATAATATTCATTACATTATCAAAATCCAAATTTAATTAAAACAAGGTAATAGTGGAACGTCTAAGACATTGAATCAAAACTAAAAGGAAAACCTCACGAAACAAGTAAGGCATACCGACCAAAACCGAAGAAGTAGGAATACTCAACAAAGTTCACCTGCTAATATAAACTAAGAATCTGAACTAATATAAAAAATAAAGGGTGAGTTCAACCAACTCAGTGAGTGAATAATATTTAATATATGTTTTAGATATTAATAGTTTGCAAGTTGATTTATCTTGATATACATATATATACTAAGCATATTATCATAAAGTAGTGGAATACATGTCAGAGATCAAATGACACCCGAAGATGATAACTGTGGGAGGATTAGTCACCACAGGTTGGTGCCTCTCTCACCAATTAAGTATACAGAATAATGTGCACATAGGCTAACTACTTTCCGTTAGCATGAAGTTACTAACAAATCCTATATCAAGATATAATCTATGTATATTCACATCATTATCAAATCAGTGTATATCATATCAAATAGAATTTAATTTAACAAAATGCAAGTGCAAATTAAAAAATAGATTAGTACTTAGAAAATAAAGCAACATATATAAATATTCAAGAAATTAACTAGTTGTACTCATCATATAATCTACATACATATTTATTTATGTTACATGCATATTAAAGATTATTTCACTCACCCGAAAAATTAAAACTAAAAGGAATATCAGATGAAAGACTTGAGAATTCTATTGAGGATCGTTAGGTAAATCTACAACAAATATACGAAATATACTCAAAACAACATAAATAAATTAAAAGATTCCAATGCATAAAAGAAAACTAGGTTTAGTCTCCTAAGTTTAGAAACTAAAACAATAATTTTTCTGAAACAAGAACCAAAACATAATTTTACCAAAAGTAAGTTCAACTTCATAAGGTGAATTTGTTACTGGGAGACGGTCGTTCCTAGTTTGTGAAGATTGTTTGTCTTGTATGTCTAGCTATTGGATGTTTTGTAGTGTACAGCCTATGTATTAATCTGACTTTTGGTTAGCTAGATTTATTTATAGTTAAGTTATTTTTTCTATGATTTTTGTACTTTGTTTGTTTTGCTCTTTGAACTAAAAGCATCTCGTTGGAAACCGTTTAATTATTTAGCTTTGAAACCTTTTCTTTTCTCCTTCTCATATGATTTAGCTTCTATGCGTTTATTTCCATCCAATATGCTTTTGAGAAACACCATGCAGGTTTCAAAGTCTTGTCATCAAGGTTGAAAAAGCTGGAGAACCTTCATCTAAGTCGAAATCAATGCAACGACAGCATTTTTTCATCTTTAAGTGGATTTTCATCTCTCAAGCATTTAGATCTGTCATTCAATCAGCTGACAGGATCTACTGGTATCAATAGTAAGTTACATTCTCTTAAGAAAATTGAGGACTTAATATCTATTTAGTAATCATTGATAGCATTTCATCATGTTTGACAATTATTGTATCATGTAAGCTTTACATTCTCTCAAGTACTCTTTAGATCTATCATGTAAGCTTTCATCTCTAAAGATTAAAAATTACTTTTTGACAATTATTGTAAGATAACCCATGCAAGTTTCCAACCTATTATATTAGGATGATTATATTACAATAATCAAAATGGATACTTCCAATCTATCCTTCTTGACAAAAACACAATCTTAAGGCATAAAACCACCTAGCTTCTTTCTTAATCTATGCAGTGTACACAACCTATCTTAAGGTATATTTTTTTTATGTATAATTTGAGAATTATATATCTTGTAGGTTTTCAACTCCACCCGGTGAGGCTGGGAAAGTTAGAGAACCTTGACCTGCGTGGCAATCAATTGAACAGTAGCATCTTATCAATTCTGAGTGGGCTTTCATCCCTCAAATCTTTGGATCTATCAAATAATATGTTGACAGGATCAGGTATAATACACAGTTTCTACCTAATTACTTCACATGACATTCTCTTAATTATATTGTTTCTTTATCAAGAAAAATAAGGACTTTATATCTATGTGATCAATTTTTCACCACTCGAATCTCGGGCCCATGACAGACAATGTAGGAGCAGTGTCGAAAGGACACCCTACCTATACTAAGCCTCTTAACGAATATATCAAAAGAACAAGTTATTTAAAAATACGCAGCATTTCAAATCTTAAAAAATATTATATTATTCAAAACTAATGAAATCAAATGATAGTTCAAAATTTCTTATCAATAATGTCATAACTCATTCCTGGGTTATGCCCCAAATTCATTTTTTTAGAAAAAAATAATAATACAAATAAAAAATAAATAAAAGTTGGTGGTGTGGAGAAAGATTAAAAAAAAATACATAAAAGAACGTTCATTTAAGGATAGTCATCCCTAAAGACCCTTTCTCTCAAGAATACTAATTTAAGTCAAGGTTAATCATAGTTTAGTTTCTTAAAATCTTAATTAATAATATTGAATGGAATGGTTACTCTGCATCACCACTATTTTCATCATACCTTTTCTTCTTTCTTTTTCACAGGGACTTTCTTCAATTCGAGCACTCTTGAAGAATTGTATCTAGATTATACTTCTCTCCCATTAAACTTTCTCCTGAAAATCGGAGCATTGCCAGCTCTTAAGGTCTTGTCTGTTAGTGATAGTAACCTCAATGGCACCCTGCCCACTCGAGGTAAATTAACAACTCTACATCCGCTCAAGATTTTTTCAACACTTCTCCCAAGGATACTAATTTAAGTCAAAGTTAATCAGTGTTTAGTTTCTTAAAATCTTAATTAATAATATTGAAAGGAATGGCTACTCTGTACCACCACTATTTTCATCATACCTTTTCGTCTTTCTTTTTCACAGGGACTTTTTTCAATTTGAGCACCCTTGAAGAATTGTATCTAGATTATACCTCTCCCATTAAACTTTCTCCAGGACATCGGTGCATTGCCAGCTCTTAAGGTCTTGTCTGTTGGTGAATGTAACATCAATGACACCCTACCCGCTCAAGGTAAATTAACAACTCTTAATCCGCTCAAGATTCTTTCGACACTATTTTGACTATTTCAAGATAAATTGTACAGGCTGGTGTGAATTGAAGAATCTAGAGCAATTAGATATCTATGGAAATAATTTAGGAGGTTCACTCCCAGATTGTTTGGGAAACTTGTCATCTCTATAACTATTAGATGTTTATGAAAACCAGTTTACTGGAAATATTGCATCTGGTCCTCTTACTAACCTCATATCCATTGAATTCCTCTCACTATCAAATAACCTCTTTGAAGTTCCCATTTCAATGAAGCCTTTTATGAACCACTCAAGCTTTAAGTTCTTCTCTAGTGAGAACAACAGACTAGTAACAGAACCCATGTCCTTTCATGATTTGATTCCAAAGTTCCAACTAGTATTTTTCCACTTGTCAAATAGTCCAACATCGAAAGCAGTCAATGTAGAGATTCCCAACTTCCTTTATTACCAATACAACTTAAGATTCCTTGATCTCTCCCACAATAACATCACTGGAATGTTTCCATCGTGGTTGCTTAAGAACAATACACGATTGGAGCAACTATTTATGAGTGAGAACTCCTTTGTTGGTACTCTGCAATTGCAAGATCACCCAAATCCAAATATGACCGAATTAGATATATCCAACAACAACATGCATGGTCAAATTTCAAAAGATATTTGTTTGATCTTTCCAAATCTATACACCTTAAGGATGGCTAAGAATGGATTCACAGGTTGTATTCCTTCTTGTTTAGGAAATATTAGCTCTTTGGGAATTTTAGATTTATCCAACAATCAATTGTCCACAGTAAAACTAAAACAACTAACAACAATAGGGTTTCTCAAGCTGTCAAACAACAATTTGGGTGGGCAATTACTTGCCTCAGTGGTCAATTCTTCTGGCCTGGTTTTTCTCTACCTAAGCGGTAACAACTTTTGGGGTCAGATATCAGATTTTCCATTAGATGGGTGGAAGAAAATGTGGACTGTATTGGATTTGAGTAACAATCAATTTTCAGGCATGCTTCCAAGGTGGATTGTCAATTCTACGCAATTGAGTGCAATTGATTTGTCCAAAAACCATTTTAAGGGTCCAATTCCAAGAGACTTTTGTAAGCTTCAGGGGCTTGAATATTTAGACCTTTCTGAGAACAACTTGTCTGGTTCTATACCATCGTGCTTCAATCCACCACAAATAACCCATGTGCATCTATCCGAAAATAGATTGAGTGGTCATTAACATGTGGATTTTATAATAGCTCTTCCCTGATTACGATGGATCTTCGAAATAACAGCTTCACCAGCTCCATTCCAAACTGGATTGGAAATCTTTCATCATTGAGTTTTCTTCTTCTGAGGGCTAATCACTTTGATGGTGACTTCCCTGTTCATTTATGCTTGTTAGAAAAATTAAGCATTTTGGATGTTTCACAAAACCATCTCTCTGGTCCACTACCCGCTTGTTTGGGCAATCTTACTTTCAAGGAAAATTCCAAGAAAGCGTTTGCGGATATCGAAAATGTTTTTGGCTCAGCGTACACAGGAAAATCTTATTATGACACAATGAATCCAAAACTAGTGGATAATTTCCAAATCTTGGGAAACCCTTTTCAGTCCAACATTGCAGAAGAAGTGATAGAATTTACTACTAAAAATATGTATTATGGTTACAAGGGGAAAATCCTCGGTTTCATGTCTGGTATTGATATCTCCAGTAACAACTTCTTAGGAGCAATCCCACAAGAATTGGGATACTTAAGTAAGATATTGTCATTAAACTTATCACACAACAATCTCACTGGATCTATACCTGCAACATTCTCAAACCTAAAGCAGATTGAGAGTTTGGATCTTTCTTACAACAACTTGACTGGTGCCATCCCTCAGCAACTTACTGATATTACCACATTGGCAGTTTTTAGTGTGGCACACAATAATTTGTCAGGCAAGACTCCAGAGGAGAAATATCAGTTTGGGACCTTCGATGAAAGCTGTTATGAAGAAAATCCTTTCTTGTGTGGACCTCCATTGCGAAACAATTGTAGCAAGGAACCAATGTCGTTGCAGCCAGTGCCTAATGATGAACAAGAAGATGATGGTTTCATAGACATGGAGTTTTTCTACATCAGTTTCAGTGCATGTTACACAATTGTGGTGATGACGATTGCAGCAGTTCTCTACATCAATCCCTATTGGCGACGCAGGTGGTTTTACTTCATCGAAGACTGCATAAACACTTGCTACTATTTTGTGGTGGCTAGTTTTCGCAAGTTCTCCAACTTCAGAAGTTGAATTTGTTATTGGGGAGATTGTCGTTCCTAGTTTGTGATGATTGTTTGTCCTGTATGTCTAGTATTGGATGCTTTGTAGTGTACTACTGTCTCTAAGCTCAGCCTTTCTATTTGATTAGTTTTTTGGGCTAAATATACAAGCTGGACTTCTCATTCCTGAATCATTAGTTTTTTGTGTTTTCTAATTGTTTTGACATATTGATGATAAAAATAAGTTTTACAAAATAAAAAAATATTATTTCAATATGTTTTGAAGTGAAAAACATTTTGATAAATAAACGTTATTATAGTAACTAACAGACTCTTAGCTGGTTTCCATTCACGCACACTGATAGTGCATGAAAGCATGGCATTCAGTCCTCTCACAACCAGTTGCCTAATCACTAGTAAATGATCAAATCAGTTTCCTTAAGGAATTAATTACCATGAAATTACTGCTTGCTGGTGTTTAATAATCAAAATGGCACACCGCAAATCAAGCATCCGCTAGTGTTTTGAAAAATATTTATTTTCAGTATACTACTCATCTACTATTTCTTTAGTTCTCTTCTTGGACATAATCAAGGGCTCATAAAAGAAACTGAGTAATTACAATTTTCATCAGCTCCAATTCGATTGAATCAGAAGCTAACATACATAGAAATATTTAAGAACACATCACAGGGAATGTATAAAATGAAATTACTAAAAGAATCGTAAATCACCAAGCCTATATCAATCTACAACGTAGAACAAGATGGAATTATATTGCAGGAATTAACTATGTTTAAATTATATTGCAGGATTCTGCTTAGGGAATCAGTAGTTCCTTGCTTGGGATAATTGTTGGTCTTGGATGTCTAGCTATTGCTATACTTAATTTTTGTTCAATCAGTTATTATTCCTAAATAGAACAGACATTACTGGAGTTTAATCCCTGGCCTAATATATCAAGCTTAGCTCTTTCTTTTGAAATGAACAGGCCAACGATTAATACAGGTCAATCTAAGACAGCTGGCACATGTGAAGTGATTAATCCAACAGAGTAGGTTTAACAGTATGATGATACTGTTGAATATGTCAACTACAAATCAAAATTGAGGATGAAAAACCAATCCAACATTTGTCAACCAATCTTTCATGTACAATGAATCAGTACAAGGAATTGTTAATTAAGCTTGAAACCCTGTAGCAAAGATCTGAGATAGAAACTGCATCAAGGGTTTTTGTTCTTCCTTTCTTCAAATTTTTGGCGAGAGAAAAGAGATCAGGATTGGTGATTCTGGAGCAAGAAGCCATGGCCATGATCGCAGTGCAGGTGGTGCTCGAGAAACTGGCTTCCTTTGTAGCAGAAGAAACACGGTTCTTGGGAGGAGTTAGTGGTGGAATCGTTGAACTACAGGATGATTTGTATAGCATGAAATCTTTCCTTCAGGATGCGGAAGAAAGGAGTGAGAGTGATCAAGGACTGAGAGCCTGGGTCAAACAAGTGAGAGATGTGGCTTATGATGCCGAGGACATTCTTGAAGAGTTCATGCTCCGGTTTGCTCCATCTCACGAGAGTGGTTTTATCCATTATCTTCGCAATTCATACCGTTCCATCCGTAAATTAAGTGCACGACACCGGCTGGCAGTCCACTTAGAAAGCATTAAAGCAAGGCTGAAAGCCATTTGTTAGAAGACGTGTTTAGGATAAGATTTACGTAGAAAAGGAATAGAGATGAAGAAAAGCAGAGAGTGATTCTGTTAAACAGAGAAGAAGAAGAAGAACTTTAGCACTGATTCTTTTATTAATTGATTACTATTCTCTTATCTGACATATGTTTATATATGCTATAGTAGAAAGGTTATACACGTTATCTAGTCTCTCTTTATTTGCACTGAAACAATGCTAACTAATTCTCTTAACTGACAAACAATACTAACAGCTACTTACAGCATTGTAACATTTTCATTTTCTAATCTTTTGACATGTGGTAGGACTAGAGCCTTTGATATCTTTACAATAAACACTGTTTGGTTGGTTAGAATGTTTCAAAGTTGTTCCTATTTTTTTTGTGTTAGTTATTCTTTTTTTTTTTTTTATCCATGATTTTGATCATGGTGTAATCTTAGGACCATGATTTTAGTGGATTGTTATTAATCAAGATTTAAATTGTAATGCTTCAGACGTTAATATGTAATTCAGTCTTTAGCTTAAAAATATATTGCTCTCAATTTCTATTTGACTTGACCATAGCAATACTCAGTTTCTTCTTTCCTTATCCTAAAAGCAACTACAATTGGTATAAGAGCTCTCTTCTGAAGGGATCTGTGTGTGAGTTTGACACGTCATGGAAGTTGAAGCCAATTTCTCATCAATTGCTTCGCCGGTGTTCAACTGAGACAACTACCAGACTTGGGCAGTACGCATGAAGACATACTTGGATGTTTTGGATATTTGGGAAGCAGTGAAAGAAAACTATGAAATCCCTGCACTTCCAAACAATCCCACAATGGCACAAATCAAAGCGCATAAGGAGAAGAAAACGAAGAAATCAAAGGCAAAAGCCTGTTTGCTTGCTGCAGTCTCATCCACCATCTTTACTCGTATCATGTCTGTCGCACGAGTGCGGCGTCGCGGCGAAAACATCCACCCTCAAAATCTAATCTTATGTGGCAAATGTGTGGAGACAAGGAATTCTTGTCTTTTATTAGTGGAAAAATAGAATGGGAGTCGCCACCTAGTATTTTGGTCACTAGGAACCCTAACTGGTCTCAGAGATCGGGTACGGGGACTGGTTGCATAAAGGGAAGGTATTAGCACCCCAAATACGCCCTACCTAAGGTACGCTGCATTGTTTTATTGTCTGATAAAATCTAAGGTCATGTCGTGCTTTCTATTTGTTGGTCCGTCTATCGTTTAAGAAAAGTTCTCTTTGGTAAAGAGATTCTTATCTTATCAGGTAAAACCTAACCGGTCTAATGCCAACAAAGAAAATTTAATATCCGGAACACGTCTTACGTATAAAATCATAACCCCAGATATTAAAAGAAAACAAAATAAATTTTTTTAGAATTTTTGAAATATTGGCCTAGTTCTTGTGACTTTAATAAACTGATTATTAAGCCAAAATGCATGCTAATACATATTTTTTGAAATTTTCTTTGTTGTATGAAAATACAATATGATTTTTTATTTTTGAGAGACTTGGCCGAATGCATGAAAACAAAACTTTTTTTTTTAATTTCTGGACGAAAACATGGTATTTTAATACCGGATTTGTATTTTTACAATATAAAAATACAAACCGGTATTTATTAAAATGCAATAAAAATTGGCGGAAAATCACAGATATTTAAATAATTTCTTTAAATATTTTTTTATTTTTTATTTTTTATTTTATTTTTTTTTGCTGGGCCCAACCCGGCCCATATGGCGGGGTTGGACCCCAGCCAACCTGCGTAGCTGGGCTGGATTCAGCCAGCCGGCCAGTGACCACCTTCAAAAAAGAATTCCCTTGTTGGGACTCGAAACCGGGTCTCTCGGATGAGATCCGGGTAAGCTGACCATCTAGACTGCAAGGCATATTTCTGTCTGATGGCACCATAATATTTTTATCCTTGTATGAACAGGGCGAAGGTAATTAAATTACCTTCGCTCTGTTAACCATCTTTGTTGCAGTGCGAGAATGAAAAAAGAAAACAAAACAGAGCATTGTAACTGGCGATTTCTGGTGTCGGTTTCCTTATGTTTTCTTTCTGTATTTTACATACTAACATGCATCATCTCATTTTGCAGGGAAACGGAGAAGGGCATCAAACATACCTGATTTTGAGAAGACGAAGACGAAGACGATGGTGGTGCTGGGTTCTCTGCTTCACCGTGTCCTCTGTTTCTGTTCGGTTTGCTTCTTTCTCTCGTTCCTCTTCTCTCCCTTATGCTTGCTCACTATTTCTCCACTCTCTCACTTTTCTTACGTTCTCATAAACTGTCTCACTCCCTTTTTTTTCCTTCACGGTAGCCTCTCCTCTCTCTCCTCTCTTTCCTTTTTTTGGTGCAGCTCTTCCTCTGGCTTTTATAGCCAGAGGACGCCAACAATTTTGGTAAGCCGGCGACCATCACGGTGACAAGGGATGTCAGCCGCGATACCCGCCCCATTGAATCGAGAATATTTTCCATAATCGCTGCTAACGTCTCCTTCCATTATCGTCACCGATTCACAGCTGTTTGAAGACCATTAATGCTGGAAACGGCGCCGCTTCGGTTCTTCTAATTTGGCCCTTGAAGTTTTCGCTGTTTTATAATCAAACCCCCCGACAAAATTGTAATTGGATCCATTAATGTTAGCGCCTTTTCTGGTTTGATCCTTGGTCTCGAATTGTTTCAATTAAGTCCCTAATTGGCTATCAAACTTCAATAATTATGCAATTAAGCCCTTGATTTGACCAAATCAACTCTTTAAAATTATAATTGGACCCCAGAACTTTAATTTCTTCCGATAAAAGCCTAAATTGACTTACAAAATCAATTTTCTTGCAATTAAACCATCTATAAATTCAATTAAACCTTGGATAAAATTTAATTGAGTCCATAAACGTCTGATTTTGAACTTTTCTTCCTCAAATTGAATTTTCCTCATCAACAGGGCTCTCACTGTCAAATTTCAACCTTTTGCATTTTTGAATCTCCTCAACTAATTTTGGCATTTTTTTCGGTATTCCAGCAATCCTTTTCTCGTTCCTATTATTTTTTGGATTTCTTTTGATATATATATATATATATATATTGTATTTTCTAATTTTTATGTGAACCCAAAAATGGGTAACAACAGATGCCCCCTCTTTACAATGCTTACGAAGCAAAAACATCATCAATGTCTTGCATAGTAAGCTTGTAAAGAAAAAGAAAAAGAAAAAGAAAAAGAAAAAGAAAATGATCTTATTATCTTGGGCCATCTGCTGTTTTTTGAAGAAAATTGGTCTACTTTCACGAGCGACCTTCCCACACACACTCACTGGTCTATTTTCACGGGCGACCTGCCCACACATTCACATTGGTCTATTTTCAGGGGCGACCGGCCCACACACTCACACGGTCTATTTTCATGGGCGACCTGCCCTCAAACTCACAGTGGTCTATTTTCAAGGGCAACCTGCCCTCACATGATCATCCTAGTCTATTTTCAGGGGCGACCGGCCCACACACTCATACTGGTCTATTTTCATGGGCGACCTGTCCACACATGTTCATCGTGGTCTATTTTCAGGGGCGATCGGCCCACACACTCACACTGGTCTATTTTCAGGGGCGACCTGCCCACACATGTTCATCCTGGTCTATTTTCAAGGGCGACCGACCCACACACTCATACAGGTCTATTTTCAGGGGCGACCTGCCCACACATGTTCATCATGGTCTATTTTCAGGGGCGACCGGCCCACACACTAGTCTATTTTCAAGGGCGACCTGCCCACACATGCTCATCCTAGTCTATTTTCAAGGGCGACCGGCCCACATCCTCCCACTGGTCTATTTTCAAGGGCGACCTGCCCACACTTCATCCTGGTCTATTTTCAGGGGCGACCTGCCCACACATGTTCATCGTGGTCTATTTTCAGGGGCGACCAGCCCACACACTCACACTAGTCTATTTTCATGGGCGACCTGCCCTCACACTCACATTGGTCTATTTTCACGGGCGACCCACCCACACATTTTCATCCTGTTGGCAAGGTTTGAATTGGCAAAATCTGTGTCCCTCACACTCACATTGGTCTTTTTTTTTTAATGGTAGGGTTCTTCTCATTTTTCTTTCCATTCCAAGGTCACAACAATGATTCTCTTTTATTATCAGCTCAATGATTTTATTTTTTTTTTGGATTTTCCTGTAACAAATAAAAATATGTGTGCAATGCTTTGAGGTTAGATGACATGCATGCATCCTTACCTGATTTGAAATATAGGTCCCCCCCATCTTGTAGAACTCCTTCTTAGTATGACCTTGTCCATGTGTTTGAAATCATGTGTTGAGATCTGTCTCTCACACTGTCCTTCTTACCCATCCCATCTCGAAGAGGAAATCCCCAACCCCCTTTTTAGTGACCCTTTTTTCAAAAATGCATGATCTGTCATTGCTTTTTATCATGCTCTTATCAATACTTTAATTTGTCTTTTCTCAAATTATGGTTTTTTTTTTGCAGCACAAAAATCTTTTAAAAAAAAATCTTTAAAAGTCTTGGCTTTTGTTCATGACAACTGAAACTTTCTACATATGCATCAAGAGTTATTTTAAGCAATCCCCGGAAAAAGGTTTTATCAGTTTCCAAAATGTGGTTTTGACTTTAGATCAGACTTTCTCCAAGGTAATCTTCTGTTTGATCTTTTCGATAGGTTTCAAAAATCGTCTCTTATTAGCATTTTTCTTGCATGGATAGAAAAAATAGATTATCACTCATTTATCATGTCAAATGAATCGTAAGACCAATGTCCATCAACCTAGGTTATATGCGCTTGATTAGAAAGGACTTCTAAAGGGCTTGTAATGTCGATTATAGTTGTGGGTTATGAAAAAGAAAAAGGATACTTTAAGGCTCAAAAAGTGTTTAAGGTTTTAAAGACTTAGGACCACTCTTCTTCTATCTCCTGTTCTTGAGAAGCTATCTCGTAGGTTGTGTTTGGAGAAACTTGCCTTAAGGATCCCTTTTTTTTTTTTTTGCCCCCAAGTGTTGGGTTCTGACTTGTAAAGATCCTTGTGTTCTTTTTGGCAATTTGCTCAAACTCCTTTTCCTTTTTAGCCTTTTATCAATCATGAGGCTTCCATTTTTAGCCCTCCTTTCACCCTTGATTCTACCATTGTCTTCATCTTTTCTAACAGAGGATCTCTCATTGCCCCCTAGTATGGGGTGCGGTCCTAGTCTGGTTTTTTTTTTTTTAGCTCAAGTGGGGGTCACAAAGGATATAATCTTTAGAAAGTGAAAGTTTGACAAAGATGGCCTTTTCTTATTTCAAACGCATATTTACTAGGATTGATAAACTTTTGTTCTCATCCTGACTGACAATTACACATGATTATAAAGTGATTATCCATACATTTTATCTATGCGATTCAAAATGCTTCTAAAGACTATGTTTTGTCTTTTATCTTTGGTTTGTTTGACTTGGTTCCCTCTTTACCGGGAAATGCTTAAAATTCACCTTCGATTGTTCTATGATACATTCCTTGTAAACATGCACAAAGCCAGATCTTTCCAGATTTTTTTTTAGAAGATTAAGTGTTGTGAGATCAATGCAGTGGGAGAAAAGATTCTTTACACCAAGAAATCATGGCTAAACTTCACTTTATTGATTTTGGGAGAAAGTTAAACATAATATCTCTTTACAGAATCGGAATTCACAGGTCTGGCTAGATCTTCTCCATCCATTCTGGACAACTATAGAGCTCCTCCCGAGAAAGCCTTCTTCACTACATAAGGACCTTCATAATTTGGAGCCCATTTGCTTAGATTTTGCTCTAGTAAAGCTAAGAGCTTCTTTAGTACCAAATCTCCTTCTTGGAACATACGAGGTCTAACCTTCTTATCATATGCTTTGGCCATCCTTTTCTGGTAAAGCTGATGATGACATATTGCAGCTACCCTCTTTTCACTGATCATATTTAGCTGTTCATATCTCACTTTGGCCCACTCAGCCTCTTCTAGTTCTGAATCCATCAACACCCTTAATGAGGGAATTTCTACTTCCAAAGGCATCACCCCCTCCATCCCATATACTAAAGAATACGGAGTGGCTCCTGTCGAGGTTCTTAATACAGTGCGATATGCATGGAGAGCTAATGGTAACATCTCATGCCAGTCTTTGTAAGTGACTACCATTTTCTGAATAATTTTCTTGATGTTTTTGTTGGCAGCTTCCACAGCACCATTCATCTTTGGCCTGTATGGGGAAGAATTTGAATGCTTGATTTTCCATTTTGTACAGAGCTCCACTATTGCTTTGCCATTGAAATTCTGTGCATTATCAGTCACTATTTTTTCAGGTGGACCATACCGACAAATCAAGTCTTTTTCAATGAACTTTTTCACCACCTTTTGTGTCACATGGGCGTATGAACTGGCTTCTACCCATTTTGTGAAATAGTCAATTGCTACGAGAATGAATCTATGCCCATTGCTGGCCTTTGGGTTAACAGGCCCAATCACATCGATTCCCCACATTGCAAATGGCCATGGAGATGCTAGATTAAACAGCGGAGTTGGAGGTGCATTGACCTTATCACTATGCACTTGACACTTGTGACATTTCCTGACATAGTCGATGCAGTCTTTCTCTAACATCATCCAGAAATAACCCGCCCTTTGTATTTTCCTTGCTACCATATGGCCGCTAGCATGAGTTGAGCAAATCCCCTCATGCACCTCTTGTAAAGCACTTCTAACATCTGTCTCATTCAGACACCTTAGCAAGGTTCCGTCAAATGATCTTTTATACAGAATCTCTCCATCTAAATAGAAATCCCTGGCCAATCTTCGTAGGGTTTTCTTATCCATCTTTGATGCTCCTGCTGGATATTCCTGATTTTTCACAAAATTCTTGATATCGTAATACCAAGGCTTTCCATCTATCTCTCCTTCAATCGAGCAACAATGAGCTGGTTTATTTCTGATGTCAATATGTACAGGTTGCACTTTTCGCCTAAGATCAATCGTAGCCATAGCAGCCAATATAGCCAAAGCATCCGCAAAATGGTTTCCTTCTCTCCCTAGATGGGTGAATCTTATCTCTTTAAACTCTTCTGATAGCGTGGATAAGTATTCCTGGTATGGCCTTAGTTTTTCTTTTTTGGTTTGCCATTCTCCTTTCACTTGACAGATAATCAACATTGAATCACCATACACATCTATTTTTCCAATCTTTAGTTCTAATGCGACCTCCAAACCCAAGATACAAGCCTCGTACTCAGCTGTATTATGGGTGCATTCAAAATGTAATTTAACTACTACCGGATACTGCTTCTTATCGGGAGAGATTATTACTGCACCGGCCCCATTACCATATACATTTACTGCCCCATCAAAAAACATGGTCCACCAATCTGTCTTCCCTTCTTCTTCTTCGATTGATAATACATTTTCATCCGGGAAATTAAAATCTAATGGCTCATAATCTTCCACAACGTTATCAGCTAGGTGATCAGCAATTGCACTTCCCTTCACGGCCTTCCTTGTCATATACACTATATCATATTCTGCCAACAAAACTTGCCACCTTGCAATTTGACTCGAGAGATAGGGTTTGTTACAAATATACCTCAATGGATCCACTTTTGAAATCAACCAAGTGGTGTGATACAACATATAATGTCGTAATCTTTTTGTTGCCCATACCAATGCACAACAAAGCTTCTCTATCACCGTGTATCTAGACTCACATTCAGTGAACTTCTTACTTAAGTAATAAATGGCCCTTTCTTTTCTCCCGGTTTCATCATGTTGACCCAATACACATCCCATAACTGCCTCAGTCACTATCAGATACAGTATTAAAGGCCTTCCTGATATAGGAGGAACAAGCAAATGTGGACTTTGTAAATAATGCTTGATTTTATTGAATGCCACCTCACACTCCTCATTCCAAGTCCCAGGATTCTTTTTTCTTAAAAGCTGAAAAATAGGTTCACATGTTGTGGTCAACTGAGCTATAAATCGGGCGATGTAGTTCAACCTTCCCAAGAATCCTCTTACCTCCTTCTCGGTCTTTGGGGACGACATAAATTGGATGACCCTTACTTTATCAGGATCTACCTCTATAACTCTGTCCCTTACCACAAATCCTAGCAGCTTTCCGGACTTAACCCCAAATGAACATTTTGCAGGGTTGAGCTTTAGTTCGTATTTCCTCAACCTCTCAAATAGTTTTCTCAAAACCTTTATATGATCTTCTCCCTTCTTTGACTTTGCGATCATATCATCTACATACACCTCAATTTCTTTATGCATCATGTCATGAAACAAAGTCACCATGGCTCTCTGGTAGGTTGCCCATGTGTTTTTCAGACCGAATGGCATAACTATGTAACAATATGTTCCCCAAGGTGTAACAAAAGTTGTCTTCGCCTTATCTTCCAGAGCTATTTTTATCTGGTTGTATCCTGAGAAACCATCCATAAAGGAGTATGTGGAACTACGTGCAGCATTGTCAACCAAAACATCTATAAGTGGTAGTGGAAAATCATCTTTGGGGCTAGCTTTGTTCAAGTTCCGGAAATCCACGCAAACTCTAATCTTTCCCTCCTTCTTTGGCACAACAACAATATTGGATACCCATTGTGGATATTTAACTACTTCTAGAAAGCCTGCATTCCACTGTTTCTCGAGTTCTGCTTTGACTTTGATCCAGACATCTGGGTGGGCTCTCCTCAATTTCTGCTTGACTGGTTTACAACCTTCCTCCAGTGGGATCTTGTGTACTATGATATTTGTATCTAAACCAGGCATATCCTCGTAAGACCAAGCGAAAACATCTGCATATTCTTGTAGTAAGGCGATCATCGTTGTTCTTGGTGAGCCATCATATGCTCTTGCCATCATGGTACTAGGCTTCATATGAGATTCATCAACCGACATTTCTTTCAGCATGTGTTTTGGCAACACATTAAGAGCCGAACCATTATCGACGAGCACCTTTCCTATGAGGCAATCCTTGCACCTAGTGGTGATGTACAAGGTTTGTTATGTCCAGTTCCTTCAGCATCTAACTCGTCAGCTGTAAAGTACAGATAATTACTCGCATGGATCCTCCCCACCAAATGTTCCATGGTTTTCTGTTCAATATCTTGGGGTACATATGCCTCATTCAATACCTTTTGCAAGGCGTTTTGATGCGGTTCAGAGCTGAGTATCAAAGACATAAGGGAGATTCTAGCTGGAGTTTTCTTTAATTGATCTACTATGCAATATTCACTATGCTTTATCAACTTCAGAAATTCATTTGACTCCTCTTCGGTTACTGGTTTATTAACTTCCAGTTCTTTGCCCAGGTCTACCACCTCCTTACCCTTTGCTTTCCTTAACTCCTCAGGTATGAAGCACCGGCCACTCCTAGTCAACCCACTAACCTCAGTTTGGAACAAAGGAAGAGGGGTCCCAACATTGGAGGCATAGCCGTAATTATAGGGCATTGCATTGTGATTTCTCTTTGTATAGGAAGGTTTAACCAGGATTAACTTTGGCAGCCCATAAGCTGTTGGTTGGACTCTACATACTTCTGACAACCTGTCTTGGCCCTCCATCATTCTTATTTCATCACCGTTCTCCATGGCTTCAATCCTCAGTTCTCCCATAATCATCATTTTCTCAATTTTTTTGCGAAACTCCATGCAATCATTGATATGATGTCCCTCCTCTTCATAGAACTCACAATAATCACTCCATTCTAGATTATGTTCATTATTCATCTTTAGGAACCCTGACTGTACCAACATACCATGCAACTTCTTCATGGATATTTTCAACCCTTTACTTCGATTCCCAACTTCTACCATGCTCACTCCACTTGCAGCATGTTTAGGCAAAGGATTGGAATTAACATTGGGCATATCTTCAAAAGACACCCACCCCATCTTGATGAGTTCTAGCAACCTTCTTTTGAAAGCGTAGCAAGTTTCAATTCCGTGCCCCAGGTTACCAGCATGATACTCACAAGTTAATTCTGGTTTGTACCATATGGGAAAGGGTGGTTTAATTGGTGGTAAAAGAATTGGAGCTATTTGTCCTATGCTCAACAGTTTAGCATACAAGTCTTTTAAGGGCATGGGTAAGGGTGGCAACTATTCCGAAGGATACTTTGTATTTAGCCTTTGGTAGTTGTTTGGTTGGTAATTTGTTCGATTGGTTTGAAAAGGTTTAGCAAAGTTTATGTTGGTGGAATGAGGGGTGGGCATTTGTGGGTTCTGGTAATTTACGTTCTTGCCTTCCAAATTGTTAATATCACCTTCTCTTTTCCTTCCCATAAAACCTTTCTTCTCTAACGGTTCCGCTATACGCCCCGCTTTAATCCCTTGCTCTATCCTTTCTGCCACACGTACAACATCATAGAAATGTTGAGATGAGCTGCCCATTAGATGCTCATAGTAAGGTGCCCTGAAGGTATTGGCGAATAAAGTGACCATTTCTGTCTCTATCAAAGGGGGTTGGACATGTGTTGCCTCATCTCTCCATCTTTGCGCGTAAGCCCTTACTGACTCCTGGCTCCTCTTTTCCATTGACATAAGGCTTGTTCTATCCGGAGCAATTTCCAAATTGAACTTGTATTGCTTAAGAAAGGCCTCCGCCAAATCTTTCCATTTCTTAATTTTAACATTGTCCAGCCTCATGTACCAGCTTAGGGCAGATCCCGCCAGACTATCTTGGAAAAAATAGATTAACAACTTATCATCATAAATCACCTCAGCCATTTTATTGCAGTAAGATCGAAGGTGAGTGTTTGGACATTCCAATCCAGTGTATTTAACGAACTCCGGTATCCTAAAGTTCTTTGGTACTATGATGTTTAGTACCAAACACACTTCTGCTACTCGCATAGGATCAAACCAATCATTACCCTCAACTGCTCTTAATCTTTCTTCTAGAGCTGACAACTTTTCGTAGTTCACATTATCAGTGGACCTATTGCCGGGAGGTCCATCTGCTGTTAAGTCCATGGTGAATGGAGCTTGACTTGGCGGAATAGAGGTGATAGGCACAAAGTGTTGTTCTGCCGTTGAATCTGCCCCCAAGTTTTGAGAGGTCCCTTGGATATGAGCTACTGGTGCTCCCACAATTGGTTGGGTAGACGTTCCCTCCTCGTTTTTGGCTTTTAGAAGTTGCTCAAGCAGATTGGTCATGCGAGCAACTTCATTCTTTACGGATTCCAACTCATTATGATAATATGACTCTAAGTGAGCTCTTTCCTCGTTCTCCATTCTTGATCTTAGTCGGGTGTGATAGACTTTGGAGGGGGGACCTATGTTTCACGATCTGATATGCACATGATAAATTATAAACAAATGCGTGATGAAAATGCAATGCATATGCGATGGCCTTTGTTAAGAATTGATTCTAATGTTTTTTTTTGTTAGAACTGAGCATCGATAACTAGGATCCCAAAAGTTCAAGAGGGCTTTGATTGCTGTCGTTTGTATGGGTAGCCTCATTAGTTGCTCTATTCTCCCATATCGCCGTTCAAAGAGAGTTTCGTCCACATATCCCATTATAGACAACAATTTCCCTAAGTCATTTACCATGTGATTTATCTTGGTAATGCATGGCAACCTATTAGCATCGATTCTTGGACATTTTCCTTCAGCTATCTGGTTCAACTCAGATTCTTGCCCAAACTCTTGGAAAGATAAGTACTTAGTCATGATTTCAGTTCAGAACCTGGAGTGATAAATTTAACATGATTAATTTGATGCAAATGAAAGTATATATCTCGTGAAACAAAAGGGTAGGTTAAATATCTAAGTCTCAAAAAGGGTCTCATATCTCTCCAGTGACGGTCTTCGTAAAGACAGTATAGGGGCGTTGTAAGGAACAGTTAAGGCACGTATGCCCACCATTACCAAGCAGACACTCAGATATGAATTGGGTGTTTCACGCATCTGAACCCCGACCAATAGTCATAGGGCAGATCGCTAATTCCCCTCCTAACTTAATAAGATTGTGTGTGCTTCCCAAAAATTAAAGTATGTGATGCATGAGACAGTTCTATACAATGCATGAACATAAATGTACAGAAATTCAAACGTGCAATAAATAAATAAATAAATAAATAAAATAAGCTTATTAACAAAAAACACGCAAACCAAACAAAACACAATTATCAGACAAAAACAAAGCTTAGTCCACAAGGTCCCCAGTGGAGTCGCCATTCTGTCGCACGAGTGCGGCGTCGCGGCGAAAACATCCACCCTCAAAATCTAATCTTATGTGGCAAATGTGTAGAGACAAGGAATTCTTGTCTTTTATTAGTGGAAAAATAGAATGGGAGTCGCCACCTAGTATTTTGGTCACTAGGAACCCTAACTGGTCTCAGAGATCGGGTACGGGGACTAGTTGCGTAAAGGGAAGGTATTAGCACTCTAAATACGCCCTACCTAAGGTAAGCTGCATTGTTTTATTGTCTGATAAAATTTAAGGTCATGTCGTGCTTTCTATTTGTTGGTCCGTCTATGGTTTAAGAAAACTTCTCTTCGGTAAAGAGATCCTTATTTTATTGGGTAAAACCTAACCGGTCTAATGCCAACAAAGAAAATTTAATATCCGGAACACGTTTTACGTATAAGATCATAACCCCAGATATTAAAAGAAAACAAAATAAATTTTTTTAGAATTTTTGAAATATTGGCCTAATTCTCGTGACTTTAATAAACTGGTTATTAAAGCCAAAATGCATGCTAATACATATTTTTTGAAATTTTCTTTGTTGTATGAAAATACAATATGATTTTTTATTTTTGAGAGACTTGACCGTATGCATGAAAACAAAACATTTTTTTTATAATGTCTGGACGAAAACATGGTATTTTAATACCGGATTTGTATCTTTACAGTATAAAAATACAAACTGGTATTGATTAAAATGCAGTAAAAATTGGTGGAAAATCACATATATTTAAATAATTTCTTTGAATATTTTTTTTATTTATTATTTTTTTAATTTTTTTTGCTGGGCCCAACCCGGCCCATATGGCTGGGCTGGACCCCAGCCAACCTGCGTAGCTGGGCTGGATTCAGCCAGCCCAGCATGGTCACTGGCCCATGCCAGCGACCACCTTCAAAAAGGAATTCCCTTGTTGGGACTTGAAACCGGGTCTCTCGGATGAGATCCGGGTAAGCTGACCATCTAGACTGCAAGGCATATTTCTGTCTGATGGCACCATAATATTTTTATCCTTGGATGAACAGGGCGAAAGTTAATTAAATTACCTTCGCTCTGTTAACCATCTTTGTTGCAGTGCGAGAATGAAAAAAGAAAACAAAACAGAGCATTGTAACTAGCGATTTCTGGTGTCGGTTTCCTTATGTTTTCTTTCTGTATTTTACATACTAACATGCATCATCTCATTTTGCAGGGAAACAGAGAAGGGCATCGAACATACCTGATTTTGAGAAGACGAAGACGAAGACGATGGTGGTGCTGGGTTCTCTGCTTCACCGTGTCCTCTGTTTCTGTTCGGTTTGCTTCTTTCTCTCGTTCCTCTTCTCTCCCTTATGCTTGCTCACTATTTCTCCACTCTCTCACTTTTCTTACGTTCTCATAAACTGTCTCACTCCCTTTTTTTTTCCTTCACGGTAGCCTCTCCTCTCTCTCCTCTCTTTCCTTTTTTTGGTGCAGCTCTTCCTCTGGCTTTTATAGCCAGAGGACGCCAGCAATTTTGGTAAGCCGGCGACCATCACGGTGACGAGGGATGTCAGCCGCGATACCCGCCCCATTGAATCGAGAATATTTTCCATAATCGCTGCTAACATCTCCTTCCATTATCGTCACCGATTCACAGCTGTTTGAAGACCATTAATGCTGGAAACGGCGCCGCTTCGGTTCTTCTAATTTGGCCCTTGAAGTTTTCGCTGTTTTATAATCAAACCCCCCGACAAAATTGTAATTGGATCCATTAATGTTAGCGCCTTTTCTGGTTTGATCCTTGGTCTCGAATTATTTCAATTAAGTCCCTAATTGGCTATCAAACTTCAATAATTATGCAATTAAGCCCCTGATTTGACCAAATCAACTCTTTAAAATTATAATTGGACCCCAAAACTTTAATTTCTTCCGATAAAAGCCTAAATTGACTTACAAAATCAATTTTCTTGCAATCAAACCCTCTATAAATTCAATTAAACCTTAGATAAAATTTAATTGAGTCCATAAACGTCTGATTTTGGACTTTTCTTCCTCAAATTGAATTTTTCTTATCAACAGGGCTCTCACTGTCAAATTTCAACCTTTTGCATTTTTGAATCTCCTCAACCAATTTTGGCATTTTATTCGGCATTCCAGCAATCTTTTTATCGCTCCTATTATTTTTTGGATTTCTTTTGATATATATATATATATATATTGTATTTTCTCATTTTCATGTGAACCCAAAAATGGGTAACAACAATGTCTCTGAAGTCAGGAAAGGAGATATGGGATTATATATCTCAAGACCGAATACGAAGGAGATGAAAGGATCCAAGGGATGCAAGTGCTGAACTTGGTACGTGACTTTGAGTTGCAGAAGATGAAAAAGACTGAATCCATCAAAGAGTATTCTGACAGGTTGCTTAACATAGCTAGCCAAGTTAGACTACTCGGCTCATCTCTGCCAGAATCAAGGATTGTCCAAAAAATTCTTGTAACTATTCTTGAAAATTTGAGGCTACAATTACATCATTAGAAAACACTAAGGATATGTCAAAAATCACTTGGTCAAAGATGTTGAATGCATTACAAGCACAGGAGCGAAGAAGGGTTAAGATGCAGGAAGATGATGTTGAGGGAGCCTTATTTGTCAAGCATAAAAAGAATGCAAGAACTACAAGAAAAATAAGGGCAAAAGCCATCAAGGCTCAAATGGAGATTTTAAGGCCAACAACAACAGGAGCAAAGCTGGAAACAAAAAGGGATCTCATCCTCCATACCAACATTGTGGTAGAAAATCTCATCCGCGTTTTAAATGCTGGAGAAGACCAGACGCCAAGTGCAACAAATGCAACCAAATGGGGCATGAAGTTGTTATCTGTAAAAGCAAAAATCAACAACATGGTGAAGAGGCACAGATTGCTGATCAGGAGGAGGAAGATCAATTGTTCGTGGCTACATGTTTCTCTAGCATCGAATCAAGTGAGAGTTGGCTTATTGATAGTGGTTGTACTAACCATATGACACATGACAAGGATCTATTCAGGGAACTAAGGAGCACAAACACGTCAAAGGTTCGAATTGGAAATGGTGAGAACATAACTGTGGAAGGAAAAGGAACAGTTGCAATTTCGACCTGTTCAGGTACAAAGTTCATTTTTGATGTGTTGTATGTTCTTGAAATTGATCAAAACTTGTTTAGTGTTGGACAACTAATTGAAAAAGGTTATAAAGTTGTGTTCGAAGAAAAAAGTTGCTTGATTAAAGATGCAGATGGCCATGTTATTTTCAAAGTAAAAATGAAAGGGAAAAGCTTTGCTCTAAATCCATTGGAGAAGGAGCAAACTGCTTTCCCAATCAAAGAAAATATCATAAAAGTATGGCACAAGAGGCTCGGGCACTATCATCATAAGGGGCTGTTGCAGATGAATCTAAGATGATGGCAAATGATATTCCAGAACTTGATGATCACATTCCTAACTGCAAAACATGTCATTCTGGAAAGCAAAGCAGGAAACCATTTCCCAAAGTAACATGTAGAGCAACAAAGAAGCTGCAATTGATTCATACGGACATTGCAGGCCTACAAAGAACGCCTTCTCTAAAAGGTAGTCTCTATTATGTTGTATTCATTGATGATTTCACCCGTATGTGTTGGATTTTCTTTTTGAAGCACAAGTTAGAGGTGGCTCAAGTCTTCAGGAACTTTAAAGCCAGAGTTGAGAATGAGAGTGGCTGTAGAATTCAAACTCTTAGATCAGACAACGGCAAGGAGTACACCTCTAAATCATTCAGTTGTTTTTGTGAGGAGGTAGGCATTCAACATCAATTAACCACTCCATACACTCCGCAACAAAATGGAGTTATTGAGAGACTGAACAAATTCATTTTGGAGATGACATGATGTATGCTATATGAGAAGAACCTACCAAAGAAGTTCTGAGCAGAAGCAGCAAACACTGTTGGTTTTTGCAAAACAGACTTCTCACAAGAGTCGTGAAGGATCAAACACCCTTTGAGGCATGGTATGGTTATAAACCATCATTGAATTTCCTTAAAATATTTGGATGTTTGTGCTTCACTCTTGTTCCACATATCAAGAGAGATAAACTAGATAAAAGAGCACTTTCAGGCATCTTCATTGGCTACAGCTCGGTTGCAAAAGCTTATAAAGTTTTCTAGCCACAAACTGGAAAAATTGTTATAAGCAGGGATGTGCACTTTATGGAAGACGAAGAGTGGAACTGGGATGATGCAAAGAAGATGGATTCAACCTCAAAAGAGCCAAAGATCAAGTTTTTTGTTTCGAACACAGTGGAACAAAGCATAGGAGACTAGCAGAATGTCATGGCGGATGACACTACCGTTAAAGGCACAAGACTACTTTCTGATGTTTATCAAAGATGCAACATTGTTGTGTGTGAACCTGCAGATTTTGAAGAAGCCAAGATGGATAAAAAATGGATTGCTGCAATGAAGGAGTTGTTCATGATTGAAAGGAACAAAACATGGGAGTTGGTTGATCGACCCCAAAACAAAAGGTAATTGGAGTCAAGTGGGTGTATAAAACCAAGCTTAATATTAATGGCTCAATCAATAAGCATAAGCTAGACTCGTGGTCAAAGGATATGCTCAAATACTCGGTGTGGACTACTCAGATACCTTCGCATTAGTAGCTAGACTCGATACTATCAGGCTCTTACTTGCTTTTGCAGCACAAAAGAATTGGAAGGTGTACCAGTTAGATGTCAAGTCAGCGTTCTTGAATGGTTTTCTGCAGGAGGAGATTTATATAGAGTAACCAGAAGGCTATGTAAAAGAAGGAGAAGAAGACAAGGTCTATCTTCTTAAAAAGGCTCTCTACGGATTGAAGCAAGCTCCAAGAGCTTGGTATAGTAGAATTGATGAACATCTGCACTTGAGATTTGTTAAAAGCTTCTCTGAATCAACATTGTATGTCAAGCACAACGGAGCTAATATTCTTATTATCTCGCTATATGTGGATGATTTGCTCATGACAGGAAACAACACAAGTCTTGTGGAGAAGTTTAAGCAAGAGATGATGGAGGTTTTTGAGATGACAGATCTCGGTTTGATGACCTTCTTTCTTGGAATGGAAATTGAACAGGATGAACATGAAGTCTTTATCTGTCAGAAGAAATACTCCAAGAAGATTCTAAAGAAGTTTAAACTTGAAGAATACAAAGAAATGAGCACTCCTGTGAACCAAAAGGAAAATCTCTATAAAGAAGATGGAACAGACAAGATTGATCAGGCACATTTCAGAAGTATGATTGGTTGCTTGATGTATCTCACAACAACTTGGCCTGACATTTTGAATGTTGTAAGCATTTTATCTCGGTTTATGCACTGTGCAAGTGAATTGCATCTCAAGGCTGCAAAGAGGGTGATTAGATATGTCAAAGGCACATTTGATTTTGGCATTAAATTCACGAGGAGCAAAGAGTTCAAGCTGGTTGGTTACTCAGATAGTGATTGGGGAGGTTCCAATGATGATTTAAGGAGCACTTCAGGCTACTGTTTCACACTTGGTTCTGGTGTTTTTTCATGGAGCTCGAAAAAACAAGAAATTGTAGCTCAATCCACTGCTGAAGCAGAGTTCCTTGCTGCAATAGCTACTGTTAATCAAGCTTTATGGTTGAGGAAGATTTTAATCGATCTTAACTTGGAGCAGAAGGAAAGCACGAAGATTCTTGTTGACAACCAAGCTGCTATTGCTATCTCTTATAATCCTGTATTTCATGGCAAAACTAAGCATTTTAACATTAAGTTATTCTTCTTAAGGGAAGTATAGAAAGATGGAGTTGTTGTTCTTGTCTACTGCAAAACAGAAGATCAGATTGCAGATATTTTCACCAAGCCATTGCCGGTTAGCAAGTTCGAATTTCTGAGGACAAAACTTGGAGTTTGCAGTTCCTAAAGCAATGAGGAGTGTTAGAAGACGTGTTTAGGACTGCTGATGTGGAGTCATAAACACTATTTAGTTGGTTTGAATGTTTCAAAGTTGTTCCTATTTCTTTGGTGTTAGTTATTTCTTTTTGTTATCCATGATTGTGATCATGGTGTAATCTTAGGACCATGATTTTAGTGGGTTGTTATTAATCAAGCTATAAATTGTAATGCTTCAGACGTTAATATGTAATTCAGTCTTTAGCTTAAAAATATATTGCTCTCCATTTCTATTTGACTTGACTGTAGCAATACTCTGTTTCTTCTTTCCTTATCCTAAAAACAACTACACCATTTCAGAGTGAAGAAATGCATTTTCTTTGAATAGGATAGACATGCCATCAACCTCCAGCGCTACCGTAGAGAAATGGCATGATTCCCGGTTAGCTGCTCTTTACTTAGATGAAGCTGATGTCGTGGGAATTGAGAACCCAAAACATCTACTAGTTTCGTGGCTTGTAGTAGGAGAAGAAAAGCTCTCCAGTATCTCTGTGGTTGGAATGGGTGGGTTGGGAAAAACAACCCTCGTAAAGAAAGTCTATGACAGCCACCGCATCAGAAGAAGCTTTGATACCCATCTTGGGTAACAGTTTCCAAATCATTTGCATCCACGGAGCTTCTACGAGTTGCTCTGCAGGGGTTTCTGGTGACAGCAAACGAACCTGTTCCGGATAATTTGCAATCAATGACTGACTTCCAATTAATTGATGCTCTAAGAAATTATCTATGGAGAAGGAGGTATGTCATTGTTTTGGATGATATATGGACTGTAAACGCTTGGGAAACAATAAAGTATGCATTTCCTGATTGTAACTGTGGTAGTAGAATTATCTTCACTACACGTTTAAGTAACTTGGCTGAATCTATAGAGAACACTAGTCATGTTTATGAACTCCAAGCTTTAGCAGAAAATGAAGCTTGGATCCTCTTTTGTATGAAAGCCTTCAGAGGGGAACATAAGGCTGTATATGCCCTCCAGAACTGGAAGAGATGTCTCGAAATATCTTAAAGAAGTGTGAGGGACTGCCACTTGCAATTGTAGCAATAGGAGGCCTACTGTCGAAGAAGAAAAACGGAGGTTTGGAATGGAAGAACGTCCATGACTGCCTAGCTACAGAATTGAAAAGTAACGACGACCTTGGGAGTCTACGTAGAATACTTCAACTAAGTTATGATAATCTTCCTTACTACCTCAAACAGTGTTATTTGTATTTAAGTGTTTTTCCAGAGGATTATTTGATAAAAAGAATGAAGTTGATCCGGCTATGGATAGTTGAAAGGTTTGTGGAAGAGGAGCAAGGCTTTACAATGGAGGAAGTAGCAGAGGAATACCTTAATGAACTCGTGAATAGGAGTTTGATCCAAGTGGTGGAGATGAATTATTTTAATAGGGTCAAGACATGTCGTGTTCATGATCTAATGCGAGAAATCATTCAAATGAAATCCAGGGAAGAATCTTTTGTTATGATGGCAAACGGAACAAGAATCAGCTAGACTGAGAAAGTTCGGCGTCTGTCAATCCATGAGAACTCCGAGGAAGTACAATCAGATATGAGATTTCCTTATCTATGGTCTTTGTTGTCATTTTCTTCACATCATTCTTTTGAGATAGGTTTTCGCAATTACAAGCTGTTAAGAATATTGAATTTAGATCGAGCTCCCCTTTCCAGCTTCCTACCTGAATTGGTTGAACTGATTCATTTGAGATACTTAAGTTTGAGATGGACCATGATAATGAGCATCCAGAGTCCATTAGGAAGCTTAAGTTTGAGATGGACCATGATAAGTGAGCTTCCAGAGTCCATAAGGAAGCTCAAGTACTTGGAAATACTTGATTTGAAAGGGAGTCCTGTGTCTTCTTTGCCTGCTGGGATCACTCAATTGACATGTCTTTGCCAGCTCCGTAACTATCGACACAGTTTCTAGTCATCATCGTTCTTCCCTGACACTCATGGAATGAGAGTTCCATCAGGAATAGGAAGATTGACTAGCCTGCAGAAATTGGGAAGCGTTGAAGTGAATGAAGATTATGAATTAGTCAGGGAGTTGGGAAAGCTAACTCAGTTGAGAAGGCTGGGCATTTTAAAGCTAAGAGAAGAGCAGGGAATCGATCTATGTTACACTTTGGACAGGTTGAAACACCTTACTGCTTTGTATCACTAAACACTGAATTCTTACAATTTGACTCTCTTTCATCTCCTCCAAAATATCTCCAACGGCTATATCTCAAATGTAGTTTTCCAGCTTTACCAGGATGGATAGCTTCACTCCAGTATATTTCCAAGCTAGTGCTTCAATATTCTAATTTGAAATGTGATCCTCTCTAGGCCCTCCAGAAATTGCCTAGTTGGTGGTGCTTGAACGCTGTCAAGCTTATGCAGGGGAAGAACTGTGTTGTGATCCTAGTGGATTTTCAAAGCTGAAGAAGCTGCGTCTTCATGAACTGGGGAGATTGCGGCGCATCAGAATAGCAAAAGGATCAATGCCTGGGTTAGAGAGGCTAGACATCACAGCATGCACGGTGCTAGAAACTGTGCCGGATGGGATTGAAAACCTGAAAAATATAGGAGACCTGGTTCTGTGGTATATGCCTTCAACATTCATCAAGACAATAGAGAGGTACCGTGGTGAAGATTTCTGGAGAGTTCAACATATCACAACAATCACCCGTATCTACCAGAGGCTGGGGAGATGGGTTTCTGAAACTCTTCTGTGATTAGAGGGGTAAACTACGGAGAGGACTACAGTTTCAGGAAAATCATGATCTCTGCCAAGTTCCTCGGGTCTGGATAGACGTTTCCTCCAATGCATCTACCTGTTTTGTTTTTACATTTTTTTTTTAATTTTACAGCACCATTTGCTACTGAACATATATAGTGCTTGCATGATTTCTAATTAGACTGCCTCTTGCATGGAAAATATACCATTCTGAGCCTCAGAAAACAGAAAACTGCTGCTCTTCCCTCCTCTTCTCTGCTCCTTTGTCTCTGTTTTGCTGTTGTTGAATCTTCCACCCTGCTATCTTGCCCATGTTTGTCACCACTAAATTCCGGACACCGTCAATTTCTAGACATCAATACGAGTATATTTGGGATTTGTCAAATGTTTATTTTATATTTTATCAAATTTTCACTACTTGAGTTCGTTTTGCAAGTTCACATCAACTTTTTTTACGCTGGTTTTGTTTTATTCGTTTTGTATTAATTTTACTATTCTGCTTTCACTTAAGGGGGAATAAATGACATAACCAGTCCAGGGAAAGTTAACAGCTTCAAGCCCTCGTCTGTACAATTTTACTATTAAACAAGAAAAAAAGGTTCCAAACCTATGAAGTAGAAGATCATTATTTATTGGACTACAATTTTACTACCTTTGATGGCTCCTTGTTTCGGGTTTAATTTCATTATTCCTCGCAAGATTTCAAATGGATTATTACTTTGAAATCCTAAACTTAATTTGTTATTAAAATAAAAAGATAAATCATTGAACCCATCTTTTAACTTTGTAACGAGGACGCAGAGTATCCAACTTTGAACCACAAAGACAAACCGAGGTGAAACAAAGTGATTCGCCAATAGTATAAAAAACTGTGACTGCCCAAACAAGGGAAGGAGTTGCGAGTATTCCTCCAGCCACCACGTCGTCCTCTGCCCTAATTGTGAGAGGAAACACTGCCATTAAAACCAGAAAAACCACTCTGAGCAACTAAAGCAGATTGAGGCTGCATAGTATTAGCAATAATACTGCAGCATCATCACAGGATCAGCAACAGCAGCAGCATCACCAAAGCAGTAGCAGCAGCTGTATCACAGCATCCCCTGAAGCAACATCACAGGAGCAGCAGCATCACCGAAGCAGCAGCAGCAGCAGCATCATAGCATCTCCTGACCAAATCTTGATCAACTCCTGTCACGCCAACATCCAAGATTGCAGGGAAAATATTCCAACGGCTACTACACTCCAGAATGGCAACTCATCATACATGGAAACTACAGCTGCATGCAAACCAGAAACAAATCAGCCACCATAATCAAGAAAATACTCCAACGGCTACTACACTCCAGAATGGCAACAAGTCAGAGACAAATCAGCCTCCATAATCAGGAAATCCTGTAACTATAGAAACAACTGTAATTATAGAAACAAATACAACTATGGAAAGTCAATAGTTACTCTGTTTCTTATTTATATATATTTACATCCTGCACATATGTTTGCAGTGTGTGCTTACGCCCTGTTTTGTTATACTAATAAAAAGTAGAAGAGAATTAATTCAGAGATCATCTCCGCTGCTTGTTCTCTTCCTCTGCCATATTTTTCTCTCATAGGAGTAGGCGACAATGGTGCAATGGTGCAAATACTAAATATTCTTGTAATTATGTCATTAACTAAGATAGTTTAATTGTAACCTAAATATTCTTGTAACTATGTCATTAACTAAGATAGTTTATTTGTAACCTAGTTTAGATGATCTTGTATTAATTACACTTAGCATATATGTTTTCCTAAAATCAAGGACAGAATCGGACCATTAGTTGCTGTTTTAGGTCCGAATTCTAGTCCATATATAATTGTACAATTCCATCAATAGAGGAACAAGATTAGAGATTGTTACCTAGTTTAGATGGTAGACTCTTTGTTCAACTATTGGGAATTCTGAAAAGCTTATGGAATGAATTGGAGATGTATCGCCCTCACTGTTGATGCTACTGTCCTACGGAAAAGAACAGAACAAGACCGGATTTTCCAACTTTTGGCAAGCCTTAGTCCAGATTTTGAAGACCTGCGCAGTCATATTTTAATGAATTCAAAACTGCCATCGATCTCTGAAGTCTATTTGTGCAACCATCCAGCGTGAAGAGATCCACAGGAAGGTGATGAGCCGTGATGTTAATTCTGGAGCTGCTGACACTCATGCTTACCATGCCAAGGTAATGCCTCGTAATGGGAATTCTGGCTTGTCTGATTCCCGTGCTCAACCACGACAAGTAACTGATGCAAGAACATTCAAAGGGAAACAATCAGACCTGAAGTTCAGCTTTTGTCATAACACTGGACACTTGACAAAACGTTGTTGACAGCTTCATCCAGAGATTAAACCCAGGTTTTCTAAGGATTAGTGAGGATACCAGAGATGACCATCTAATTATAAGTCACATATAGCGCTCATTCCACCGAAAACTTCATTACAAATCTTCCTGCCCTGATACATGACTTTGCTAATTACCTGCAAGACAAACATGGTCACATGAAGCAACAAGATGGAGCTGCTGGACATGATCAGAATCAGCCAACTGCACTCCTCGGCCACCTCACTGAATTTCTAGCTGAAGCAGACCCAAAAACCAGCCAAGGTATTTTGATTGCCTTTATGACTGCATTAGAACTTGAAAATTTGCATGATCTTTGGATTGTTGATTCGGTGCTACAGATCATATGTCTAACAAATTAAGTGATATTCTTGATCTTGAACAATTCACATCTCCTATCTTTGTATCTGTAGCTAATGGAAAGGGTTCTTATGTGAAGGGGAAGGGAAAAATCAAAATAATCTTTGATAAAATCATGTTTGATGTCCTATATGTTCCCTCTTTTCCTTTCTAATTGCTATCAGTCAGTAAGTTAACTTCTATTTTAAATTGTGATGTAATTTTCATTCCTTATAAGGTTATATTTCATGACCGATTAACCAATGAGATGATTGGTAAAGGTTTTTTCCTGCATGGTCTCAACTATTTCTCTCATGATTCTCGAGTTTCCAAGGGATTTCAAGCTAGTTTCAAATCATCGCATGTAAGTGATAGTACTTACATGTGTTCTGAACCACGTGGCAAATTGTCCATCTTGTAATTAAAAGATTTGGGATTCGGTCAGCTGTGAGTTATTGGACAACAAATATTGTCGATGTTGCCTGCAAGGTTGTTCTAAATTATATGAGTTTATAATATTACAATATATAAATAGTATATTATTAACAAAGTTTAATTAGTAGTACATATACTTACTGAATAAAAGGTCTCAGCTCATCACAGTTAAATAGAACATAATTGTGTACTTGTCTGAACTCTATTTTCGACAAATATCTTCTCCTTACGGTATTTTTAGGTGTGGGTCGTCCAGGATTGGAGAATATTGACAAGTTCTCAGTAGAAAGCACTTCACCACCATCATCATGTCGTGGAACGCGATTGAATCTCATTCTCAAATGAGGTTCGAAATAGTACGAGATAAATGTTGAGATCTTCTCAATAATATAGGCCTCACATATCAAAGCCTTAACATGTGCCTTGTTCTTAACCTTTTTTTTAGATTGAACAAGTACCTGCATTGAATTAATAAAATATTTTCAATTAAGAAAAACAAAGAAAATACTTTTATATATGAATTACATTGCAACTGTAATATCTAACCGTTCGAATGGGTACATCCATCTATACTGAACCGGTCCTCCAACTTTTGCCTCGAATGATAGATGCATGGAGAGATGTTCCATTGAGTCAACAAATGATGGAGGGAATATCATCTCAAGTTTGCATAGTATCTCGACGGTATTTGTTTCAAGCCTCTCAATGTGATCAACATTCAACTTGCCCAAACTGATTTCCCAAACTTCTCCTTCTTCACAAACAATTCATGATCCCTTAGTCTACACTACAGTCTACAACAGGTAGGACTTTGCCTTGACAATAATTGTTGGCTTATATTTGATTCCTTTTGTTTTTGGATTTAGGACAAAGCCACATAGATGATCCTTTATAGAGGCTTGTGCAGTAATGGACTGTATCCTATCCACTCCTTCTCAACTTCAAAATCACAACAGACATATCAAGTTAAGGCATTTCTTGGCCAACTCGTTCAGTCTAATTTGTGGCATCATAGGTTAGGTCATCCAACAAATCATGTTGTTTCTCTTATGTTAAATAAGGCTGGTGTACTTGTTCCCAAAACCTCCTTATCTATGATGTGTCATACATGTCTCGAGGGGAAATTTAGCAAACTACCTTTTCCACAGCATGTCAATAAGTTTGTAACTCCCTTTGAAACTATTCATACTGATTTGTGGGGTCCTGCACCATATATATCAGTTGATTGTTATAAATATTACACCATCTTTGTAGATGAATGTACCAGATATTGCTGAATTTTTCCATTAACAAATAAGTCTGATTTGTTTTATACATTTTGTAATGTTTTGAATTAAAGGGATAGGAAAAGGCTACAAAGCCCTTGAAGGCTTAGATGTAGGAATAAATTAAATGAGGGGTATTGTAGTAATTGTATAAAGAGATGATAAATATAAATAGAAGGAAAAAAAAAAGAGAAGAGAAATCTGAATATTTTGAGAGAGAACCGGCAGGAGTGAAGGGAGAAAGAAGAAGAAGAAAAGAAAAGAGGGAAATTAGAAAGGAAATAGAAAGGAGTTGGAGGAAATAAGTAAAAAGGTAAGATTATGTATAAATATGTGTTAATTAAGCTTTAATTTTGGTTTTGATAAATGTTAGGGTTATGAAATTTGTGTTTTGGGTTTGATTGATGATTTAATTTGAATGTTATAGAGTTAATTGTTATGGGTATTTGATTATTTGGATGATTTTGAGAGATTGAATTGAAAGATGATGATTTTGAGTTATGATTTTGTTTGAATGGTGAAATTGTGTTAGGAATTTGGAGAGAACAGTAGGTTTTTGTTAAAAATTCTGGGTTGGAGGTTGAAGATGACAAAATTTCGGTTTGGTCCCTCAATTTTGGAAAATTACATTTTAGTCCCCAAACTTTGGAAAATTACAGATTGGTCCCTGGAGCCTATTCCGAGAATCTGAAAAGAATAACATATGAATTATGGGCAGAATTACTGTATAGATATGAAAATTTAACACTTTCAATTTGGTCCTCCAATTTGACAAAAATTACAATTTGACCCTAAAAAAATATGATAAATTACAGATTAGTCCCTAGCTATAATATTACCTTTTTCAGATTGGTTTGATGAATAATTGAGGATTATTTAGTGAATTATTACCAATTTTATTATTTTTTTTATTATGGATTAGATTTCGGGAAAACCGTTAATGTTGGGTTTTTAGGAAAGGTTGACTAGTTAGTTCAAAAACATATAGGGTTATGGAATACACCCTTAGATAAGTGTATTAAATAGGTTATATATATTCTTTTGAGTCATTCTTAAATATGTCTCCTTTATATTCAGATAATCCTGATATTCTACCGGCGGGACGTCAGTAGGATTTTCTTCGATATCAGCTTTGAGTTTTGTTGCTTTCGAGTCAGGTGAGTGGATAATTTTCCATATGCATGAGAAATATTATAAATATTTGATTTGTTAATATGAATTGGATCATGCTTCTTGATAATATATATGTTGATTATTATCCTTGTTTTGATAAAGCATGATCAATTGTTGAATCTGAATTATTGATATGAACCAATATATATTTTCTGAATTGACTTCTGAATTGATAGCTCCTCATTTGATTGATGTCATGAGTTGAGCCTTGAGATATGAACATGTCTGTTTGATTATGATTATGAACCTATGGTATACCAGTCAGAATACCCATGCTAACAGGGTAGTGTTAGTCTTTGTGCACATCGTATCTGAACCCTAGTTGGTCGGGGGAGTCACCAACCTGTGTGGACTGATCATCCCACAGTACGGAGCCTCATGCTCATTGCATTTTGATTTTCTGACGAGCTTTACCTTCTGATATTCTTGTTATGGCCAATTTGAGAAACATTTCTAATAGAACCTAAAGCCATACTTGTATATATATTTCTCATTGTTATATTACCTCGTGTGTGTATATTGAACGTTATCTACTCACTGAGTTGTTGAACTCACCATCTCATTATTTATTCTTTTCAGGCTTATAGCTTGATAGCAGGTCATTTTGTTGGACCTTCAGAACCTGCTCTTTGGTTGTACCTTGTACCTTTCCTTTATGTTTAGTTAGTGCTCCAAAACTCTGAACTTATATAAACTCTTGTATTAAGACAATTAAATTATATTATGAAGTTGATTTTGTTATTAATGCTGCGTTGAACTCTGATTGAGTTAGGATAAGTTTGTGTGTAAGTTTGGGTTCGCATAGGTATGGAACCTTGGAGGGGAACCTTGCCTATGTGCCGGTCATGGATCCGGGATTCGGGTCGTGACACATTTGTTGCCTTTTATTCCTTTGTTGTTACTCAATTTTCTACCATAATTAAAACTATTCAAACTGGGGAGGGGGGGATACCAACACTTAGCAAACTACCTTTTCCACAGCATGTCAATAAGTTCGTAACTCCCTTTGAAACTATTCATACTGATTTGTGGGTCCTACACCAGATATATCAGTTGATGGTTATAAATACTACACCATCTTTGTAGATGAATGTACCAGATATTGCTGGATTTTTCCATTAACAAATAAGTCTGATTTGTTCTATACATTTGTTGCCTTTTATTCCTTTGTTGTTACTCAATTTTCTGCCACATTTAAAACTATTCAAACGGGCGGGGGGGGGGGGGGGGTGCCAACACTGGATTGAAACATTTTTTCCTTGAAAAGGGCATTTCACATCACCTCTTTTGTCTATATACTCTTAAACAAAATGGGATAGCTGAGAGGAAACATAGACATATCATTGAAACCACTATCACCTTATTACAAATAGCCAAATTGACAAAGAACCAGATGCCAGAAATCTGTTCTTTTTCCATAATCTAGAGAATTATTTTTAGGGTCGCCGCGATGTCGGGTGCGACAGGATGGCGACTCCACTAGGGACCTTAGGATTAAGCTTTGTCTTTTGTCTTATTATTGCTATTTTATTTGTTGTGTTTATTTGTTTATTTTTTCTACATTTACTGCTTTAGCATGCATCCTTGTTTATGTTGCCATGCATCATTTTGAGAGCACACACTTTACATCCTAGGATAAGTGGGGGAGTAACGGTACCCCAATGGCTTTAGCCTGGGTAAGACTTGTGAAACCATCCAACTCTCGCTTGATTGTTTACTTGGAAGTGGTTGATATGCCAAACTGATATTACTCAGGGCCTCTATTTTCACACTACTTGTAAGCCTCATATCGACCTTTCATGGACGATCACTGAGCATGCGAGAGACCCTTTGAAACTAGATAATGACCAACCCCTTGATGCACTCAACAATTAGGATCTTCCCACTAGGTTGTCACCCCGTGAAGGGCAAGTTTGCATTTCATACACATATTTTTAATCAACATTTTTTGCATAATTCCATGATTTACATTTAGCAGGTTGAAATATAGGTTCCTCATTGAAACCCGCCTATAACACTCGTTCGAGAAAAAGACAAATGGAAAACGAAGAAAGAGCCTAGTTGGAAGCCCAACATCAAAAAGAGATGGATAATCTTAAAGAAGAAGTCGCAAGGCTTACTAGTCTACTCGAGTAGGCCTTGAGAGATAAATCCGAAAAAGCAACACTTATAGCTCAGCCTGAAGATATGCATATAACTCATTTCGATCCACAGAATCTGGGGGCAAATAGGGTGTCATCTGAATTTCAACAAGCTATGCATTTCCAGCCAGCATACCCCTCAAGAATTTCGTCTACCATTGATTCCACCGAGAAAGAATCTCAAAAGGGTAAGATGGTAAAAGAAGAGGGTTTGGAAAAATGGACTGCCTTAGAAGAGAGGATAAGGGCAGTTGAGGGAAACCATTTGTGTGACCTAGTGAAAGCTGTCAATATGTGTTTGGTACCTAACATAGTCATTCCTAAGAAGTTTAGGGTGCCAGAATTCATTAAATATACAGGAACTCAATGCCCTGTAACTCATCTCAAGGCATACTGCAACAAAATGGCTGAGGTGGTTGATGATGAGAAATTGTTGATTCATTTCTTCCAAGACAGGTTAAGTGGCGCTGCCCTCACTTGGTATATGCGATTAAATAATACCAAGGTTAAAAAGTGGAAGGATTTAGTTGATGCCTTCATGAGGCAATATAAGTTCAATATAAACGTGGGCCCTGATCGGTCAAGCTTGCAAGCTATGGAAAAGGACAACAAGGAGTCCAAAGAGAATACACTCAAAGGTGGCGTGAGGCTGCCGCATAGGTTAACCCTTCTTTGTTGGAAAAGGAGATGATCAACTTGTTTGTCAACACTTTCAAGGCCCCGTACTTTGAATACCTGGTTGGAAGCTCTGCGCAACATTTCACTGACCTGATTGTTATAGCTGAGAGGATTGAACAAGCCATTGGGTTAGGTAAAATTGTTGATCCAACTGAAAAGAACGGTTTCACTAAAAAAGAAAAGGACACTGAAGGTGGTTGTCAAGGCACTTATCGTTCCTATAGCTGATTTCTTCATACCGACTCCTAGAAATCAAATATCTTGAAGAAAAAGTGGTTGTCAAGGCACTTATCGTTCCTATAGCTGATTTCTTCATACCGACTCCTAGAAATCAAATATCTTGAAGAAAAAGCTACGGTGATATTAGGCCAAGAATGGTCTGCATATGGCTTCAACTAACTGCTGAAAAGATACCCTTGTTAAGAAGAATGAGTGATTGAAAGATTCCAGAAATTCCAATCAATGATCACTAAATGTTTAGCCCCTTTATGTGTTATCATGCCAGTATTCATGTTGGTATAAGATCTTTGTTGTTGAACTTATTTTCCTAAGCTTCAATGAAATAATGAGTTTGTCATTCAATCGTGTTCACGACCAAGCATTATTCATCTGATTAAGAGAGTTTTCTTATAAGAACTCACGAATACACCTTTGAAGCCTCGCGTGATCTCATAGACGCAATTCATCTCTTGTTCCATTTCCCTATTGGAGTTTTAAAATTTTGATCTGGCGTTTTGATTTCAAAAATAGTTTGATGTTTATTCAAAAACAATATTTTTCACATTCTACTTGTAGAATGACAAGTGAATCAAGCAACTCCATCATTGAGGTGACTAAATTATAAACCAAAAAAAAATTGAAAAAAAAAAGAAAAAAAAAGAGAAAGAAATGAATAAACACCCTTACCCCATGACTCTTGAATCATGTGTTTTTAAATGTATGAATAATGGTATGTAGTGAACTCGTTGCTCATGATTTATGAAATGCATCTTTGCAAAGACCAAACCATCACACTAGATGAGGTCAAAGTTTATTGATCTTAACTGCTTGCGCTTGAAATGAGGAAAGGCCATCTTTGTTATTCCTTTCACGTTCTGAAATAAGTACATCCCTTGCTACCCCTTTTTTTGAGCCTATATAATTTTTCTTTTATGAAAAAAAATCCCGACTAGGATCACACCCCACACTGGGAGACAAGAGAAAATTTCAATGAGAAGAGAGAAAAAGCTGTGAGAAAGCCAAAAGGCATAAAGAGCTCAAGAAACTCAAATGCTAGGGGGCATGCTCAAATCACTAGAAAAAGTGACATCCAAGATAAAGTGAGTATGCCCTAGCAAAGCAATAAAAAAGAAAAAAACAGTAAATCAAAGAAGAGCGGCAAAAGAAAATATGAATGACGACAAGAGTCAAACTGTTGATAGTGATCCTCAGTCTTTGAAACCCTGAAACACTCTTTGAGCCTTATGAATCCTTTTCTTTCATAACCAAGAACCACAACCTACGTTATGTCCCTATAGAAGTCCTTTCTAATCAAGCAAGCAAGCAACCTAGAACAATAAACAATGCTCTCAAAATGCAAAGAATACTTTTTTCATAAGATTCATGACATCAAGAATAAACTACTCATTATTATTCATTTTGATAAAAATGAATGTTCAAAAAGAGTCAAATTTTACTCATATAAAACCTCGAGCTTTTTCTCGAGCCCTTCACTTTGAAACAAAAGGTCACCTCATGATGTATTTTCACCGAAGACCTCATTGCCAAACACAAGAGCACATAATCTCTTTTCCAAAAAAGAAAATAACCAAGGAGTTGTAAGATTTCAAAAGCAAATTATCTTAGACTCACATCGAAACAATTTTTGTTTTCAAAATGCAAGATCAAGATTTCAAGATTTATTCTGGACCCATATTCCTTCACCAAAATGAACAAAAAGAGAAATGAGAGAATGGTCTTTTAAAACCATTATTTGTCCAAGTCGCTGGCAAAGCACACTTGGAGGCAATGAGCAGTACAAGGGGCAACGTTGTATTTTCTCTTCTAGAAAAAGAGAGGAATATTTCCTACAACAAGACAAGGGGGCATTTTGGTTTATGAAAGACAGTTTGATCCTTTCAGCAAGTGACACCGAATGTTTTTAGTATCGAGACGAGGAGTAATGAATGATCCTCTCAAATTATTTGACAAGACAGAAAATCTCTAGCAAGCAAGTGGGTCACGATGGGCACCACAAAGGCTAAGTTGTGTAAACAAATCTGGAAATAGACTTACGTGGGCCAATTCGAGTAGGCTAGAAGCCAAGTGACAAAGAGGACTCAAATCAGAGGTAGCGAATCCTCATCAGTTAAGCAACAAGAAGACTGAGAAGAAATGGGGGCCTATATTTCAAAACAGGTAAAGATGCATGCATATCATCTAAACTTTGAGACATTGGACTATGAGTTTTGCAAATTTCAGATGAGGAAATTCCAACGGAATCCATCAAGTGGAAGGCCAACTTGAAATGGCCAAAGATCGAAATTGTTATTGAAAATTTTTCATTTTTGAGAATTTTTCAACCTGAGCAGGCCGCCCATGAGAATCAGGCCAACTGAAAAATCTCTGTGTTTTTCCACCTTTAATCGCGCCTTTGAGCCCTCGTTTCTCTTCGAGCGCGCCTTTGAGCCCTCGCATTTTCTCAAGCGCGCCTTTGAGCCCTCACTTCCCTTCGAGCCCTCGACCATCCTTTTGAGTGCGCCTTCGAGCCCTCATTTTCCTTTCTCCTTTTACTTGGGTAGGTCACCCATTACAATGAGACCTTTTATTTTTTACTTGGGCATGTCACCCATTACAAAGAGACCCTTTTCTTTGTATTTGTCAAAAAAAAAAAACAATTTCCTCGTTTTATTCTTCATCGGGCAGGTCGCCTGGAACAATTAGACCACTCGCGAAACCCTTTTCGCGTTTTACTCTTCCTATCGGGCAGGTTGCCTGGAACAATTAGACCACTCGCGAAACCCTTTTCGCGTTTTATTCTTCATCGGGCAGGTCGCCTGGAACAATTTGACCACTCGCGAAACCCTTTTCGCGTTTTATTCATCGGGCAGGTCGCCTGGAACAATTAGACCACTCGCGAAACCCTTTTCGCGTTTTACTCTTCCTATCGGGCAGGTCGCCTGGAACAATTAGACCACTCGCGAAACCCTTTTCGCGTTTTATTCTTCATCGGGCAGGTCGCCTGGAACATTTTGACCACTCGCGAAACCCTTTTCGCGTTTTATTCTTCATCGGGCAGGTCGCCTGGAACAAGTAGACCACTCGCGAAACCCTTTTCGCGTTTTATTCTTCATCGGGCAGGTCGCCTGGAACAACTTGACCACTTGCGAAACCCTTTTCGCATTTTACTCTTCCTATCGGGCAGGTCGCCTGGAACAATTAGACCACTCGCGAAACCCTTTTCGCGTTTTATTCTTCATCGGGCAGGTCGCCTGGAACAATTTGACCACTCGCGAAACCCTTTTCGCGTTTTACTCTTCCTATCGGGCAGGTCGCCTGGAACAATTAGACCACTCGCGAAACCCTTTTCGCGTTTTATTCTTCATTTGGCAGGTCCCCTGGAACAATTAGACCACTCGCGAAATTCTTCGCGTTCTTTTATCATCGGGCAGGTTGCCCAAATTTGATCCATTTAAAAAAAAAACAAAACAAAAAAAAAACAAAAAAACAAAAAAAACAAAAAAAGTGGGTCGTCTTCCAAATGACTTGTTTCCTGATTTCTACATCTCTCTGTAAAGGTCGTGTGTCAATCTACTGTTTTCGAAGTTTTCAAGACTAAAAAAAAAAAAAAGCAAAAGTTCTTTCTGTATCTACTTTTCTTTATAAATTTACTACACAAAGCTAAAGGAAAATGAAATTTTCCAATATCTTTGCATAGTAAATATTATAAAAAGGGGGCAACTGTCATAACCCAATTTTTGACCATTTTATTTTAATAATTATTATTATTTTATTTATTGAAAATGATAAAAAAATAATAATGATGAAAAAAACAAGTAAAATGAAATAAATGAAGAATGAATTAAAATTTGGGTTAAAGGCAACATGATTGGAAGTTTTGGGGTTTAATTAAACTTTGGAATTAATCTAATTAATCCAATCAAGGGTTTAATTGGAGAATTGATAAGTTTTGAGACTTAATTAAGCTTGGAATTAATTTAATTAATCCAATTACGGGTTTAATTGGAGAATTGATAAGTTTTGAGACTTAATTGGACTTGGATTTAATTAAATTAATGAAATCAAGGACTTAATTGAAGAAATAGCAAAGTTTGGGGTTTAATTGGGGTCCAAATTGCAAAAATTAAAATCCAAGGACCAACTTGAAAATCGCGCAGAAATGTAAGGATCCAATTATATTTTAAGCAGGGGTTTGATTGCAAAATTAGAAGAATCACAAGGACCAAATTCGTAGCCAGCAAAACGGGGTCGTTTTGCAACGACTGTTCACCGTCTCTCTACTCTGCAACGGCTCTGCCATTAAAGGCAGAGGCGCTTCGTCCGTTGGCAATGATGGCAGACGTTTTCTTCATTCAAATTTGTCGGTTACGGATCATTTAGGAGGGGGGCAGCCGTTACCACCGAGGCTGCCGCTGGTTCTATAAAAGCGGAGCAAAGGCGACCTCGCGAAAGGGGACCAAGGCAAGACAGAGGGAAGAAACCCAGCAAAACACAGACAAAAAGAAAGCCAAGAACGAAAAAAAAAAAGAACGAAAAGCACCGAGGAGCCCCGAGAAATCAACCCAGAAACCAGAGGAAAGAACAAAAGAAAGAGAGAAGGAGAGAACAAGAGGACAGCACACACAGTGACGAGAATTATCTTTGAAATTGTCCTCGTCCCTGCAAACAAAAGAAAGACCCGTATTCATTCAAAGAATACTCACAGCAGACCGGCATCATCTTAGTAGTTTTAAAAGCTACTGAGAAAGCAAGAAGGAAAGCACATACAAGTGATCATAAAAGGAAGACAAGGGGAGACAGTAGGCAAGAATCATCATCGGCGTTGCAAACGTTTTCTCCAGAAGCAGGTATGACTTCATCCCCTTTGTATCTTCATTTCAAAATGTAATTGTTAGTGTTACAAGAACACTGTGTGAAGGTAATTTAATTACCTTCACCAGTGTTCACGCACGCATGACCAATTCACGCGTGCTTTTTAGTTTTTGCCCAGCCGGGTCACTGGCTTGGGCCAGTGACCGGGCCGGGCTGGCTGGGTCCAGCCCCAAAAATAATAAAAAATATAAAAGGCAAAAAAAATATAGAAAAAATAAAAAACAGAAAAATAAAAAAGGGTAGAAAAAATAAAAAATGTGTATGCATGAATAAAAATAATGTAAATTTATTGGTTTATTCACTGACGCCAGAGTCGGGAATAAAAATACCGGTTTAAATTTATATTATTTTTATTCGTTGTATTTTATTTTATTTAGCTAGAAAAAATAAAAAAATATGTGCATGCGTAAAAATAAATTTATTTTATTTGTTTATTCGCTGACGCCAGAGTCCAGAATAAAAATATTGATCCAAATTTATTTTATAGCTACGTAATATTTACCAACGCCAGAGTTGGAATTATTCGTAGTTGAATATTCACTGGCGCCAGAGTCAGGAATATTGCAAGTAAACCATCAGAGCACAAACCAATAAATATTTAGCAATTTAAGACAAAATCAGCAATGCAGTCTGCCTTAGGCAGAACGTTTAAGGGGTGATAATATCTTCCCTTTTACGTAACCAATCCCGTACCATAGAATCTCTGTTGACCAGTTAGGGTTCCTAGTGACCATAATACTAGGTGGTGACTCCTTAAACAAGACATTTTTCCTTAAAAGAACAAGATGCTAGAAATCTGTTCTTTTTCCATAATATAAGAAGATTATTTTTAGGGCCGCCGCGATGTCGGGTGCGACACCTGGGATGAAAGAAGGCGATGAATAGTGGAAACGGCGACGTTTTCTTGACAAAAATGGATATTTCCAATTTGCCTTCTAAACTTCTGACATTTAGGGTGCTATTTACATAACTATCGTTGGTTTTTAATTTAATCAATTCAATTTTTAGTTGACTCTTTAACTTTTAATTCTTTCAAAATTACCCCTAGAAAAATCAATTAATCCCCCTATAGTATCACCATCTATTCACTTTGATCCTCGAACCCCAAACTTTGGTATTTCTTCAATTAAACTCTTGATTGTATTAATTAATTAAATCAAAGTTTAATTAAATCCTCAAACTTTCAATTCTTCTAATTTTTTTTTATCAAATTGACTCCCAAAATTATAATTCGATCCTTATTAGTCCCCAAACTTTTAATTTGTGTTATTTTAACACCATCTTCAATTCATTTATTTAATTATTATTATTTATTATTTGTTTTTGAAAAATTCAAAAATTGGATTATGACACATGTTATTGTTTGTTTTAGATATTGTAAAATTATATTTGTTTGTAAATTGATGAAACTTATATTAATTTTTTTACTCAAGTGTTTTATGATGAAATAAATAATGGCTTATTTAATAGGATCATTTTATATTTTGTTAATTTTATTGTAGAGTTATAATTTGTTATAAATGTGTAGAAATTTGAATTTATGTAGATATATAATTGATAATGAATTATGAGAACTATTAAAATAGATTGAATAAAATTGAGCTAAACCAATATTTTTGAAATTTTATTTAGTTAATATAGTTAATTAATAAATGTTGTCATCATTATATATTTAAATAGATTTGATATAAATAATGGATGGATCGAGATTTACCCCAGGGGTTGAAGATGATGGATTATTGTAATGGGGTTTAAGGTTTTATTAATTATACATTATCTAGCTTGAGAAATATTAGTAGATGCGGTATTAAATGTCCATGTAAGAGGTGTAAGAATAAAAAAATCAATTTAGATGTTGTAACGATTCATGTTCTACAAAAAGAGTTCATAGAGAAATACTTGTGTTGGTATGCACACGGAGAACCATAGGTTTCTTAACATATCGTGGTAGAGAGGATGATTAAGTCAACTTTTAGTGTTAGCAACATGTATGGAGTTGTAGATGACAACAATAATCCTTATAGGGATTTGATTATGTATGCAATGAGAATGAATCAATGTTATGTTGATCAATGTTCAACAATAGATAAAGAACCTAATGCAGACGCAACCAAGTTTTTTTATTTTTTAAAAGATTTTGGCTAACTATTATGGAATGGTTGCATAAATCCATGAGTCCATCGGTAAAAAACTTACCGACGGAATGTGAGTGTAAATATTGACCGGAATTTCTGTCGATAAAACTGTAAAATCTGGTAGTGGACACTTCAACATCTAACTCCACCTTCAAAAAACTCATGCGTAAATCATAATACATGTCAAACATTAATTAATCAATATTAATTTAAATTAATATATAAACCAAATTAAATCTAAGAATTTGTTCATACACCATTACCATAGAATCTTTTGCCAAAAGATATGGTAATTAGACCATTAGTCTTGGGGTTGGTTACAATTTAGCCCTTATAGTTATTCCTAAAATATTTTATATTAGCTTTGCCTTACCTCCTGTACACAACGTTAAATATTCTCTAACTCTTTTAACAAATGCATGTGGGAAAAGAAAACTTCACCACCTAAACCCTCCGGTGGCTCAGATGTTAAAAAATCCCATTATCTATTTTGTAGGTCACATATCCCTATCTTTTCAAGTGCGCCTTTGAGCCCTCACCTCATGGATAGTGCGTTTTGCAACCCTACATCTTTTTGAGTGCGTCTTCGAGCCCTCACCTCATGGGTAGTGCGTTTTACAACCCTACCTCTTTTTGAGTGCGCCTTTAAGCCCTCACCCCTTAGGTAGTGCGTTTTCTAACCCTGCCTCCTTGTGAGTGCGCCTTCAAGCCCTCACCTCATGGATAGTGTGTTTTCTAACCCTACCTCCTTTTGAGTTCTCCTTCGAGCCCTCACCTCATGGGTAGTGTGTTTTCTAACCCTGCCTCTTTTGAGTGCGCCTTAGAGCCCTCGACCACCTTAGGTAGTGCGTTTTCTAACCTTACCTCTTTTTAAGTGCGCCTTAGAGCCCTCGACCACTTTGGGTAGTGCGTTTTCTAACCCTACCTCCTTTCGAGTGCGCCTTTGAGCCCTTACCTCTTAGGTAGTGTGTTTTCTAACCCTACCTCCTATCAAGTACGCTTTTCAGCCTTCATTCCCTTTTGAGTACTATCTCTTTTCGAAAGCTCTATTGAGCTTCCATTGCTTGAATAGTGCGCCTTTGAGCCCTATCATGTCGTCTCTTCAAGACATTTCATTTTTTCACCTGGGTAGGTCACCCATCATAATCATACCTGTTTGAAAACTCTTTTCATCTTTCATTTGGGCTGGTTGCCCATTATAATGAAACCATCTTGAGAAATCTTCGCATTTCTCACCACTTTAAAAAATCTCCACATTTTTCACCACTTTGAAAACTCTTTTCACTTTTCACCTGGACAGGTCGCCCAATACAACAAGACCACTTTGAAAAATCTTTGTATTTTTCACCACTTTAAAAAATCTTTGTATTTTTCACTCTTCACGTGGGCAGGTCGCCCATTACAACAAGACCACTTTGAAAAATCTTCGTATTTTTCACAAGTTTGAAAAATCTTTGCAACCTTCAAAACCTTTCATCTGGGCAGGTCGCCCATTACAACAAGACCACTTTGAAAAATCTCTGCATTTTTCACCATTTTGAAAAAAAATCTTTGAAAAATCTTTGCATTTTTCACCTGGGTAGGTCACCCATTATAATAAGACCACCTCAAAAAAACCTTTTTTCAATTTTCTCTGGGTAGGTCACCCATGACAATTCGACCACTTCAAAATCTCTGAATTTTCAAAAGAAAAATCTTCCAGTTTTTACTCTGAGTGCACTTTCTAGTGCTCAAAAGGATTCATCATTTCTAAATATGACGAGTCAATTATCTCCCATCCTTATTTTTCTTTACAATGCTTATTATCTAAAGTCTCTTACGAGACTTTCTATCGCAAACATTGTAAAGAGGGGGCAACTGTCATAACCCAATTCTGGGTTATTCCCCAAAATTCATTTTTTTCAAAATAAAAATATAAAAAATAAAATAAAGGCTGGCAAGGTGGAGAAAGAAGGCCGGGGAATCAAGCTGCAATTTTTTTGGAGGAAATTCAAGACCTAATTGTACCCCATTATACCCAAAATGGAGAAAAAAAATGCAAATTCAAGGTCAAATTAAATGATTATTGGACAAATTTTCATAAAAATTAAGTCCAAGGACATAATTAAATTTTTAATAGGCCAATTTGATTTAATCATGGGTCAAATTGAATTTTATTATGTTTAAGAATTAATTTAGGTCCAATTAAAGGATTTAATTAAGTGCAAGGACTTAATTATACTTTAAATGGGTCAAATTAATTTTATTTGGGGCTTAATTGGTGAAAAATTAAGTTTGGGAGCCTAATTTGGGCTTAATTGAGAATATTGGAATTTTAAGAGACCAAATTTAATTTTTACCAAGTTCAATGATTGAAATTAGAGGCCAAATTGCAAGAAAATTAAAGTTTTGGGGTCAATTAGGGGTTAAATTGAAGAAATTGACAGCCAAGGACCAATCTGCAAAAGGCACCAGAATTTAGGGGCTTAATTGACAAAAACCAGGGGTGAAATTGAAGAAATTAAAAGTCTAACAGTCAATTAGGGGTTAAATTGATGAAATTCGTAACTTCAGGGTTCCAATTGAAGTTCATCAGGGACTTAATTGCATTAAATCAAAAGATTATGGACAATTAGGGCCTCAATTGAAAGAAATTGAAAGATGAAGGACTAAATTGAAAATCAGTTAAAATCCCTAATTCAATCCAAAACAACGTCGTTTTACATTTTAAAAAAAAAGAGGGCCAAACGACACGTCGTCTGGTCACTGTTCATTATCTTTTGCATTTTTTTCCAAAAAAACTGGTTCAGTCACCTAATTTGCAGGTGCATTTAATGCACCTAACATCCACCAAATTTGCCAAACCTTGCACGAAACTAATTACCAGACATCTCTCTACGTCTGGGTATGGTCGTCACTGGCTCACTGTCAAATAAACGGACGTGGCACCACCCCAAAGAGGCCAACTCAGGCAGCCTGCAGCTGCAGATTTGAGCCAACGGTTGGGATCCTTCCCATTTGAATCAAGGGCTGCAATTTTTCTCCAGTATAGACAAGATTGCCCTCTTCCACCGCTTATAAATAGAGGTGGATTTGATGGCCTGAAGGAGGAGAAAATCGGGTCCAAAATAAGCCAAAAAAATCAGCTTCTCCCATGTTTTTCTTCCAGCCAACGTTCTCTCTTCTCTCTCTCCCCCCGTTGCTTCTTCAACCCTGAAGACCCCACAAAAACATTCCTTCTCCACCAACAGACGGCTGCTCAGCCTCTCCACGAACACAAATCCTCACCGGCGATAGCGGCAGCAACTGCGAGGTTCTCCTTCTCCCCGCTGCAGATTTTCTTCTTCTACTTCTTCTTCTTTCTTCCTCCGTCGTTGAACACCCCACAGAAACCTTTCTCCTGCACCAACAGATGGTTCTCCAGTGGTAGAGAAGCCACTGCGTCTCTCTCCTCTCCTTCCTCTCCTTCCTCTCCTCCTTCTCCCCTCTAGAGATTTCTTCCTTTTCTTCCTCTTCCAGCTGCAGCCGCTCCAGCCAACACCACCACCGTTTCCACCGCCGACTTCAGGTCATCCTCCCCGCCAGCCAGCCATCACCACCACACCAGGTGGTCCGCCTCCCTTGCTTCGCCTTCGTCTCCCCGTTCCACTGTTCATGCATGAACAATGGACGGAATATATATATATATATATATATATATATATATATATATATATATATATATTCAAAAATCCTTAAAAAAAATTTGTGATTTTTAAAAATATTTTTCCAACAATTTTTCATAATATTGGGTTGTATATTTACACTATAAAATACAAATTCGGTATTAAAATACCCTGTTTTCTTCAAAATATTTCAAAAAAAAATTCAAAACATTTTCAAAAAGGAAAAATATTTTGTTGCATACGGCCAAATCCTGAAATTTTTCCAAGCATATTTTTCATAAAAAAAAAACAACAAAAATTGCATCTTTTTCATGTTTAAAAAAAAATTCAAAAATGATATCATAACCAGTTTATGATTATCCATTAAGATTTGGCCACCATGTCAAAAATCTTTTTTTCAATTTTTTTTTAGGATCCAGATGTAGACTTTAATATTTATGGGTTTTAAAATTACACGATAAAGTACACCCTCAGGTATTAAAGATACAAGGTGTAGAAGTACGATGCTAAAATTCAGACTTTAGAACGGTTAGGATTTAACCCAATAAGGTAGAGACTCTCTCATGAAGAGAGATCTGCCTTGAGCCTTAGAAAAGACCAACAAATAGAAACCTGACTTAGAAAAAACAATCAAACAACAATGCAGCTTACCTTAGGTAGGGTGTACTGGGGGTGATTCGTCTTCCTCTTGCACAAGAAGTCCCTTACCCAGACTCTTGCAGACCATAGGTTCCTAGTAACCAAAATACTATGTGGCGACTCCTAAACAATAATCATAATTTTATGATAAAATCCAAAAACCCTTCCAACACACAACACCTCACACAGGAGGCACGATAAAGAGCAACCGCCGTCGCCAGACGATGTCGCCCCCGCGACAGTTTACACAACAAGTTGGAGGACCTCCTATCTAATTACTACTATTTAGTCCCAAACACACCAAAAAAACTCTATTAACAAAGCTAGAGGCGAGCAGTTAGATGTCTCAATTTTATTTTTGGTTATGTGAGTGTGGTTGTTGTTGCTTTTCAAATAACTTTTCGTGCTGAAATGTATCAAAATGATATATTTTTTATTTTTTAAAAAATTCATTTTTGAGATTAGCACGTCAAAACGATCCAAAACAAACAAAAAAATTAATTTTTTTTGGGAACGTGGTTTGCAACGCATTCCCAAACGGTAATATGTGATATTAGCCTCTCTTTTAAGAAGTATTATGGACGGTGAGCACCCCTCACACAACTCACTTCATGCATCTATTGAATGCAACTCCGGTCCCATGTTTGAATCAGGTGGTTTAGGGTGTTTTTAGGGTTGCGGTGAAATCAACTTTTTATTAAATTTTAAATTTTTTTGTTTAATTTTTTTGAATTGTTTTGATGTGTTGATGTTAAAATAATATTAAAAAAATTATTAATTTAGTGTATTTGTAAACAAAAAAAAAACAACGACTTTCACTATCACACTTCCAATAAACTAATGAAAATAATTGTGAGGGCCAAGATCAAATTAACTGCCCGAAAAATCACAATTTATTTTAATTATATTAAAAAAGTTATGTTAAAAAATAATTTTTAACGTTAAAAATAAGAGGAGTTTATTTTTTATTTGACTTTAAATATGTTTACTAACAATGTTTTAAATAAATTTTTCGTCAAAATAGAATCAACATTACAGAATTACGTTTAGTTAATCGTGTAATTTAAAATAAAGATAAATTTAACAGAAAACATTTTTTTTGGCAAGCATAATAGATATTTCTTTCTTAAATTGATGATGTTGATAATATATTGGGAATCTTGACCGACTTCACAAGTCTACGGAGAAATTTAAGCATCAATGGACAATAACTTAGGTCTCTTTTGGTAAGTCACTATCTTTCCTGTAATCATGGCTGTAAGGTTTGGTTTCAGCCATGAAAAGATGATTGATAACAACTTAACAAGTTCAGCATGTTGCTTGAATTGTCAGAGATAAATTATGATTATTTGCTTACAGAAATTATAGTGCTTTAGAATTCACAGATAATTAATGGGTTTTTATTTTTATTTATGTCAAATAATATGCAGTTCAAGAGTGCCTGGGCATGCATTTCTTCAATCACAGAATATATCAGAGTATAAAATTAACGGAACATGTTATCGGGTTTCTTAATAATGTTTACCCTCTCATTTCCTTCTAATACTAATTTGCAGCAGCAAGTCGAATGCGTGTCCAAAAATGTTTCTTATTGACACTCTTGTTCAGCTGTGACCAATAATTGAGATCGAATATCATCTGGCATTCAATCAACAGAGAACTATTCCACCAAACCTTTAGGTCTCTTTTGGTAAGCCACTATCTTTCCTGTAATCATGGTCGTAAGGTTTGGTTTCAGCCATGAAAAGATGATTGATAACAACTTGACCAAGGGCTGCATGTTGCTTGAAATGTCAAAGATAAATTATGATTATTTGCTTACAGAAATTTTATTTCTTCCACCAAATTATTAGCAACAATTGATGATGTTGATAATATATTGAGAATCTTGACTTCACAAGTCTACGAAGAAAAAGAAGTGCAAGTGGATGGTGAAGATGTCGGCAAATCACTTCATTCCATGAAAAAACCAAAGTAGTTTACGCAACAAGTTGGAGGAATTAACTGTCACTGACAGTGATTGTGGAGCCCTAGATTTGATGCATGCATCTATTGGATCCTCAAAAATAAGAAAAAAGACAACCACTCACATGGACTTGGTGCATCTAGTGGAACCTAATATGTCAAAAAATAAAATAATGAATTCTCTTAATCATAAATTCACATATGGCTTTTTTAGTATTGTACCACAGAGTGGGTATATTTAGTATTGTAGTTTAATCACAAATCCACGTAGTAAAATTTTTTCATTTTTACTATGTGTCAACGTCAATTGATTGTATGAAGAGAGCCAAAGTGTACAGTATTCACAGTCCCAAATACACATAACACTGCTTAGTTCTCGCTACTATGCTCATTAACATTAACTATTTATTGAAAAGTTGATTTAAATTGAACAGAATTTATATGTCAAACGTAGTATAAATAGGACCTTTATATCAAACGTAGTAAAATATATATATATATATATATATATATATATATATATATATATATATATATATATAATTAGAGTTGATCTTAGTTAATTTGATGATCTAATAAAAAATCATGTCATGAGCCTTATCCATGGTTAACTCCGAGCCCAATCTAATAAGGGTTGTTTGGAAAAACAATTATGGAAGACCACTGATATGCATAAAGAGGTGTGGTAGCTATTTTTCAAAAGCACAACATCCTTTAAGCATAACCAAGGTTATCAATTCCGTTTCGATATGTGTTTTGTTTTTTTAATTGGAATGAAATGTTTCAGTTTCGGAGTGTTTCAGTGTGCCGTTTCGGAGTTGTACTTTTCATATATATATATATATATATATATATATATTCAACAAACATAATTCAAATTCAAGATAAATTAATTATAAATTATACAATACAAACACAATGTCAAACAAATATAATTTCAAAATTTAACATATTTCTAAATAGTCAAGATTAAATAAATCTTTAACTTAAAGTAATTCAATTTAAACAAAATATCAAAATATTATGAAAGTAAAATGTTTTAACACAAATATTTTAAATATAAAGGTAGGTCAATGTTATTAAGGCTAATGAGATCTAAAACATTCCTTGTTTTGCTCAAATTCCTACAAAGTATAAACATGAAAAAAAACAACATGACTATAAACCATATATAATAGTGATAAATCTAATTTTAAAAAATTAATATCATTGTTAATGAAAATAGTAATAATAATTTTCAATATTATTATTAATATCATTGTTATTGAAAATAGTAATGAAAAAGAGCTTTTTATACTTGGATGGTTTAATTAATTAAATTGAACTAGGTTCAATTTGATTCAATGGCTTTTCAAGACCAGAATGGAACATGTGGAATGAAACCGGAACATTCCAGTCGAAATTTAGCCGAAAAATCTGGAATGGACCGAGATTTAAAATGAGATGAAAATTGTTCCCTTTTGTTTCATTTTTTGATTTGGTATGAAATGTTTCGGTCATTCCGGGTGATAACAACGGTTTGATAATATGAAGCATATGGAGAACATTAGATAATATAAAAATGCTTTTTGGGGAATGTAACCTAGTATGTCCAATATGGGATATGTCAAGGCCCTTACCGTCACCAACATGCAAATAATCATTATCAAGATAGGGTGCAGAATCGATCAGAGTTGCAAGATCAGGTGTGACGTGTTGATTCGCGTCGGTGTCGGGGAACCAAGTTGCAGCAGAAACATTCCCAACAGCAAGGTGAGTAGAGGGTTGCTGGGTACTACTGCGAAAATGGAGACAATAGGGAGCTGTGTGACCGAAATTGGAGCACAATTGGCAGTGAACATGCTCATGTCAAGACCACTGCCCAACCCTTGAGTTGTAATTGCTCTGCTGCCAATTGTTTAGCCACTAGTCTGCAACAGATTGGCCCATGTTCTGGTGAGTGTAGCGGTTGCTGTTGGGATGCCAATGACCTCGAGAGCGACCCCTGCTGCAACTAAAGTTGGAGCTGTGATGAGACATAACAAGATGAGCAGAGGGCTATGGTGTTGGCAGCAGTGGTAGCTGCTGCGGCAAAGAAGAAGACAACAAAGAGGGAGCGACATCCATGGAATGAAAGGAGTTCTTGCACAGAAATTCATGGGTAAGAAGGTGCTTGTGAAGATCAGCATATGACAGTGGTTCTGCCTTGGTTATGAGACTTGTTACCAAGTCTTTGAACTTGCCAAGAAGGCTATGAAACATATAGAGATTAAAGTCTTCAAGAGACATGGGGTAACCAGCAGCAACCAATTTGTCAAATAATGATTTGGCTTGCTGCATGTATATACTAACCGATGAGTCTCCTTATCGAAGGTCTTGAAAGGAGCCATGGAGTTGCATGATGTGAGAATTAAATGGAGATGCAAGCGCTTTCGCAAGAGTGTGCCAAACACAATGCGTGGTAGAACAATCTACCATGAGATGCAACATATCCACGGAGAGAGAGGAGAGTAATGCATTCAAAATAAGTTGATCATGTTGCTTCCAACAAAGAAAAGAAGGGTTGATTGTAGAGGAAGAACCAGCAGAACTGTCAGAAACATAAGATGAAAGACACGACACTGAGCCGTCAACGAAGTGAAAAACACCTTGACCAAGGAGATAAGGCTTCATCTGCATTCGCCAATAGAGATAATTTATGTTCATAAGTTTCAAAGAAACAATTTGGTGGGTGTTTGATAAAGGAACGATAGCTGGAGTGTGTGTTCCCATAAGGTGCAAAGGAACGACCAAGACATGCTCTGCAAGTGGAGGCTGTTGTTGTGGAGGAAAGACACCAGCAGCAGCAACTTGTAGATGACTGGTCAGCTATGCTACACCACCGGTGGTGATGGAAAAGTCAGCGACAACAGTAAAATTCATTTAAGAAAAGAAGAGAGAAGGCTGGCTATAAATGGAAAGAGAGAGAGAGAAAAGAGTTCAGATGACAGAAAGTTTTGATACCAAGTTAAGAATAATTAGGAGGCTTGACCTATTGGTTAGCCAACACTTTCTATATATATGTGTAGGGCAATATACAATAGGAATGGTGGGGGTTACCATACAAGAGTATGACTACAATATTTCCTATATAGGTACATTCTATAATAATCATGATCTCTGCCAAGTTCCTCAGGCTTGTATAGACGTTCCTTCCAATGCATCTACCTGTTTTGTTTTCACTTTTTTTTATTTTATTTTACATCACTATCTGCTATTGAAGATATATAGTACTATATATATGAAAATATATATTTGTCATTAACTCATATAGAATACGTTTGTATCATGTAGGTTGTGTAATTTTTTGTATGAGGCGCAATTTTTTTAAAAAAATATGCTAGAGAAAATGCTTTACCAAGCTGGAATGACATGGTGGTTTGGAAGGATTTCAGACCAACATACATCCCGAAGAATATATTAAAAAATATATATTCAACACATGATGTCCGAGCATTTCACACGACGCTCACAGTTTAGTGCAGGGAACCAGAGCCGGGAAATTCACGGTTCGGTTACCACGCACACCAATGGCTCTGTTCCATTCATTTCACATGCGAAGTGAATGGTAAAATTAATTTTAATCACATCTATCTTTTAATTAAATTGTTGTTATTTATAAATATATTTAATTGACAACATTTTTTTCTTATAGGTTATGACTCATGAACGTGAGCCAAGCTCAATGAAGCTTTTTGTGGAGACGCAAGTGCAGAGTGAAGACCGCCAAAAAGGGGTGCAACAATTCGTCAATAATCATGCTCAAAACTTTGTAGTATGTTCGTTCAACCATTTTCTTTCGTAAGTTATTAATTTCTTGAATTGAATTTGATGATTTCATTTTTATTTTCAGAAGACATATAACAGCTGGTTGAGGGAGAGATACGGGGACGATCATTCGACCCACCCGGATTTCGATCTGGATTTGTAGATGGAGGCAAGATCGTTTAGTGAACCTGATAAAAATTGGGTGTATAGACTCTCCAACACTAAAGGTGAGAACTTACGGACGACTCATAGTGTTTTAACTAGGGGTTATCATTATCGGTTCGATTCGGTTTTTTTTTTTTAAAAAGTAACCAAACAGGTTTTTTTGAAAAAAACAAACCGGAACCGGTTCAAACCGACCGGTTTTGGTTTTTTTTTGCTCGGTTTTTTTTCCGGTTTGGCTCTGTTTTTTTAATTTCGCTCGGTTTTTTCCCGGTTTAGCTTAGTTTTTTCCGGTTTGGGTTCGATTCGGTTCCCATTTTTTGGTTTTAGGCTTATAAAATCAAAACCGAACTAAATCGGTTGGTTTTTTCAAAACTCTAAACGGTTTAATTGGTTTTTTTTGCGGTTTGGTTTTTTCAGTTATATTTTTCCTGTTTTCTCAGTTTAATCGGTTTTTCAGTTTTTTTGTTCACCCCTAGTTTTAACCAATAGGAGCTCGCAATCGATATCGAGCACCCAATCTCCGGTTTGCAGCCTTGTTACGGCAATGAGTGCAAGAACATACGACCCATCTAAATGAAAAATATAAACAACTCTTTGTGGAATATGAAAAACTCCGTCGAATGGTAATCGATATTAAATCACAGATGGGTGGTACATGTGCATCCCATTTTAAGCCCTATGGTTCTGGGAACGACTATCCTCCTCCTCCTCCAGCACCGCCTTTGTTCTAGTTTCATTTTATTTGAACATATAAATTTGTAATAAATATTTGGCTTTTATATTAAAATAATTTATTTTTACATACTTGAATTTTATACAATTTTAGTTTTTAATTATTTTCTATTCATGTTCAATAGATTCTTTAAAAATATATATTTTTAATTATTACGAATGGAGATACCGACTGACTCAATTCATCATATTCCAGAGAGTTGAAATTTTTTTACTACATATGCCACTTCAATTGTTACATCACCGACAAAATTATTCCATTAGTATTTTATAGAGGGTTGGAATAAAATTACTCCAAATGCCATTGCTAATCACCAATGGAATAGTTCTGTTGATATATTCTAGCTGGTAATTTTTTTTTAACATGTATTGTCTGTCTGGAAAACCATTGGGTTTTTTACCAACAGACATTCCAATAAAAAATAAATTCCTGACGAGCAGTTTTTCAATAGATAGTTTATGTATATGAATCAGTTAATAAAATATATGCGGATGGAATAATAGAATAAATACCGATAAAATATTTCATCATAAATATGTTAAATGTAGCGCTAGTGTATTTGCATGATTTATAATTAGACAGACTGCCCTCTTGCATGGCAAATACACCACAGGTCAAATCATCATCATGTTGTACTGCTACAATTCTGAGCTGCGCGCAGACACAGGCAACTGCTGCTCTCCCCTCCTCTTCTTTGTCTCTGTTTTGCTGTTGTTAAATCTTCCAACCTGCTACCTTGCCCATATTTGTCACCACTAAATTTTGGACACTGTCAATTTTTAGACATCAATTCGAGTAATGCTAATAGAAACTGCACACGTGATATTTCTTTTGTTTCATTTACTATTGTAAGGCTATATATAGCCAAGTTCATTCAATAAACAGGAAGGCAAAATACAGAGAGTTACAAAGCTTTGCTTTGTCATTGATCAAAGGTTTCTCAACAATTGGTATCAGAGCCACATCTTTGAACCATCCAAACACAGAGTGCAAGAGAAATGTCTAGGAAAGGAAATTTTGTGCAGCCTTCCATTCCCCGGTTTGATGGTCACTATGACCATTGGAGCATGCTTATGGAAAATTTTCTACGTTCAAAAGAATTCTGGGGACTAGTAGAGATTGGCTATGATGAGCCAGCAAGTGGACTTGTGCAAACAGATGCACAAAGGAAGAAGATGGATGAGCTGAAACTAAAGGATCTCAAAGTGAAGAATTATCTCTTCCAAGCCTTAGATCGCACAGTTCTTGACACAATTCTAAAGAAGGATACTGCCAAAGATATTTGGGATGCCATGAAGAAAAGATTTGAAGGAAATGCAAGAGTCAAGAAATCTCATCTTCAAGGACTACGACGAGAATTTGAAACTTTGGATATGAAATTCAATGAAGGAGTAACAGAATACTTTTCTAGAGTCATGACAGTAGCAAACAAGATGAGAGTCTATGGAGAAGAGATGGAGGATATGAAAATTATAGAGAAAATTCTTCACACCCTCACAGAAAAATTTAACTACATTGTCTGCTGCATAGAAGAGTCAAAAGACATTGACAAATTTCTATGGATGAACTTCAAAGCTCATTAATTATGCATGAGCAGAAGTTTCGGAAAAATCATGGTGAAGAAAAAGTTTTGAAGGTTACTCTGGAAGAAGGGAAAGGCAGAGGACGTGGTAGGACTACTTATAGGGGTAGAGGAAGAGGAAGGGGCAGCGGTAGCAACAATTTCAACAAAGCCACAGTTGAATGCTATCGATGCCATAGACTGGGCCATTTCCAGTATGAGTGCCCTTCTTGGAACAAAGAAGTTAACTATGCCAAGGATATTGATGAGGAAGAGGAGATGTTGCTAATGTCCTATGTAGAAGAAAACAAAGCTAAAGGAAGAGATGCATGGTTCCTTGATTCAGGATGCTCAAACCACATGTGTGGAGATAGAACCATGTTCAGTTGGCTTGATGACAGTTTTCGGCAACTGGTAAGGTTAGGAAACAACACCAGAATGAATGTGATGGGCAAAGGAAGTGTGCAGCTGTATTTGAATGGAATAAACCTTATTGTGACTAAAGTATACTATGTCCCTGAACTCAAGATCTCTTGAGCGTAGGGCAATTTCAAGAGAAGGGTTTGGCAATTCTGATCCAAGGAGGAGTATGCAAGATCTACCACCCTCACAAAGGTTTAATCATTAAGACAAACATGAGTGCCAACAGAATGTTCATTCTATTATCTAAATCACAAGAGACATCTCAGCAACAACACGATGAGTGCTTCCACACAAACTCTCAAAGCCAGCAGAATCTGTCACAACTTTGGCATCACAGATATGGACATCTAAGCTATAAAGGCTTAAGAACCCTGCAGAGCAAGAAAATGGTACGTGGCCTTCCCTCATTTACTGTCTCAGATGAATTGTGCACAAACTGTATCATGGGGAAGCATCACCGTGATTCTATACCAAGGAAGAGTTCTTGGAGAGCAAGTCAGGTATTAGGTCTCATCCATGCAGACATTTGCGGACCAATTACTCCCATGTCTTGTGGCAACAAGAAATACACACTGTGTTTTATAGATGACTACATCAGAAAGTCATGGGTATATTTCCTGCTTGAAAAATCAGAAGCACTGAGTCATTTCAAGTGTTTTAAGAAAATGGTGGAGAATGAGACAGGCCTATCTATCAAGTGTCTCCGAACAGATAGAGGAGGCGAGTTCACCTCATTTGAATTCAACAAATTCTATGAACAACATGGCATTAAGCGGCAACTGACGACTGCTTACACCCCTCAACAAAACGGTGTAGCTGAACGAAAGAATAGAACAATAATGAACATGGTTTGTGCAATGCTATATGAGAAGAAAGTTCCAAGAACACTTTGGGCAGAGGTAGTGAATTGGAGCAACTATGTACTGAATAGATGTCCAACCTTGATGGTCAAAAACATCACACCAGCAGAGGTGTGGAATGGAATTAAGCCTTCTGTTGATCATTTTCGTGTCTTTGGGTGCATAGCACATGTTCATGTGCCAGAGGTACAAAGAACTAAACTTGACAATAGAAGTGTTAAGTGTATACTTCTGGGTGTTAGTGAGGAATCCAAGGGCTATAGACTATTCAACCCGATTACAAAAAAGGTAGTGGTAAGTAGAGATGTGATATTTGAAGAGGAGAAATAATGGGATTGGGATAAGAACTTTGAAAAGCAGATGTTGGTGGACTTAGAATGGGGAGATAGTGATGGAGAAGGAGCAGATGGTGTTAATGATAATGACACTGAACATGAGGATAATTGTAGTGAGGATAATGAGGGAAATGCAAGCATTGAACAGAGAGACATTGAAGCTAATAAGGGAGATGTATGCACTGATAATAGAAACAATGAAGATAATGAATGAGGTACAAGAATGAGAAATCCTCCTACATGGATGAAGGATTATGTTACTAGGGAGAGCCTCGGTTCTTCTGAAGATGAAGATTTGGCTTTGATAATGTCAAGTGATCCATTGCATTATGAGGAAGCAGTGACAGATGCAAACTGGAGATTGGCTATGGACAGAGAAATCAAGTCCATAGAGAAGAACAAGACATGGACATTAGTTACATTACCTGTTGAAGTCAAGAAAGTTGGGGTGAAATGGATTTATAAAACCAAGTATAATGAGCATGGAGAGCTTGAGAAGCACAAAGCACGGTTGGTGGCTAAAGGTTACACACAAAAGCATGGAATATACATAAGTATATACTCCGGTGGCAAGAATTGAAACTATAAGGATGATAGTGGCTCTAGCAGCTCAAAGAAACTGGAATATTTTCCAGATGGATGTGAAGTCAACTTTCCTCCATGGTGAACTTAACGAAGATGTGTATATTGAACAACCAAAGGGCTATGAGGTTAAGGGAAGTGAGGACAAAGTCTACAAGCTACATATGGCACTATATGGCCTAAAACAAGCTCCACGAGCTTGATTCAGCCGCATGGAGAATTACTTTATCAATGAGGGTTTTGAAAAATGTCCAAATGAGCAGACACTCTTCACCAAACGGAGCAAAGAAGGTAAAATGCTTATTGGTGATGATGAAGAGATGATAAGTAATTTCAAGCGTTCAATGATGAAAGTGTTTGAGATGACTGATCTGGGCAAAATGAAGTTCTTTCTTGGCATTGAAGTATCACAACAAAGTGATGGTATCTTCATCTGCCAAAAGAAATATGCACTCGAGATTTTGAAGCGATTTGGAATGATAGAAAGTCGTGAAGTCAATAGCCCGATTGTTCCAGGTTCCAAGCTAAGCAAGGATGCAAATGGAGTTGCAGTTGATGAATCATTTTACAAACAAATCGTAGGGAGCCTCATGTATCTCACTTTAACTCGTCCAGACTTAGTTTACAATGTAAGTTTAATTAGCAGATACATGGCTAGACCTACAGACCTACACCTACAAGCTGCTAAGAGGATATTGAAATACCTAAAGGGTACTTTCGATTATGAAATTATGTACAAGAAGAGGAGCTCGAATGACTTGATTGCTTACACCGATAATGACTATGCTGGTGATTTAAATGATCGAAAGAGCACTTCAGGTTACATCTTCTTGTTAAGTTCAGGGGCAGTGTCTTGGTTATCAAAGAAACAGCCAATTATCACATTATCAACCACAAAGGCAGAGTTTGTGGTAGCTGCAGGGTGTGCAAGTCAAGTGGTGTGGATGAGAAGAGTTTTGGATCAACTAGGACATGTTCAGAAGAAGAGTACCATAGTTATGTGTGACAATAGCTCCACTATTAAACTGTCAAAGAATCCTGTCATGCATGGAAAAGCAAGCATATTGATGTCCGTTTTCATTTCTTGAGAAAACTTGCTAACGATGGAATTATTGAACTGCTGCATTGTGGAACAGAAGAACAAACTGCAGATGTCATGTCAAAACCATTGAAGTTGGAATCCTTCCAGAAGTTCAGAAATCAGATGAGAATGTGTAGAGCTATTAAGCTAAACTAAGTAAGTATCACAGTTAGTTTAGGGGAAGAATTGACAGGTGGAATACGTGAATAACTGTAAGAGATAAATAACAGAATCAATAACTGTTCAATAGCTGATTCTGTTAGGAAACCGTTTTTGTTAGCAACTGTAATGCTAACAGAAACTGCACACGTGATATTTCTTTTGTTTCATTTACTACTGTAAGGCTATATATAGCCAAGTTCATTCAATAAACCGGAAGGCAAAATACAGAGAGTTACAAAGCTTTGCTTTGTCATTGATCAAAGGTTTCTCAACACACATCAACTTTTTTATGCAGAATTTTTGTTTTTTTGTTCTGTCCTTTATTTATATTTTTTAATTTCAGAAAAAGAAGATGGAAAAAAAATGACTGAAGATTCTAAAAGAAAGAAATAGAACTACGAACTAGCAAAACAAGCAATTCAAAATAAGTTTCCATCTTAATACAAGTGCGGTGAAATTTCTCAAAACATATGTAGATGTGGATGAGATACGCAATGTTCCCTCTTAAACTAAGGAATAACTGTGTGCTAATTTTACGAATAATTAAGAAGAAACAAGGACATACAGTAAATATATACACTGATAACAACAGGGGCTTGAGAAGCAGCTGCCCATCAAAAAATACCAAACAGTGCGCAAAATCATGCCAAACTAGATCCGAATTATTATTTCCTTTTGTCCTTGCGCTGGTCTGACCTGTTAAGGGAATCCAATGCCATCAATTTTGTATCTCACAACTCTGTTGGAAAACTACATTGAGCCTTTTTATTTTTAAAAATTACACTGTCAAACGAATATGGTGCCTGCATGATTTTAAAACTGACTACCTCTTCCATGGAAAATATACGAAGAGATTAAATCGTGGTCAAAATTACTCTTCATTAAGTCAAAGCTCATACGATATCACATGCAATCAACCACGAGTAACATGTGCACAAGCATAATAATAGCAGACCAAATGTAGAGCTCCATTCACTAGACAACATGATTAGAGCTTTTTTTTTTCTTTTTTAATGTATATAAATATTTGTAATTGATTTTGACTGTTAAATTAATAATATAAAATGCTTTTCAATTTAATTTAATTGTTTAATGTCAAATTATTTGATCCAAAAAAGCACAAATTACTGAAACACCAATTGAATCACCGACATATATACAAATTTTGTTTTTCGGCTTTTTTTAATACCCCTGGCTCATGATAACATATCAGAAATTCTCAATTCAAAAAATAAAGCAAAGTTATTAGATACGATTTTAAAGCAAAGTTATTAGATACGATTTTAAGAATTGTTATATAGACTATTAGACTATTACGATTGAATTTGATAATTAATTAAGTTTGGGTTGCATTCAAAAGATTTAAATTTTGTTCCGATACTAATGACAACTTCAACTGATAGGTTACGGGCTTGGATACAGTTTAGTCTGCTATTATTATTATATTACCTTTGCCATAACACATGCGATAACGTCATATATTCTCCTCTCTTTTTTTCAACTCATTAATCCAATGGGAAAAAAAACAAAATTCACCACCTAAACACTGTGGTGGCTCATATATTAGAAAAGTCTATTACGTACTTGTTTGTCTGTTTTTTAAAAGCACTTTTAAAATATAAAAAAATAAATGTCATGGCTTAATTTATTGTCGGTGATATGAATGTCCACATGGAGAATGCAGGGGAAAACATAGCAGTGAAATCTAGTGTCTCGAACGTGGAATTTAGAATCCAACTTAATGTTTATGATCAAATCATTCTTGAAGTTTAATCTAGCCATTCAAGTTTTTGACATCAGATTTGTTGTGAGCTATTTGTAAATCTCTCATTCTCCCTCTTTCTCAAACTTAAATTTAAAATTAACTCGTATAAGAGTTATTTTAATATATTTTAATTAATACCCAAATTTCATAACTTAACATATCAAACTCGTGATATATATCATGGACTCCACTGAATTAAATAAAATTATTTTTTTAATTGTTTTTATTTAATAATATGATAATAAAAATACACTCATAAAATTGAGAATAAATCAAATACAAAAATATTTATTTAATACTGTAATAAAATAAAGTAAAAAAAAAACTAAAAAAACCAATTTAAAATTAAAAAAATATTCAAGATGAAACTAAAAAAATTCTCTCGGTTCTTTTAGTTTGTAGTTGAAGTTAATTAATCATGCCAACCCCAATAAAATTCTTTTAATAATTTAATTTTAAATCGACAGAGACCTTGTTAATTTTAAAAAATCCCACGACCTAAACACTCTGGCGGCTCACTAATCATTGCCACAATTGACTATAAATTAAAAGATACAAGTAATACATTTTCTTAGCTTTGGCCTTAACTTGGTGGTTAGGAATCTATTAGACTAGCTAGAAAATTTTATGCGAGCATATTAAATTTCTCAATAATCAAAGCTGGAGTTAACCTAACTAGCTAGTTACTTGAAGATTAAAGAAAGAAACAACGTCGAGAGCAAAGGAAAGAGTACTATATATATGACATCGAGTCGAAGAGCTAAATATAAACAAATCGAAAAGAGTGAGAGAGGCTGCATACAGCATCTCAGTACTATTGCTTCTAGGAAAGTGGCTCTGCTTGCTGCTGCTTGAACCAAACAATTGCCCTTCTCCAGTACACGCCAAGGTGCGTGCTCTGGTTTGCTTAATTTTCTCATTAATTAGTTTTGTTTTCTCTCCATCCATGTTTCTTCCTTCCATAATATATATTTGATACACTAAGACGAACGGTTCAAGGGGAATGTCATGAACGTAGCCTCTCCCTCTGAAACTCTAGTTCTAATTTCTTTTGGCTCTTAATTAGTAAGTTAGCAAGTGCAACACATGAAACGAGTTAATTTTCACCTTTCCTCTGCTTTGAAAGGAAAATTGTTGTTAAAATCACCATGAGAAAGCTGAGGATAGTAGCTCCTGGTTAAGGAGGATGCTACTTTTTTGACTACGTACTAGGTCGTTAATTAGAAGTAAAATTATACAGTACTATCTATGAATCTATAAATCTTGATGTGGATAACATATCTTTTATGATCAGATTGAAGAGTTTACTGTCTCGTTGAGCTAAATCTGACCTGAAAATAAAAGATGATCGTTAAAAAGAACACAAGTAGATGTAAGCTTGTTAGATGAAGAGCCATGGATATATTATAATTTTATATTACTTGTTGAGGGCATTTGATTTTCGTAAAATATTTTATAAAATAATATATTTTATATTTTTTAGATGCCTATATCTCTCCTTCCCTTTTCTTTTGCCTCTCCTTCCTCCCCTTTCCCTTAAAGACTATTTTAGATATCACATGTAAATTTAACGGATCTATAATATACTTAATGTTCACGTACTAATTAATTAGTTTTTAGAACTAGACTCGCTATTCAATTCATTTTATTTATAGGGACTAATTTATAATTTATTCATTTGGAGAACAAAACTAGAAGTCAGACTCTTGAGAAGCAAATATTTATTAATGGAAATGTTACTATATATTGTCTTTGATTACGTAAGCAAAAACTTCAAACGCATAACTTTTTTATATATATTTTTACATAATTCTTTAATTAAGAAAATAAGTTACTTTTTCCTGTCGTATAATCTTAATTTTTGAGAAATTGTTTTTATTGGTAAATAATGATTCGTTTATCTATCATCTTGGCAGCAAATTGCAATAGATGGGAGAAATTCGTTCACCATATTTTTCACTTGGCCAACATTACTCTGGAGATAATTCTCATATTCATTCACCGTACTTTTCATATGGCGGAGAGGACTATCATGGAGATAATGCCGAAATTCATCCACCTTATTCTTCAGCCGGAGACTATCATGTAGATAATGCCGAAATCCATCAAACATATTCTTCAGCCGGAGACTATGCCGAAATTCATCCACCATATTCTTCAGCCGGAGACTACTTTGGAGATAATGCTGAGATTCATTCACCATATTCTTCAGCCGGAGACTACCTTGCAGATAATACTGAAATTCATTCTGAAGCATTGTTTCATCAAGATATTTATGGAAATTCATACAATGCACAACAATTTGTTAAGCATGGAAAAGTACCCCGTCATGTTAGAGTAGCTTTGAAATGTGAACAGGAGAGTGATGTGTGCATCTACAGAGTTGGCGAGGCACTTCGCGAATCAAATGAAGCCATGTACAGTCCTCAACAAATTTCTATAGGCCCTATTCACAACGGCAACAGAAATCTGCGTTTCATGGAAAGGAAAAAGTATGAATACTATGAACAGTTCTGGAACGACAGGGTGTCAAAGGAAAGGGAACGGAAAGGGGCTGAGGACGAGTTTTGGGATGCCCTGGAAGAAGATGAAAATAAGATCCGCCAACGTTATGAAGTTGGTTTCCATAGAAATAAAAGTTCTCAACGCTTTCTGGATCTGATTCTGTACGATGCTGTATTCATCTTCGAGCTATTCCTCAAGTACAGAGAAGGTAGAGAGAAGTATATAAAAGATTCTATATTGAAAGAAACATGGTTGAGGTTCGCGATTCGACGGGACTTGATTTTGCTTGAAAATCAGCTTCCATTCTTTATTCTTGAGAAATTATATAAACGTCTTCCAGAAAACATTAAAGGAGAAGACACGGAATTTATAACTCTTGCTTGTTCCTATTTTAAAACCCACCTTCCAAGTGACTTCCCTCCTGCAGCAACGCCGCCATTACATTTCACTGATTTGGTAAGATCTTTACTATCCTTCGCTCGAGGTAATGGCAACTCTGTAGATCTAATCAAAAGCTTTCACAGTGCAACCAAGCTACGCCAAGCAGGAGTTAAGTTTAAGGTTAAACTAGCATATGACTGCTTGCTTCATGTAGAATTCCGTAGTGTAGGGAATTCCGACCGGTGATGTTCTGATATTTGTCCATTGGAGGCTAAGCACACTGACACAATATTTAACGTGGTTCGGCAAACCGCCTACATCCACGGGAGAAGCCATTACATTATATAGGGAGAGTACAAGATTTACAACAATAGAGGAGGAGGAATCATCCCCTCTTTGGCAACTCTCAACCTCACTCTATTTCTCTCTTTTCAGTGCTGCAATGGCAGCTACTGCTGGCTGCCTTGGCAGCCCACTCTCTCCTACATCTCTCACATCTTTGGCTCTACTTTCCTTCTCTTAACTCTCTCATTTTGCTCTCTAATGTATGCCTCTATTTATAGGCATTCATGGCAGCTCCTCCAGCTCTTTTTGTCAACAATGGTGGCTGCCAATTCCAGCTCTTCTTCAACAAAGGTGGCTGCCAACTCCAGCTCTTCTTCAACAATGGTGGCTGCACCTAGCAGCCCTCTTTGACAATGGAAATGGCAGCCATCCTTTTCTAGAAGATAGGCTGTAAATGCTCTATGATTGCTGCACATAATGGCAACAATCCAACAATCACCCCCTTTGCCATTCATGTGGGCAATTGTCCTCTTGCTTCTTCAACACATGCTTGCATTCTATAGCTCTTCCAAGCTTACCATTCTGAGAGCGTATTTGGCCAAGTTTCCAGGTACTTGCCAAACCTTTCAATCACCAGAGTCATCCAAGCACCCCTTTACTCACTCCAAAGGATCACTTCAACCAGATGGTTTGTCACATCTCATCTGAAGAGTGTTAACGCTTGTCTCTGGAACAACATTCCCTTCAAGCATATCAACCATGCTTGGCCCGGAATGATTTATCAAGCCTTACACCAAGGCTTACAACACCCCCTCAAACGGATATTTCCAAGTGCGACAGTCATTGAGTATTTTAATGTGATCTCGAGCTCACCACTCTTCCAAGAGTCTACTCATCCCGGAGTTGCGTCTGCTCTCTGTTCCTCCCTAGGAACCACGCCTTACTTCTCCGTGAGTCTCCCGCTCTTAGTCTCAAGAGTCCAGGTAGCTCTCCACCTTAAACCATGGGGGCAGCCCATTAAAGGTTGATCCATATATGTCTTGATACTCTGAGTATTACAATGCCTTCACCGAGCTCACCACCTTGACAAGAGTCAACTTGTTCCCGGAACCTGCGCATGCCCTTTGCTCCTTCATAGCAGCCGCGTCTTAATGCTCCACAAGTCACCCACTTATTGTCCAAGGCAAATGTCTTCTAGCTCATTGATCTTTAGCATAGGGGCAATATCCATGAAAGTCAATCTTGCATTTGTCTTCATACTCATCATAGCCTCTTCATTGGCTATACACTTGTCCACTTATATCCAGCCATCACATTGGCTCTGGGGCGTTCTGAAATTGGGCTCCTATTATGGCCCTCACACCTTCTCCTGAGGTGTCTCCGCCTGTCGTCATGAGACGGTCTGAACTTGGACTCATATCATGATCCTCACACCTTTCATCTGAGGTGTCTCTGTTTGTCGTCATGAGACGGTCTGAACTTGGACTCATATCATGGTCCTCACACCTTCCATCCGAGGTGTCTCCACATGTCGTCATGAGACGGTCTTATCTTGGACTCATGTCATGGTCCTCACACCTTCCATCCGAGGTGTCTCCACCTGTCGTCATGAAACGGTCTGATCTTGGACTCATGTCATGGTCCTCACACCTTCTCCTGAGGTGTCTCCGCCTGTCGTCATGAGACGGTCTGAACATGGACTCATATCATGGTCCTCACACCTTCCATCCGAGGTGTCTCCACCTGTCGTCATGAGACGGTCTGAACTTGGACTCATATCATGATCCTCACACCTTTCATCCGAGGTGTCTCTGGTTGTCGTCATGAGAATGTCTGAACTTGGACTCATATCATGGTCCTCACACCTTCCATCCGAGGTGTCTCCACCTGTCGTCATGAGACGGTCTTATCTTGGACTCATGTCATGGTCCTCACACCTTCCATCCGAGGTGTCTCCGCCTGTCGTCATGAGACGGTCTGAACTGGGGCTCCTATCACGGCCCTCACACCTTCTCTAAGGCGTCTTCGCCCGTTGTCATGGGGCGGTCGCATCCTCCTTCAGCTGAGATGCTTTAAAGTGGCTCCAAAATTCTCTACCACCATGTGCACTATGGGAGAGATTACTGCCACTGACTACATAGAAAGAGAAAGTTGCGGTATACTCCTCGCAATCCTCCACCTCGATTTCTATGTTTGGAGCTTCTATGCCTTTCTGTTTGACAGTTCCACCTACACCAACTCTCTTTGGTGTTTTCGCCTTTCATCATAGGCGGTTGCCTTATATCACAGGCATTTGCACCCCCTCAATTAGGTGCCTCTGCAACAGCTCTCTTTCCATCCTTGCATGCATTGGAAAGGTCTTCGCATGTTGTCTTCATCAAGAGCATAAGAGACTTCCTGTTGTACAAACTTTAACAGTCTCTGCTCTGAGCTTCATCTAGGAACACTTCTTCTCCTTGCACTTGTTGTCTCATTACAGTACCTCGTTGGATCCTACGGGTACTCCTGCACAATCTTCATGTGCACTCGTGCAATTTCTGTTCTCTAGATTTCTCCCTATTCCTTGCTTATGTTTGACAGCAGCTCATCCTGTCACAACACCTGTCCAAGTCAAAATAGGGTGCCAATCTTTATCCCCTTGCTATATTTCTCTTCCATTATCAGGGTCTTCATCAATTCTCCCTCGAGAAATCACAGTCACCGAATCTAACTTCTTTGGAGAAATCACCACTTCATCAGATCCTTGAACATACGGAACCCAACTGTTCCCTTGTGCCGTCATCCTGTTAGTCTTCAACCGTTTCATTACAAACTGCTATATATACGAAAATAGTACCGTATGGATAATCCTTCCACTAAGCAAGTTCCCAGGAAAGATTGGAGGGGTCACACTGGTCCCGCTTAAAACCCAATCTCCTAGACAGAACTTCTTAGGCCATATCTATCCATCGTACTGTCTTTCCGCATATACAACCATTTGCTAGCTTTGTCGCGGCTTTCCTTTACAAGTGATCTGGAATATACTGGTTTAATACATGATTTTTCAACACTTGGCGAGACTACCAGTGCTTAGATTCGTCAAGATTGGTCTTGATCAATTTTCACTCTTCACCTCAAATTGCCCACATAACCAGGTGTCCAGAGTGTCCCAATTTTGCCTTCCCTCAAGGCAATTAAAATTCTCCACTTAGCAGTTCAGCACATGTAATTGGGCAAACATGTGTGACATGTTCTTCTTCATCTTCATCGACCACCATAAAGACCATCGGATGACTCCTGATCAGGCAATCTCTCTTTAATAATTCACCACCATCACTTTCGGTCTCAAATCTCAACGATCGGACCGTACCATTGCATCCGGAACGATCAAATTAGCTGGAAACAAGTCTGAAATCGTCCAAATCGCATTTCAGACGGCTAAGATTTGATCAAAACAATTCTGGCCTGATGAACGGCCCAGATTCAATCTCAGATCCGGTTGCACGTAGACTCTGCTACACAGAATCTTATACCTCGGCTCGCGGCTCGGCTCGGCTCCATAACGGCTCGGCTCAACTCGGCTCGGCTTGGCTCGGCTCGCGGCTGGTGACGTGGCAGGTGGGTCCCACTGTGCTGACGTGTCTGCTTACTGGACGCTGACATGGCATGCTGACTGTGTATGCTGGCGTCATGATGATGTCAGGATGACGTCATCCTTATCCGGGTCTGGCACGTGGGTCGGGTCGTCTGGTATTCGGGTCGGGTCAGCCCATCCGGGCGAAGATGACGCGTGTGACGCGTGGCGCGCGTCTGTGCGCGTGGGCAGTCTCCTCACCGGCGCGTGACGGCGCGTGAGGCAGATTCCGACGTCCGATTTCGACGCGGTTTTCAACAGTGGCTTCGTCTCTTCCTCCTCTACACAGTGGTATGGTCAAAACACAATTTTGACAACTTTCATTTTTGAGCAAAATTAAACACCCCTTTAAACCATGTGCTCTGATACCAATTGTTGGGGATTCCGGCACCCCATTCTTATCCGGTGGTGTACTGATATTTGTCCATTGGAGGCTAAGCACACTGACACAATATTTAACGTGGTTCGGCAAACCGCCTACATCCACGGGAGAAGCCATTACATTATATAGGGAGAGTACAAGATTTACAACAATAGAGGAGGAGGAATCATCCCCTCTTTGGCAACTCTCAACCTCACTCTATTTCTCTCTTTTCAGTGCTGCAATGGCAGCTACTGCTGGCTGCCTTGGCAGCCCACTCTCTCCTACATCTCTCACATCTTTGGCTCTACTTTCCTTCTCTTAACTCTCTCATTTTGCTCTCTAATGTATGCCTCTATTTATAGGCATTCATGGCAGCTCCTCCAGCTCTTTTTGTCAACAATGGTGGCTGCCAATTCCAGCTCTTCTTCAACAAAGGTGGCTGCCAACTCCAGCTCTTCTTCAACAATGGTGGCTGCACCTAGCAGCCCTCTTTGACAATGGAAATGGCAGCCATCCTTTTCTAGAAGATAGGCTGTAAATGCTCTATGATTGCTGCACATAATGGCAACAATCCAACACGTAGAAGATTGATAACAGAGTTTTACATACCACAGCTTGAGATAAACGGCAACACTGAAAGTCTCTTCAGAAACCTTGTGGCCTTGGAGAAGCGTTTTTATAGAGGACAAGAGTACATCTGCCATTACATCAACCTATTGAGTATTCTTGTTGTCAAACCTAAAGACGCGAAACTCCTAATGAAAAATAAAATTGTAACTTATTACAAAGACGAAGTTGCAGTGAGGGACCTGATTAACAGTCTTGCATCAAGCACGACTGATCTCCATTCCTGTTATCACGGCATCTTTTCGACGGTGGATGATTATTATAAAAGCTCCTGGGCCAAAAACCCCGCATACTTTATAGAGGAGTTTTTCGGGAATTTTTGGAAAGGTGTTGGAACGGTTTGTGCAGCTATCCTCCTCATCCTCACTTTGATACAAACAATTTGTGAGCTCCTTGGCCTGCGCTAGTACTCCAAGCGTGGATCAAGTCAATCCAGAGCCTGTGTAGTTTTATTTCTCCTGTTTGTTGGCTTTTGTTGTGTTGTGCTGTGGATTTTATGTTTCCTGTGCAGTCAATAAACACACACACACACACGTTCTCTTTGATGTTTTTTTTTTAAAAAATTCTTATCACATGTAAGTATTCTTTATATTTTATTTGGATTGCTCATAATTTGCGTTTAATATTATAGAACATAGTATTTTTTACTTTAAAATATATTAATTTAATATTTTTTTAAATAAAATACATAAATTACCATATTTCTAAACACTCACGTAACTTATCTCTAAGTGTGCGAGGGTGATAAGAATAGGCATCAACAAAAAGACACAGCATGACTTGTTAATATAATATTTCCTTCCTAGGTTTTCAAGCTATGCATATTAATGTCACTTTCTTAGGCTGAAGCACTACTAAAAAACAGGGGTTATTAGTATCTGAATTTAGCAACGGATAATTCCGTTGCTAAATTCAGTAACAGATTTGCAACGGATTATATATATATTATTTTTTTAATATTAGCAATGGATTTTAGCAACGGAAAATTCGTTGCTAAAAACAACGTAAAGTTTGCAACGGATTATCTGTTGCTAATTAAAAAAATAATTATTTAAATATTAATATAAAATTAAAATTATATAGACCGTTAATTACTTTTGATATGATAAAATCTCAACCGTTAATTCAACACCCCCCCGGGTTTCTAAAACAGAGAAAACAAAACCAACAGTTGAAAATTAATTAATTCCCAGTCTCCTTCGTCCCTAGTAACATCCATAACTGTAGAAAAATCACCCTCTCTTCATCGATTTGATTTTCCTTTTGTCCCAAACTTTTCATCTTCTTCTCATTCGTCTTCAGCATCGTTAATTTTTTTTCTTCATCTTCTTCTTCTTCATCTTAACAGTTTCAATCTTTCTCTGTAAACCACCAAAAACACAGACCCATGGCAACATCGCACCAGACCCATCATTATCACCCTTTCTCTTTGTAAACGGGTTGGGTTTTGCACTCTCTTCTTCAATAAATCAGGTAATTAATTTAGGATTTATGTTTTTCTCCGTTGCAATTTAACTTACACTAACAAGTTTTAACCTAACTTTCACAATCTCAGGTGTTGTTCTGGATTATGCGAAAGCAATACAGGAAAGTGTTTTTGAGCATCTTCGTGTTGTTCGTGATGGTCAACTACGGATAGTCTTCTCTCCAGATTTGAAGGTTAAACTTTGGAGAAATTCCCTTTCGCTTTTATAAGCTTCTAAATTCTTCAGGAAGTGTTAGCTGAATTCCTGTCTTCTAAATTCTTCAGGAAGTGTTGGCTGATTTCTTCTGTCTTCTGTTACTCCATTCTTTTGCCAGATATGCTCATGGGAGTTTTGTGCTCGACGGCATGAAAAGCTTATACCTTGAAGATTGTTGATACCACAGGTTACCCTCACTTCACTTAATTAGTTACTTTTAATTCCTGTTGGAAACCGTTTTTTACCCACACTATTTTAGCTGATTGACACTGATATGTTCAATATTCAGTAATATATGTACCTTTTTGTGCACAAGTTATTCATTTTGATGATGGGTTAAGTAGGTTAAGAATTGCTATTTTAATCAATCTTTTTCAATCAACATGCTTGATGCATGTGGAATAACATTGATCAGTGTAATCCTTGTATGTTGTTCATTCGAAGTGAAATTAATTGAATTTGTTTGTGGCTTTTGGTGTTAGCTTGTTAGAAATAATGCTCAGAATCAGTTTTGGTACGAAAGAGCACCATTACTAAGTTTTTATTCTTTCTTCTTACTTGTCATGTCATCTTTATGTATTGATGCTTGTTTAACTCACAGCACTAGGAAGATTTGTGCTTCCATAGAGATGGTCAGTGGATCAGGATCAGATAAATGAATTGAATTGGACCTTGATGTAGCTGATTTTGTGATACTTGTGTTGTAGTTTGATTATATATTTGTTGATTCTATATGGACATGCTGTTAGCAAAGTCTGGTTCGTGGCCCTTTTCATTTCCATAAAAGGCTAAAACAACTTAAATATCCAGTTTATCATGAACAAACATTGATTTTAAGTAATGCCCTGTGGAAAATTTTTGCTTGTGTGGTTGTGTTTATTATGTGTTATTTTCTATGTGGTTTATAGCCCTGTGGAAACATTGATCAAGAATTCAGGTTTTTCTGTGATATGGTATCTAGGGGCTATAAGATGATTCCTACTTACAAATATAAATCAAGTATTCAGTGTTTTTCCTTACATTTTACAGGTAAGTCAGCTTGGTGCTGCAGCTCAAAAGTATCAGGCTGCCACTCAAAAATTTATCTGTCCCAGAGTTGCAAAATAATTGTACCATGTAAGTTGTCTCGCTACATTGTGTTTATTCCATGAGCCTTTGGTTGAGCATGCAGTATTGATAGTGACAAAGCTGCTGCAATTATTTGAGTACCATTGCTCTGGCAATCAAGCTCAATGATTTTCAATATTTTCATTAGATATGTACAGCGATCTTTCATTCATTTTGTCAAGCTGAATTTATATGGTGTGATTATGATATTGAACACAAATGTAAATTAATACTTGGTTACAATGTTTCTTCTCATCTTTGCTTAGGATGTCCATGAGAGATATGAGACTAGAATATCAGTTACTACATTTCAAACATAGTTTTTCTATTCTTCATTAGATGATTTAAGAGATGGTTGGAGGGATGTTTCTAGTTATGTCTTGATTGAGTTTGCATTTACTTAGATTTATGACATGTAAGGGATAAAATTTACATTTATCACAAAGTGATAAAAATTATGCACCTTCCCATTCATCCTTTGTGGTTGACCATTTGTTTTATAGTTTGTAGACTTATTTTCTCTACATCTGCTGGAATTTGTGTTTTTATGAGTTCTGCATCCATTCATTTATGAACTGTTATACATGAAAGCAATGGGCAATGTCATTTTTTGTAATACATGTATGGTGCTGTACATGCCTTCTATTTGTTAATTGATGAGTTATCCTTCTTTAGGTTTGTTGCATCAGCTCGACAACTGGCAAAAGCCTTGGAAGTGCCATTAGTAAACGATCTAGGATATACTAAGAGATATATACGGTGCCTTCAGGTGATTTCCTAAATTCGTTTAGATTTGGAACTTTTTTCCCAGTATTTGATGCATATGTGCTCTCCTATGCTGTCCTTTTGCTCATTGCAATGAATTTGTACCAAGTAGTCATGCCTAGACAGAATTGCTTTCCATAATATGGTTGCTCGTGAATCTTTGCTCAACTTTCTCAACTAGATCTTTCAGGTGTTAATTTATCTGTTATTTTTGGTATGATTGTACTTGAGGACATATTACATGATGAATATGGATGGCTCACTTTCCTACAAGATTTGGCAGTTGCTTTACTTTTTCAACAACTTTCATTATACTTTACTAAATTCCATTAGATACAACAGTTTAAGAGCTGATTTTGTACTGGAATATCATGATTTTTGTATGCTTCTAGCTTGCCTCTATGCAAATATGTTTTCTTTTTACCCCAGCTTACATTGTATTGCCTCATCCTCTATTCATTATAATAATTAATATCCTCTATTCACTATAGATTAATTAATATCTCTATAATATATTGTGGCATTGATTTGCCACTGTAATTATAAATTTTCTTATCTACCATGGTTGTTTGAAATTGTGGCTTGGAAATATCTTTAGGTCTGAACTACTGGTTTTATTGCAACAAACAACTTTTGCAATGATCTGGGGTTGTAAATTTTTGATAATGTAATGAATGCTGGTTGAAGTTGGATGGCTTCTACCTGCTTATCCCATGCTTTAACAAATCTGTCACAACCAGCTGAAAATGATCTTAATTATTTTGTCAACATTTACCTATGATTCCTTAAAGTCTGGATATGGCACTGAAAAGATTTTTAACTGTAAGAATGTCAAATGGATAATAGTGATTTCAAGGATGTTTAATGAGGTTGCTGAATTTATCTGCTGTCTGATTGATTTTTTTCTCTCATAATAATTGTCGCACGTCATAAAAATCCGCGCGGCATCAGCTGGCGATTCTTTTCGTTTCTTCTCGTTTGCTTTGGTTGGTTCGTTGGAGTCGCCACCTAGTAATTGATTGCGGGCTACTAGGAAACCGGATATACTGGTCTTGTCAGAGATTCATGGGTAAGGGACTGGTTGTGGTTAGGGAAGGTATTAGCACCCCTAACGCACCCTACCTGAGGTAAGCTGCTTCGTGGACCTGATGTGTTAAAGAAGTTTTAAAATTCGGTTCATTCATCGAATTTTAGAAAATACAACTTACACTTACATGTAAGTTCGTAATTCTTTATCCGTGAGCAAATCAGAATATTAAATTCTTCTTTATTCTCGCAATTTTATCCTAAAAAAACATTCATAAACCAAATACACACCACACATTCACTTTCAACCACACATTCACTTTCAAGCTTCGTGGACTTGATATGATTTAAAAATAAAATTTTAGCCCAATTCTAAGGCTTTGATAAATCAGTTATTAGTTCCCAAAATATATGTAGATACATGTTCTACATTTTTATGGAAAATACAACATGATTTTTATCTATCCTTTAGATATTTGTGCATATAAATTAAAATATTAAATTCTTTTTTTGATTCAATAACATACATAAAAAAAATACACAAACACACACATCTCTTTTTCTATTATTATTTTCTCTTTCTTTTCTTTTCTTTTTCTTTTTCTTTTTTTTTTTTTTTTTACATCCACAATACAAAATACAATTTCTAAACAAACTAAACAAAAATTACAATAATATTACAATAACATAATCTAAAAATTACAAAACAGTCCCTAAAACTCCAGGAATTGCAGGGAAGCCCTTCTGCCAGCGCCGGAACAGTGGTGGCACGTCCTTCCACGCTCCACCGCTACTGGCGGCGCGTGGATTCACGCGCCGCCGCTAAAGCAACCGGTCGAAATTGGCTTCTTCTCCTCTTCCCTTCTGCACCGCCGTGACCTGTAAAACAACAAAAAAACGCAACAACACAGTCGATTCTCTCCTTAGATCTGTTTAGATCTGCTTCTCTCTCCTTCTTCCTCGGCTAGCAGATCTGTTGTGGAGTGTTGAGTGGCTCACCGGCGACTCGTGCGGTCGGTTACCCACTGGATCGGGTAGATCGCCGACCCTTCTTTCTTCTTCGGCTGGCGGTGAGGCAGGCAGAGGATTAAGCAAGGTGAAGAGACCACCTCAAGCTTCGGCTCCTTTCTCCTCTCTTTCTCCTGTGGCCGGCGTTGAGGCAGGCAGAGGACTTCTGGCGGTGGAGAGGGACGATGGAGTGGGATCTTCGAGTGGCTGGTTTAAGGGAGAAGGAGCAGCCAAAGGGAAAAGGCTGGGGGAGCGAAGGTCTGGTGAGATGAGGGAGGGAGATCAGCGGTGGCTGGTTCTTTGGGGGCTAGGAATGGAGCGACCGAGAGAGGGGAAGGTTGGCGCGTGTGGGTCTGGGAGATGGAGGTGTTTGGTTGCTGTGGGGAAGGAAATGGGTGTGGAAGAAAAAAAAAGAATCCCAAAGCCGGGGAGAGTGGCGATGGAGGCTGGTTGAGAAGGGAAGGTCAGTCCTGCGGCCGGCTGGAAAAATCAAAACCAGGGGGGGTCTGTTTGGTTTGTCTTTGGCAAAAATATGGTGCTGGCCGAGAGGTCGTGTGCAGAGGAAAGGGGCTGTGTGGAGTCTTCGGGTGGCTAGTTTGTGGGAGCTGGACTCTGGCCGGGGAGGAGAAAAATTAAATCAAAAGGGGGCGGCGGCTCCCTCCCCGTGAGGGGAGAAAAAAATTAGGCTTTTAGGGTTTCTGTTTTTGTGTTGCCTCCTCCCTCAAATCTCAAAATTACCCCCCCTTTTATGTGTGTTGAAGGCTGCTATATATAGGCAAAATATTGTTTGGGCCTCAAAATTGATCCCTCAACTTTCTCTTTTTTTGTAAATTTTGATTTTTTTTATTTTTTTGTATTTTTTGAAAACAAGCAATATCAACGTCGACTTAAATGAGGAAAATCAATGATTTTAAAAATGACGCGTGAAAAGTCGAACGCGTTCAAAAAACCTTTGAAAACTTAAATTCTTTTTTAGACGACGTTGAAAATGCTAAAAACGATGCAAATATATTAAAAACGTATTTTTTGGATTTTCGTTGTTTTTCGCTATTTTTGGATTTTCCGAAAATTTTATCAAAAAGGTGGGTCAAAAATTGGGTAACAACAGATGCCCCCTCTTTACAATGCTTACGAAGCAAAACTCCTCGATGTTTCGCATAGTAAGCTTTGTAAAGAAAACAAAACAAAAATAATCTCATTATCTTGGGCGACCTGCCCCTTTTGAAGAAAAGTGGTCTATTTTCAGGGGCGACCTGCCCACACATACTCAAAGTGGTCTATTTTCAAGGGCGACCTGCCCACACACTCACACTGGTCTATTTTCACGGGCGACCTGCCCACACATACTCAAAGTGGTCTCTTTTCAGGGGCGACCAGCCCACACACTCACACTGGTCTATTTTCACGGGCGACCTACCCACATATACTTACTTTGGTCTATTTTCAAGGGCGACCTGCCCTTTTGATTGGATTTACATGAGATCCCATCTGGTGATCTAACAAGAACCAAAATCGATGTGCAGCTCGGTCAACCTGAAATCCCATCTAGCAATTCCCTTTAACCAAAGCTAAATTCTGCGTGGTTAGGTTGAACTGAGACCCCTTCGCCGATCCTCTTCAACCAGAACAAAAAAACCTGTGTGGTTAGGATAGACTGAGATTCCTTTCGCCAATCCCCTCTAACCAGAACCAAAATCTGTGTGGTTAAGCTGAACTGAGACCCCTTCGCCGATCCCCTTCAACCAGAACCAAAACTCCTGTGTGCGGTTAGGATAGACTGAGATTCCTTTCGCCAATCCCCTCTAACCAGAACCGAAATTCCTCTATGGTTAGGATAGACTGAGATTCCTTTCGCCAATCCCCTCTAACCAGAACCAAAATCTGTGTGGTTAGGCTGAACTGAGACCCCTTCGCCGATCCCCTTCAACCAGAACCAAAACTCCTGTGTGCGGTTAGGATAGACTGAGATTCCTTTCGCCAATCCCCTCTAACCAGAACCAAAACTCCTTTATGGTTAGGATAGACTGAGATTCCTTTCGCCAATCCCCTCTAACCAGAACCAAAATATGTGTGGTTGGGCTGAACTGAGACCCCTTCGCCGATCCCCTTCAACCAGAACCAAAACTCCTGTGTGCGGTTAGGATAGACTGAGATTCCTTTCGCCAATCCCCTCTAACTAGAACCGAAACTCTTGTATGATTAGGATAGACTGAGATTCCTTTCGCCAATCCCCTCTAACCAGAACCAAAATCTGTGTGGTTGGGCTGAACTGAGACCCCTTCGCCGATCCCCTTCAACCAGAACCAAAACTCTTGTGTGCGGTTAGGATAGACTGAGATTCCTTTCGCCAATCCCCTCTAACCAGAACCAAAATCGGTGTGTGGTTAAGCTAAACTGAAATCCCTTCGCCGATCCCCTTTAACTAGAACCAAAATCTGTGTGGTTAGGCTGAACTGAGATCCCTTTGCCGATCCCCTTCAACCAGAACCAAAATCTGTCGTAGTTAGGTTAAACTGAGATCCCTTCGCCGATCCCCTTTAACCATAACCAAAGTCTGTGTGTGGCTAGGCTAAACTAAGATCCCTTCGCCGATCCCCTTTAACCAGAGCCAAAATCTTTGCGGTTGAGCTGAACTGAGATCCCTTCGTCGATCCCCTTCAACCGGAACCAAAATCTATGTGTAGCTAGGTCAACCTGGAATCCCACCTGGCGACTCCCTTCAACCTAAGCTAAAATCTTCATGTTGTGGTTAACCCGAGATTCCTTTTGGCAGTCTCCTTTAACCAAAAAATATACTCCTTCTTCAAGATGATAGGGTTTGAATTGAAGACTCTTATTCGTTGATCTTCTTATTTCTTTGAGATTTCCCTAATGTTAGGGTTTATCTCATCTTCCTCCCATTCCAGGGTCAAAACCATGATTCTTTGTTGTTCTTCAAATCAAAAATTCTTTCTTTGTCCCCAATCTTGCTGGACTACATTGAGGATTTTTCCTGCAACAAATCAAAAATATATGCAATGCTTCGATGTTAGATGACATGCATGCATCCTTACCTGATTTGAAATATAGGTCCCCCCTCTTCAATGTTCCATCATCACAGGGTGCCTTTGTTTGTTATTCAAAGCTTTCTTTATTCTTTCAATGAACTGGCTCATTCGTGTGCTAGCCTTCCACTTAGATATAAGTGCAGTGCCTATCATGGGTCGTCCATGATGATTACTGCTCTTGCTGCTTCTCAAGCTTGACCATGCTTCCATGTGTGATGTAGCTCACTTCATCCATCTCCTAGATTCTCTCCAGAATTGCCCTTTGATTGGTTGTGCATGCCAACGCCCATTAAAATTGTCAATCAATCATGAACTTGCCTCTAGTTGAAACAATACTTTTCAAGTATACGTTATCATCAACTTTCTTGGCAACTGCCAAGTCATCCGGTCATGCATCTCATAGCTTGCAATAAAAAACTCATCGTTGTAAACTCAATGTTCTTCTCCAGGGATTCCTCTCAGCTTGTCAAATCAGATCGTGAAAAGAAATGCATTGGCATCATTAATGATGTTCATCACCCATATTCATGCGGTGAAGTGCGCCTTTGGCTTCAAAACAAATTGCCCTCACAGTCAGTCTTCGGGTTGGGTGCCTCCTTCCAACATTCATTCAAATGCAATTATGCGATAACATCAATTGCTGCTTGGATTGTCTTTGAACAACATTGCCCCCCAGCAATGATATGAATGCTCGTTCATCTGTTTATACTCAAGAAGGTTTTTCTTTGTCATTGTCATAACTTTGATGGACTTTGATGACTCATCATCTGATTTTTTTCTTTGCCCCCAGCTGATCTGAAAACTGCTTTGTTTTCCTTCTCAAGGTCCACTGTATTGCCCCCAGGTGGTCAACTTTCAAGGAATGTCGAGAAATGTTGATGTCATTCTTGTCAAGGATTTTGCAAATTCAATCGATGTTCTTTATGTTGGACAATCTTCCTTGTTCTGGAATCAAATCTCATATTTCAACGATCATGTCTATTCAAGTCTAATTGTTGAAATGAAATCAGAGAGATGTCAATTTTGAAAAGTATTTTTGGAAATCAAGCTTGTTTGGTCAAAGATCCAACACACGCTATTCAATGTAATCTTTTGACTGTCTTGTATTTTGAAAACAGAAATGACCCGTTGTCAGATTAAAATGACTTTTTTTTCATGGTTCTTTGTGTCTGTTTTAATCTTTGATCTTGGGTATATCTTTTGATGGTCTGCGATGAGGTGACCTTCTATGAATTTCAAGAAAAACAAAAGGCTCAAGTCAAAACGTGAGGATTCATCATGAAAAATTGTTTTCTTTTTTTTAGCACCAATTTTATTAGCATGCATAATGACCAGTAGCTTAATTCATGAAACAACGACTCTTATGGAAAAGCTCTTCAAGTTTCGAGAGCGTCATTTATCGGTTCAAATTGCTCACTTGATCAAAAAAGGGCTTTTAAAAGCACGTAATACAGGCTATGGTTCATGGCTTATGAAAGAAGGGAAATTCACAGGCTCAAAAGGTGTTTGAGGGTTTCAACGACCTAGGATCAACATCAACTATTCATCAACTCTCTTTCTTGTTGTCTTTGTCGAGGAAACGACATATAACCTTGTTAATCTCAAAGATCAGAATTCTCTTAACATAAGTCATAATGCAAATCCACCTTTCCTTGATGAATAACCAACCTCAATCATCTGATAACATCATAGGCTTTATAATGGATACCAAAAGTCACGTTTATAGCTTTGCCTCTTTTTTTTTTCTAGCATTGACTTTTGTTATGCCTTTCCTTGATTGAAATTTCTTCTGCTCTTCCTAGACTTGATAGGCGTTCTCCTTCCTTTATCTTTGACTTGCCTTTAAGTGAAGACAATTTCAACTTCTTCTTTTTTCAATCTTTTTTTTTTTCATAACCTTCCTCAAAATTTTCTTATATGCCCCCAGTCTATGTGTTTTCTTATAACCTTCTTTCAATCATTCGACTTTTGTTCTAAGCCTTCCCTTTATCCATTAATGTCTTCAAAATATCTCTCATTTCCCCCAGTGTGGGGTGTGATCCTAGTCAGGGTTTTTATGAAAAATATTCTATCCAGCTCAAAATGGGACTACAAGGGATATAATCTTTAGAAAGTGAAGGGATATCAAAGATGGCCTTTTCTCATTTCAAGCAAGGTCGGTTAGAACCGATAAATTTTGACCTCATCTAGTGTAATGATTTGGACTTGTAAGAATCATGATTCACGAGTCCATAACTACTGAATCCACTACATGTCATTATGCATACTGCTAAAACTTAGCTATATGATGTGTGGTTCAATTTCAGGAGGTATGAGTTCAAAATTGTTTGGTCACCTCATGTCATTTTCAAGCATCAAGCCATTTCTGTAATCAAAACACTTTTAATCTTCAGGACTAATTAACCTTTATCGCATATTGGAGTTTGATCAAAATATTTTGTCAGAATAAAATGCTAAACATCTGTTGATTTCAAAACAACAAAGAGACAAAAAACAAGACATGTTTTATTGAAGGATGAGATGTGATCCCAAAACAAAATGCAAAATTCCATAACAATGTGATTGACAATTCATCGCCATTCTTGAATCAGCTTTTCTTGCAATATCTATGTTTTGCCAAGCATTTTCGATCACATGTCATTTTGAAGAAGTTCGGGGGACAATATAGCCAATGACAACCTCCTTCACAGATTCCTCTCGTCTTTTGCTCACCAACTTCTAGACTCGATTCTTGCAATTGTTCAACTGAATGGCCTGAAATCCCCCCATGATATTCAAATCTCCTGTTTGGATTATATCACATAGGAAACAGTGGTTGCATGGGATTTAACAGAGTCAGGCAAAAAGTCTGGAATCTAGCAGATGCTGGTAAATAAACTCAAATGGCAGAGGGAAGTCAATCCTGACAAAGGTACTTGAGCAGTTGATGCTACAGTGAGACCTAGCTAAACCACATGAATAAGGTTTTCCACCTTCAGAGTTATCTTCTTATTCATCTCTCTTCATTGTTCTGGAATTCATGGCAGAACCTTCAATCTTTCACTTCTTCATGGCTCGTTCAATTCTTTCGACAATCTTCACAACATCATGTCAATCTTCCCATGTTGTTGTGGTCGTTTGTGGATTGTTGGAAGCCTTCCAACGGCTAGGTAATCTTGGCAAAGACATTTGAGCAATTGATGCTACAGTGAGACCTGGCTAAACTACATAACTATGGTTTCCCATCTTCAGAGTCATCTCCTGATTCAACTCCCTTCACAGTTCTGAAATCCCTGGTAGAGCCTTCAATCTTTCTCATCTTGATAGTTAGCTCTATTCTTTTGGCAATCCTCACAACATCATGTCAATCTTCCAATGTTGTTGCGGTTGTATGAGAATGTTTGGAAACCCTCCACTAGCTAGGTAATCTTGGCAGCATACAGAAACATGCAATACCACCACTGCCGACGTGTGGAATCACGCGTTGTCTCAACTAGAAGAGAACTTGATGAATCTAAAACTCTTCTGTCTCATGTTCGATTGCTCACAGACAGTGCAACAAACAGACACATGTAGAGGGAGTTCTGCTCTGTTGAAGTTTCAGTTTTCTTCATGTATTTCAGTCTAGTCATGTCTTTTCTCCCTACTTATGTATTTCAATGCTGACACTAGTGAGAGAAAATTATAGATGATCTGAAACTACTGCATCTCTTCTTGGATTTCCCACTTGCAGATCCACAAACAGATTCCTGCCGATAAAGCTCTGCTACGTTGAAGTTTGATGTCTGCTCATATTTTTCAGACCAGGTCTGGCTCTTCAACCTACCACAGTGTCTTTGTGCTGAAACTGATGAGAGATTTTTATAGCATATGCCACTAATAAATCACCTCTTGCATTCTCAACTTGCAGAGCCATAAACGGATTTTTGTGGAGGGAGCTCTGCCACATTGAAGCTTGACGACTGCTAATATTTTCAGACCAGGTCTGACTCCTCTGCCCGCTACAATGTTTTGTTGGTGCCACTGGTGGGAGAAAGTTTCAAAGCATATGAAACTACTACACCCCCTCTTGCATTCCCCACTGGCAGATCCATAAAAAAAAAAAAATCTCTACAGAGAGAGCTCTGCCACATAGAAGTTCAGTGTGTAATCATGGCATCTTGTGCCGCTGAACTGGAATTGAGCTCAAAGTGGGGTAACTTCAAAGGAGACTAATGCACCATGCACCGAAGGCTAGCAGTTACTTGATGCCATTGAAAGATGCGGAGGCGATGAACAATTAACAGTGCAACTGAACAAGAACAAAGGTTGTCATTAGCTGATGACTGAAGGCATTGCTGCGGTTATTCATGACTGAAAAGAGGTGTAACTTCCATCGGACGTGGACAAACAGTGTTCCCACAGGAGACTGTGCAGACTTCAATTTGATGCTCAACACTTGTTCAAGCAGATCTGAGTCTGGCTGCTTCACCTTTGCTGCTCTCAACTTCATTTTGACACCGTGCCTCTCTGACCCCTTTCTTTATTATCCATCTTTTTCCATCCAGGGTAGTAAACCTCGGATAGGGGAACCTATTTTTCCTCCCGGTACATGCATGATAAATGTATGAACATGTAAACTATATGATGAACTCGCCCTTCGAGGGGTGACATATGGTCGTAACTCTTGTATGATGAAACAAGAATCTTGATTCTTGCCCAAACTCTACAATGATAATTTTCTGAGTGACGGCCATTGGGTCACCCACAAGTCTTGAGTTCAAGATGCTTCAAGAAGGGTTTGCCCTGATGCTAAACAATGTATACGGAGCATACATCCTAAAGGCAGGTTCTAATCTTTTTAAGTGAGACAAAAGGTAGGTTTACTACTTGGTCTCTAAAAAAGGGTCTCTTGTTGTCCCAGTGATTGCCCTCGTGGAGGCAATATGGGGGCTTGTAGGCAATAAGATGGCACGTGTCCAACTATTACCAGTCTAAGCACTCAACGAAGAGTTAGGGTTTACACAAACTTAAACCTTGACTAAAAGTCGTAAGGTAAGCTGCTAGTCCCCAACCTAACCTGAAGCTTGTGTGTGCTTTAAAAAATTAAAATATGTGATGCATGAGACAATTCTACAAAAATGCATGAATAAAACAAAAATAAAACAAGACAAAATGCAAAAACATAAACACATCAAATACACAAAGCTTAGTCCAATATTGTCAGAAACAATACCTTCCCTAGCGGAGTCGCCATTCTGTCGCACGTCATAAAAATCCGCGCGGCATCAGCTGGCGATTCTTTTCGTTTCTTCTCGTTTGCTTTGGTTGGTTCGTTGGAGTCGCCACCTAGTAATTGATTGCGGGCTACTAGGAAACCGGATATACTGGTCTTGTCAGAGATTCATGGGTAAGGGACTGGTTGTGGTTAGGGAAGGTATTAGCACCCCTAACGCACCCTACCTGAGGTAAGCTGCTTCGTGGACCTGATGTGTTAAAGAAGTTTTAAAATTCGGTTCATTCATCGAATTTTAGAAAATACAACTTACACTTACATGTAAGTTCGTAATTCTTTATCCGTGAGCAAATCAGAATATTAAATTCTTCTTTATTCTCGCAATTTTATCCTAAAAAAACATTCATAAACCAAATACACACCACACATTCACTTTCAACCACACATTCACTTTCAAGCTTCGTGGACTTGATATGATTTAAAAATAAAATTTTAGCCCAATTCTAAGGCTTTGATAAATCAGTTATTAGTTCCCAAAATATATGTAGATACATGTTCTACATTTTTATGGAAAATACAACATGATTTTTATCTATCCTTTAGATATTTGTGCATATAAATTAAAATATTAAATTCTTTTTTTTGATTCAATAACATACATAAAAAAAATACACAAACACACACATCTCTTTTTCTATTATTATTTTCTCTTTCTTTTCTTTTCTTTTTCTTTTTCTTTTTTTTTTTTTTTTTACATCCACAATACAAAATACAATTTCTAAACAAACTAAACAAAAATTACAATAATATTACAATAACATAATCTAAAAATTACAAAACAGTCCCTAAAACTCCAGGAATTGCAGGGAAGCCCTTCTGCCAGCGCCGGAACAGTGGTGGCACGTCCTTCCACGCTCCACCGCTACTGGCGGCGCGTGGATTCACGCGCCGCCGCTAAAGCAACCGGTCGAAATTGGCTTCTTCTCCTCTTCCCTTCTGCACCGCCGTGACCTGTAAAACAACAAAAAAACGCAACAACACAGTCGATTCTCTCCTTAGATCTGTTTAGATCTGCTTCTCTCTCCTTCTTCCTCGGCTAGCAGATCTGTTGTGGAGTGTTGAGTGGCTCACCGGCGACTCGTGCGGTCGGTTACCCACTGGATCGGGTAGATCGCCGACCCTTCTTTCTTCTTCGGCTGGCGGTGAGGCAGGCAGAGGATTAAGCAAGGTGAAGAGACCACCTCAAGCTTCGGCTCCTTTCTCCTCTCTTTCTCCTGTGGCCGGCGTTGAGGCAGGCAGAGGACTTCTGGCGGTGGAGAGGGACGATGGAGTGGGATCTTCGAGTGGCTGGTTTAAGGGAGAAGGAGCAGCCAAAGGGAAAAGGCTGGGGGAGCGAAGGTCTGGTGAGATGAGGGAGGGAGATCAGCGGTGGCTGGTTCTTTGGGGGCTAGGAATGGAGCGGCCGAGAGAGGGGAAGGTTGGCGCGTGTGGGTCTGGGAGATGGAGGTGTTCGGTTGCTGTGGGGAAGGAAATGGGTGTGGAAGAAAAAAAAGAATCCCAAAGCCGGGGAGAGTGGCGATGGAGGCTGGTTGAGAAGGGAAGGTCAGTCCTGCGGCCGGCTGGAAAAATCAAAACCAGGGGGGTCTGTTTGGTTTGTCTTTGGCAAAAATATGGTGCTGGCCGAGAGGTCGTGTGCAGAGGAAAGGGGCTGTGTGGAGTCTTCGGGTGGCTGGTTTGTGGGAGCTGGACTCTGGCCGGGGAGGAGAAAAATTAAATCAAAAGGGGGCGGCGGCTCCCTCCCCGTGAGGGGAGAAAAAAATTAGGCTTTTAGGGTTTCTGTTTTTGTGTTGCCTCCTCCCTCAAATCTCAAAATTACCCCCCCTTTTATGTGTGTTGAAGGCTGCTATATATAGGCAAAATATTGTTTGGGCCTCAAAATTGATTCCTCAACTTTCTCTTTTTTTGTAAATTTTGATTTTTTTTATTTTTTTGTATTTTTTGAAAACAAGCAATATCAACGTCGACTTAAATGAGGAAAATCAATGATTTTAAAAATGACGCGTGAAAAGTCGAACGCGTTCAAAAAACCTTTGAAAACTTAAATTCTTTTTTAGACGACGTTGAAAATGCTAAAAACGATGCAAATATATTAAAAACGTATTTTTTGGATTTTCGTTGTTTTTCGCTATTTTTGGATTTTCCGAAAATTTTATCAAAAAGGTGGGTCAAAAATTGGGTAACAACAATAATTTGTTCCATATCATTGCAGATATCAGAAGTGATAAATAGTATGAAAGACTTGATTGATTATAGCCGAGAAATAGGAACTGGACCAATGGGTATGTTTGACGAGTTCTTACTTGGGCTATTATTTTATTATTTTTACTTTTATGTTGGTGATTTTTTGAAGGTGTCCCCGTTAATGTTTCCTGCAAAAATTCATGCCCATGGTGCTATTACTATGATAATCATATTTTTTGAAGGTGTCCCCGTTAATGTTTCCTGCAAAAATTCATGCCCATGGTGCTATTACTATGATAATCATACTTATCACCATCATACCATACTTGTCCTATGTTGTCATGTTGGGCACTGAATTATTTATTTACTTATTTTGTTTCAGAGAGTTTGGCCAAGTTTCCTCGAAGGACAGGTTCTTCATCTGGGTTCCATAGTCAAGCTCCACAGCCTGAGGGACAGCAGCAGCAGCAGCACCATGATTGTATTTTTTGTTGTTTTTTTTATTGTATTTCGACTTATTTGTATTCATGCAAGTTTAACTAAATTTTTATAATATGAATATTATTTTTATTCTATTTTTTATTAGTGATACAATTATTTTTAATATTAATTTATGTTGGTTATATATATTCCACAATTTTTAAAATATCCATAAATAATTAATTAAATAAATTAAAAGTCATTTTGATAAATAAATAAAAATTAATTTAATAAAAATAATATAGTCAGCAACGGATTATCCGTTGCTGATTGTAAATAATTCATCAATCAGCAACGGAAAATCCGTTGCTGATTATAAGCAACGGACAAATCCCATGCTAAAAAATCAGCAACGATAAATTTGCATATGATATTTGCCGTTGTTGATTCCGTTGCTAAATTGTTTTAGCAACGGATTAGTTAGTTGCTAATTACTATGTTTTTTAGTAGTGAAGGTTGACCAAACCAAGCTGTGGACACATAGTCTAGGAAATAATAAATAAACTTGAAATAAATAAAATATAATTTTGATTGATATGTAAGCTAGTTTAAAAATATACTCTACTATCCAATAAAAAAAAATATTTACACGAGTATAAGAAACTTATGAGAGTATTTTATTAACATAAAAAGAAAAAAAATAAGTGGTGATCAATATTAATAAATCAAACGAAAGAAAATTGGGGTCAACACATTGATCTCGTTTTTACCACACATTGTTAAGTCATTAACAATATTAAAATAGTTTGAATATTAAATTTAGTTTTGATTGATGTAGAAATTAATTTAAAATTATGTTTCATTATCAGATAAAAATAAGAATTTACAAGAGTTTTTATTAAGATAAAATAAGAAATTGTTTTTACTGGTTATCAATGTTAAGGGTCCACCAATTGATCTTAATTTTTACCCTAACATCGTTAAGTCTCTAACGCTGTTAACTCACCACGCCCATATTTAAGCACGGGTTGATACATGGAGCCTCCCTCTTTCCCATTTCCTTGATCTCTCTCTGGGCAGCTTCTGTGTACTCTGCCCTCTCTCTGTCTCTCGCTCGTAATCTCTCTCTCTCTTTATTGCTTTTGTTATCATTGTTGTAGATCTTGGTCTGGATTCGGACGGGATTAGTCTTTTAATTATTTTCTATTCATGTTCAATAAATTTTTTAAAAACATATTTTTTTAATTATTACGAATAAAGATAGCAACGGACTCGATTTATTATATTTCAAAGAGTTGAAATTTTTTTTTATTATATATGCCACTTCAACTATTATATCACTAATAAAATTATACCATTTGTATTTTATGGAGAGTTAAAATAAAATTACTTTAAATGTCATTATCAATTATCAATAAAATAATTTTATCCATATATTTTAGCTGGTATTTTTTTTCACATTTGTTATCTGTATGTAAAATTATCGGATTTTTTTTACCAACAGCAGAGAAAAAAATTACTGACAAGCAGTTTTTCAATAGATAGTTTATGTATATGAATCAGTTAATAAAATATGGAATAATAAAATAAATACCGATAAAATATATCATCATAAATCTGTTAAATGTAGCGCTAGTGTATTTGCATAATTTATAATTAGAGAGACTGCCCTCTTGCATGGCAAATATACCACAGGTCAAATCATCATCATGTTGTACTGCTACAATTCTGAGCTGCGCGCAGACACAGACAACTGCTGCTCTCCCCTCCTCTTCTTTGCGCCCTTGTCTCTGTTTTGCTGTTGTTAAATCTTCCAACCTGCTACCTTGCCCATATTTGTCACCACTAAATTTTGGACACTGTCAATTTTTAGACATCAATTCGAGTGTATTTTTGATATATCAAATGTTTATTTTATATTTTATTAAATTTTCACAACTTGAGTTTGTTTTGCAAGTCCACATCAACTTTTTTATGCAGAATTTTTGTTTTTTTGGTTCTGTCCTTTATTTATATTTTTTAATTTCAGAAAAAAAAAAGACTAAAGATTCTAAAAGAAAGAAATAGAACTACGAACTAGCAAAACAAGCAATTCAAAATAAGTTTCCATCTTAATACAAGTGCGGTGAAATTTCTCAAAACATATGTAGATGTGGATGAGATACGCAATGTTCCCTAATATGTCAAATTGGATCCTTTGACTTGGTGCATCTATTGGATCCTCATAAATAAGAAAAAAGACAACCACTCACATTGACTTGGTGCATCCAGTGGAACCTAATATGTCAAAAAATAAAAAATAAATGATTTTTCTTAATCACAAATCCACATATGGCTTTTTTAGTACTGTAGTTTTTTTCAAAGTTTAATCACAAATCCACAGAGTTGGTATATTTAGTATTGTAGTTTAATCACAAATCCACATAGTAAAAACTGTTCATTTGCTCATACAGTAGCATAGTTTCTTGAATCTCTGTTTCTAATCGGAACAGGGGAGCAACGAGAAGATTGGAGTGGTCGCAGATTGTCTTTCTTTTGCTCATGACGCTGCCTGCCGAAACGCTGAAGATTTGCCCGCAGCTTGTAGGAGTCAAACCAAAGCCCATTCAAAGATTGTATGAGATCTGTTTGCATTAGGTTGGATTTCATTCTGACAAAACCGAACCTCCATTCCTTCCAATGGATTTGCGCAGTTTCTGCTTTTTGTTGAAAATTGTCGTTGTAGGAGTGTATTTGAGTTTCAACATTATCCCCAGCTTCCGCCAATCAGGTGTTATTCTTTTCTTCCACATTGTCAGTTCATACTGTAGAAATTTGCCGATGCATTTTGCTATTCTTTTCTTCCACCTTATCAATAATTTGCTTCTCTTTTCATTTGTTCTGATATCTTCAGAGCTATTTTCTTTATTGGCTATTAGATCTCTGTAACAAATAATTTATCCACGAAAAATAAAGAACTACAGCATAGCAAACAAATTTAATGACCAAAAGGAAGAAATTTAATGACTGTGATTGTGCTTCTTCAGAATTTTACTTTTGCCCCAAATTCATTTTGATGGGATAGAGGTTGATGCAGTGGATAATTGGGAATCTTGACTTCACAGGCCGACGAAGAAGAAAAACAAGTGCTAGTGGATGATGAGATTAAGAGACTTGTCAGAAAATCAGTTGTTCGAACAAATGACTTCCCAAGTCTATGAAGAAAAAAGCAAAGTAGCTTACACAACAAGTTGGAGGAACACCCTGTTCCACAAGCTTGAAAAGATAACAATAACAAATAATAGACTAATGAAAATAATTGTAAAGGCCAAGATCAAATCAACTGCTCGAAAAATCACAATTTATTTTAATTATGTTAAAGAGTTTATGTTAAAAAATAATTTTTAACATTAAAAATAAGAGTTTATTTTTTATTTGACTTTAAATATGTTTATTAACCATGGTTTAAATAATTTTTTCATCAAATAGAATCAATATTACAGGATTATGTTTAGTTAATCGTGTAATTTATAATAAAGATAAATTTAACATAGAACTTTTTTTTTTTTGCAAGCCATTGATGTTGTCTTTTGTTTTCATTTTATTGGCGACAGGCGGTGGTTGCTGCCTTTCTCCTCCACTGTGCAGAGACACACGGATCTCCTTTTTTTTCTCTCTCTCTTCTGCTTTTATTTATATTATTTCCACTCCCTCGTCTCTTTTCTGTTTCTTCCCTCCTGGTTCTTCTTTTTTCTGTTTTTTTTTCTTTCCTCTTCTCTTCCCCTCCTCTGTTCTCCCCTGTTTTTCTTCCACCTCTCAAAATTCCCCCCTCCTGTTCTTTCGTCTCTGCCTGTCTCATTTACCTCCCCAAAACCATTCCTCCTCTAAAACGTCCCCAGCGTCTGTTATTTATAAGGACAGGGGAGAGGTAGCCACCCTATCATGTCCAAGCTCAGGGTAAGGTGACATGGGTTGATCTCTGTTTTTTTTTTTTTTAAACAGTGTGTGAATCAATGATGATGTGGTCAAAACGAGCTGTTTTATTTAAAAGAAAATAGCATCAAATTGTGTCCATTTTCAAATTAATTTTTTATTTTTTATTTGTTCAATCAAGTTTTTAATTACAATTTTGATTTTAAAAATAAATTCAATTATATCCCTGCCAAATTCTAGCCCTGATGTTGGCCAATGTTTTCACTTTAGTTCTTGATCTCGGATTTATGCAATTTGACCCTCAATTGATCAATAAACTTTCAATTTCTTCAATTTAGTACATGATTTGAACAATTTCAGTTCCTCTATTTATGTGCATTTTCTAGTTTGATCCTTGGTTTCAGATTTCTTTAATCAAGTTCTTAAATGGTCATCAAACTTTAATATTTATGCAATTAAGCCCCTGATTTGACTAAATCAACTCTTAAAAATTATATTTTAACCTCTGAACTTTAATTTTTCAAATTAAAGCCGAAATTGACTTTAAAATCAAATTTTCTTGTAATCAAACCCTTTATAAATTCAATTAAACCTTCAATAAAATTTAATTAAGTCCATAAACATCTGATTTTGGACTTTTTTTTCCTCAAATTGAATTTTTTTTGTCAGCAAAGCTTTCGTTAGTAAAGAATATACTGTCAAATTTTAATTTTTATATTTTTAAACCTCCTCAATTAATTGTTAGTTATTTTTTGGACGCTGTGGCATCCTCTTCTCACTACTATTATTTTTTGTTTTTTTTTAAAAATTTTTTTCGTGTTTTCTTCTTTTTTGTGAGGGAACAAAAAATAAGAGACAAGAAGCTGAATAAAAGAACACACCCTAATTATTATTATAAATTTTTTTTGTATTAATCTTAGCACATTATATATATTTGTGCCCTATCAACTCTAATTAAGAGTCCGTTTATTTACGCGGTAGAGATTGCGTTTCAATCAAAACGCAGGAGCCAAGCATTTGGTAATATCAAAAACGCTAAAAATAACTGGTGGGACCCATGCCAATTCACGTTTTGAACGTGAAATTGGCGAAGCAGCCCCAGGCTGCTTTTTTAAATTTTGCATTCGCGTGCACAGTGCAATTCACTTGCACTGTGCACGCAAACAGTGCAAATTCACTTGCACTGTCGCGAACAGTGCAAGTGAATTGCACTGTTCACTCGAACAGTGCAAGTAAATTGCACTGTTCCCGTGAACAGTGCAATTCACTTGCACTGTTCGGGTGTTTTTTTTTAGTGTGTATAGTTTTTGTATATATTTTTTTTAAAAAAACTAGTTTTACATTGTCATGTAAACAATATTTTTTTTCCTGAAAAAATAGTATAGAGTGAATTAAATTCACTCGCACTGTAATATCAAATTAATTTTATTCCTGATAATATTTTATCTAATTTTATTGCACGCTCAAAAAATTATAGAAATTGTAATTCTTGTCAAATGAATTTTGTACGTAATGGAATTGTAGATGGTTTAATGGCATAATAAAAAATATTTTATATAAAGTATTATTTATTTCATGAAGTAATAGTAATAGTTAAATCTACAATATTTAAATTAAAAATTATCAATTTTAATATATATTTTTTAAAATTATTTTATAACTTTAATTTCAAAAGCATTCTTAACCAAACACATTAAACTACTTTTTATTCAACCTCAATTTCAACCACAGTTTTAACCAAACACCTATTTTTTCAAACCAACCTCAATTAAAAGTACTTTTTATAAAACAACTTTTTTCAAACCACAACCACAACAGCTACAGCAATACCAAACACACTCTAAGTCGGACTCCTATCCTGGTTATTATCATGGCATTAAGCCTATCCAATAGAGTAAGCATTAAAAAAAATAAAATATTTGGCCCATATTCGTTAAGAAACAACCTCTCAAGTCTCAACCCATGGCTAAAAGCATTTGAAGTCCTGATGTTCAAAAGCTTTTCAAACTAGGTACCTAGATAAATGTTGACTAAGGCAAACTGAGAATAAAGGGTTTATTATAAATTAAAATTTTTAAAATTCAAGAACATTATAAATATAATTTTTTTAAAATACTCAATTTTTTTTTGCTCTTTTTTTATTTGTCAAAAGGCTAATAAATATTCATATAAAAAATAAACTAGAAAACCTTAATAATACTGAATAGAAAAAAATAAATTAGGAAAAAAAATATCCTTAAAAGGGAAAAAACTATAAAATCATAATATGAATAAAAAAAATAAAATTAACTAAGTAAAATATCTATTTTCCTAAAAAAAATTCCTACATCAAATGTTTCTTTCTTTCTTTTTTTTCTTTGTTTATTTTTTTCTAATTAGGTTGCGAGCTATGGTTATTTAATCCAACTTTGGTTTGACTCTTAAAATAATTTGAACTAATTTGGTTCTTAAATTAATTTAAACTAATTTAGACATTCATCTAACCATACTCGGGTAAGCTTCAAATTGATATGCAACTCAATACATATATTTATATTCAAAATCCAAATTAATGTCTCTCTCTCTCATTGTACATGCTTAGGATGTATTTATTGCTCCAGAATAAGTGATACTAACTTTATACCAGCTTCACATATAATATTTTATTTACATACCTAAAAAAAAAAATATTTTCAGTATACTACTTATCTACTATTTCTCATTTTACAATCAGCAGATGAGAGAGAATGAGAATGCTAAAAATTAAGATTTATTTCCAACTCTAAATATTTTCTTTTTTATACGCTATTTATTTTAGTAGTTACATTTTTAATTGCTATTTGTTTATTGATATGATATTTAATTAACTTCATAAAAAAAAATCCACTAAACAAAATCCTAGCCATTAATTAACTTGAAATGTTATGTCAAGATTTAACTAGTGTTATGTAACGTCTAGGGTATGCTCGATACGTGGGTAAAGGAGTTTTCATCTCTTTTACTTATGTTCATAACAATTTCAAGGGTAGGAAAAAATCTAAAGAAGTTTAAGATTTAATCTCGAAAGTGGACTTAAATGATAACTTTATGGAGGGAGGGAGGGAGGGGTAAAAAAATAATGATTTATCAATTATAATACGACATTAATTGTATATGAACATCTAATTATAATTGTCGTGTTAGAAAAATAGTATAAGAAAATAATTATGGTAGAAGTAAGTACTCTAGATCAAATTTTAGACCTAGAGTGGATTATAGTGATAGAAAATGTTGTATTATCATGAAAAAGACTATATTCAGTATCACTGTGAGAAGAAGAAAGCCAATATAGAAGAACTGAAGCTAAGGAGCAAGAAGCTCCCCCTATAGACGTCATCTCTGCCCTAAATTTCTTCACTCAAACACATCCATGTTTTAAGTCTCATCATCCACGAGCACTTGTTTTTCTTCTTTGTAGACCTGTGAAGTCAAGATTCCCAATTATCCACTGCATCAATCTCTATTCCGTCAAAATGAATTTGGTGCAAGTTGGAGGAACACCCCGTTCCACAAGCTTGAAGAAAACCATTAACAGACTAATGAAAATAATTGTAGGGCCCAGGATCAAATCAATTGCTCAAACAGTAATCACAATTTATTTTAATTATGTTAAACTTGTACGTTAAAGAATTTATGTTGGAAAATAATTTTTAATATTAAAAATAAGCGGGGTTTGTTTTTTAATTGACTTTAAATATGTCAATTAATCATGTTTTAGATAATATTTTCATCATATAATTCAATATTACATGATTAAGTTTAGTTAATCAAGTAATTTAACATATAGATAAATTTAACATAAAACTTTTTTTTTTTTGGGCAAGCCATTGATATTATCTTTTGTTTTCAATTTTATTGGCCCACACGGTGTCTATGATGGCCAATTCTGCCCTTACTTCCTTCATTCAAACACATCAATAATACTTTAGTCAATGCATTTTCTTTTTTCGTAGTTATATAAATATATTTATATAAAAAAAAAATGAATTTGTTTTGAATGGACTAATATCATTCAGATTAAGAATCCAACAATAATGAATATGAAAGTAAATCAGCCTAACATATATTTCTTTCTTAAACCAAATTAGCAACAATTGATGATGTTCAGAAATTTTTTTATTCCACGAGATCAAATCAATTGTTCAGAACACATGACTTTCCATGTCTATATATGAAGAAAAAGCAAAGTAGTTTACTCAACAAGTTGGAGGAGTTGAGTAGTTAGATGTCTCAATTTTGTTTTTGGTTCAACAGTGACGAACATCTTTTAATCAATTATGTGATTTTAGCCTCTCTTTTAAGAAGTATTATGGACGGTGAGCACCCCTCACATAACTCATTTCATGCATCTATTGAATGCAACTCCGGTCCCATGTTTGAATCAGATGGTATAGGGTGTATTTAGGTTTGGGGTGAAATAAACTTTTTATTAAATTTTAATTTTTTCTGTTTTAATTTTTTTTTATTTTTTAAATTATTTTGATACGTTGATGTTAAAATAATATAAAAAATAAAAAAATATTATTCTAATGTATTTTTAAAAAAACAACTACTTTCACTATCACACTCCTAATTATAAACTAATGAAAATAATTGTAAGGGCCAAGATCAAATTAACTGCTCGAACAATCACAAGTTATTTTAATTATATTAAAGAATTTATATTAAAAAATAATTTTTAACATTAAAAATAAAAAGAGTATATTTTTTATTTGACTTTAAATATGTTTGTTAACCATTTTTTAAATAATTTTTTTGTCAAATAGAATCAATATTACATGATTATGTTTAGTTAATCGTGTAATTTAAAATAAACATAAATTTAACATAAAACATTTTTCAAAAGATGCTGGTTTTGTTTTATTCGTTTTGTAGTAATTTATTTATATTTTTTAATTTAAAAAAAATGATGAGAAAAAATAAAAATAACTAAAGACTCAAAAAGAAAAAAATAGAGCTAAAGTGATAAGATTTTTCGAAAGATATGTAGATGTGAAAGAGAGACGCAATATTGCCTCTTAGACCACCAAGTGATAGTGTACAATTAGACCTATAAATAAAGGGGAAGTTATCAGCTTCAAGCCCTCGTCTGTACAATTTTACAATTAAACAAGAAAAAAGGTTCCAAACCTATGAAGTGGAAGATCATTGTTTATTGGATTAGTACTTTGAAATCCTAAACTCGTTTTGTTATTATAACAAAAGGGTAAACCCACCCTTTGACTTTGTAACGTAGAAGCAGAGTATCCAACTTTGAGCCATGAAGACAGTCTGATATAATTCGCTACAAAAATTAAATTGGAATTTGCTCAAAGTTCTTATCAAGTTCAACAGTAATCTGACAAATGGAAGCGCAATACTAATTGAAAACAGAAACATTACAAGCATGAAATCTCAAATGACAAGGGTTTTTGTAACGAGTTTAAGACAAGAAGGCTAAAATTGTCTCCTGAAGCTCAAAACTAATGATTTTATTTGTTCTTGTTTTTTAAGCCATTGATAGTGTTTTGGCATACTCTGTCTATATACGTCGTCTCTGCCCTAAATTTCTCCATTCTAACAAGTCCATGTTTTAATCAATGCATTTTCTTCCTTCTTCCTTCTTTTTTATATATATGGAAACTGTCTTACATGCATGTAGATATCTTATTGGTTGGGTTTTACAATTTACACTTTCTAATTTATAAAACCAGGAGTAAATCTCACACACACACACACACACAGATATATATATATATATATATATATATATATATATATATATATATATATATATATATATATATATATTTATATTTTTCTTGCACCAAATTCATTTTGATGGGATAGAGATTGATGCAGTGGATGATTGACTTGTCAGAAAATCAAATGTTCGAACAAATGACTTCCCCAGTCTACGAAGAAAAAAGCAAAGTAGCTTACACTACAAGCTGGAGGAACACCCCGTTCCACAAGCTTGAAGAAAAACATTAACAGACTTAACGAAAATAATTGTGGGGCCCAAGATCAAATTAATTGCTCAAATAGTAATCACAATTTATTTTAATTTTGTAAAATTTTTATATTAAAGAGTTTATGTTGGAAAATAATTTTAAAATTAAAAGTAAGCGGGGTTTGTTTTTTATTTGACTTTAAATATGTCAATTAATCATGTTTTAGATAATGTTTTCATCAAATAAATCAATATTACAGGATTAAGTTTAGTTAATCAAGTAATTTAACATATAGATAAATTTAACATAAAACTTTTCAATTTTATTGGCCCCCACGGTGTCTATGATGGTCATCTCTGCCCTAACTTTCTTCATTCAAACACATCAATAATATTTTACTCAATGCATTTTCTTCTTTCGTAGTTATATAAATATATTTATAAAAAAGAAAATGAATTTGTTTTCAATGGACTAATATCATTCAGATTAAGAATATTCAAACAATAATTAATATGGAAGTAAATCAGCCTAACAGATATTTCTTTCTGAAATTGATGATGTTGATATATAATATATTGGGAATCTTGACCGACTTCACAAGTCTACGGAGAAAAAGAAGTGCAAGTGGATGATGAAGCTAGCGGCAAATCACTTCATTCCATGAAAAAGTTGAGGAAGAAATATTTGTATTCCACAAGATCAAATCAATTGTTCAGAACACAACAAGTTGATGCATGTCTATATATGAAGAAAAAGCAAAGTAGTTTACACACCAAGTTGGAGGAATTAACTGTCATTGACAGTGATTGTGGAGCCCTAGACTTGATGCATCTATTGGATCCTCATAAATAAGAAAAAAGACAACCACTGACATTGACTTGGTGCATCTAGTACTGGACCCTAATATGTCCAAAAAAATAAAATAATGAATTCTCTTAATCATAAATTCACATATGGCTTTTTTCAGTATTGTTGTTTTTTTCCAAGTTTAATCACAAATCCACAGATCAGTGGGTATATTTAGTATTGTAGTTTAATCACAAATCCACGGAGTAAATTTTTTTCATTTTTACTATGTGTCAAAGTCAATTGACTGTATGAAGAGAGCCAAAGTGTACAGTATTCACAGTCCCAAATACACATAACACTGCTTAGGTCTCGCTACTGTGCTCTGTTATCGAATTAGCTTATATGTGAAATTAAACTAAATATTTTATTTTAGCAATCTTAAATATGCATAATGAGAAATCCAAGTGACTCGGTTAATAGTTGGCCTGACTTGAATAAATACCTAACTGCAATCTATTGATTATTTATTTTTTATATATAAAAAACAATGTTGTTCTAACACACACACACAAATATATATATATATATATATATATATATATATATAAAAGAGTTGATCTAAGTTATTTTGGTGACTAATAAAAAATCATGACACGAGTCTTATCCTTGGTCTGCTTTCTCATTAATTATTTAAGATTTGTGGAAGATATGATACAGGAGATAGGAAAATGATTGCTATTATCAACAATCTCTCTGTTATAATATGTCTCAAAACATAGAATCTGCAGATAAAATAATGGAAAGGGCCAAAGTACTGTAGTATAAATAGGACCTCTATGGCCCGAATGCACATATGACATAACAAACAACAATATTCTACGTAGTCGTCCTTCATAGAATTATCCAAGATGATGATGAAAAAAATGGGGGCTTGGATGTTGCTAGCATTATTGACTTTGGTTGGCGACTGGTGTGGTCGTTGTTATGGGTGTTTGGAGGAAGAGAGAATTGGTCTCTTAGAGATCAAAGCTTTGACCAATTTAAACAGCTTTTACATGGGAGATTGGGTGGAGTACAGTAGTAATTGTTGTGAGTGGTCTGGGATCGTGTGTGATAACTCTACAAGGCGAGTGATCCAACTCTCTCTTGGGTATCCAAGGGATCAGAGTTTGGGGGATTGGGTTCTCAACGCATCTTTGTTTCTGCCTTTTAAAGAACTGCAAAGTCTTTATTTGAGTTCTAATGGACTGGTTGGTTGCTCTGAGAATCAAGGTCGGTTCAATGCTTCTGTTCTTGTAATCATAAAGTAAATTCATATCATTGTGTGAATCTTATACTGAGATTACGCTGATGAAGTGGCTAGCTGGTGTTTAATGTCAATTATCTTGCTTTGATGTGTTTCTCTTCCAGGCTTCGAAGTCCTATCATCAAAACTGAGGAAACTGGAGGTACTTGACCTACGTGGGAACCGATTTAATGATGATAAAAGCATTTTATCATGCTTCAATGGGATTTCCGCTCTCAAGTCTTTGGATTTGTCATTCAATGAGGTGACAGGATCAGGTAGCTTCTATGGTGACCGTTTAATTATTTAGCTTTGTAACATTTTCTTTTCTCCTTGTCATATGATTTAGCTTCTATGCGTTTATTTCCTTCCAATATGCATAATTTTGAGAAACATCATGCAGGTCTCAAAGTCTTGTCATCAAGGTTGAAAAAGCTGGAGAACCTTGACCTGCGTGGCAATCAATGCAACGATAGCATCTTTTCATCTATAACTGGGTTTTCATCTCTCAAGTCTTTGGATCTATCAAAGAATCAGCTGACAGGATCATCTACTGGTATCAATAGTAAGTTGCATTCTCTTAAGAAAATTGAGGACTTTATATCTACTTAGTAATTAATGATAGCATTAATTTCATCATGTTTGACAGGTTCAATCTTTCTGCTCTTATAATCATAAAATAAATTTATACTGAAATTACGCTGATGAAGTGGCTAGCTGGTGTTTAATGTCAATTATGTTGCTTTGATGATTAATCTCTTCCAGCCTTCGAAGGGTCAGCGCTTTCATCTCTAATGATTTATATCTATATATAAATTGTTTTTCTAATAAGACCGGAAGAGATCAAAATTAGGATGATTAAAGGTATTGTTACAGCTGTTATTATGGTCACCGTCAGTGCAGATTAATTAGGGTAGCTGGCAGATGCATGGACACGTGTTAGAAGTTGTTAAGAGTCTGTTAGAGTTAGTTAACAATATAATAAATCGTGTAATGATGCATGTGGGGAAGTCTATATATAATGGTAGGATTACGCACGCAAGAAATAACAGAATCATTCCTCTCTGCTTCATTCTGTTAGTTAACAATACACAAAATGGATACTTCCACTCTATCCTTCTTGACCAAAAAACGCAATCGTAATTAAGGCATAAAATCAGTACCTAGCTTCTGACAATTTTCTTTCAGGTTTTCAAGTGCTAGCTTCAGGGTTGAGGAATTTGGAGGAACTTAATCTGGGTTCCAATAAATTAAACGACAGCATTTTATCATCTCTCAGTGGATTTTCAACTCTCAAATCTCTAGATCTATCAGGCAATAGGTTCACAGGATCAACTGGTCTCAATGGTAAAGTTGTAAATCATTCCTACCTCGGATGGCATTTTCCCTCGTGAGGTTTAATAATTACATGTGTATTAACCCTTAAGTAATTGTTTGGATGAAGCCTTAAAAAGGCTTTATATAATTAATTCTTTAACGAGTGAAATAATTTAAAACTTACATATACACACTATTAACTTTTGTTCAATTTTTAATTTCTTTTAAATAAATGAAGGTAAATATTTAATTAATAAAATTTTAATATCATATTAAAAACTATTTTAATTTTAAAACTTAAGCTATGTCTTGTAACATTATAAATTATTTAATTGTTATTGATTGTTTTCTCTATCACAGGTTTAAGGAATTTAGAAACCTTGTATCTGGAAAACACTGACTTCAAGGAAAGCATTTTCATAGATTCATTGGGAGCGTTGCCATCCCTCAAGACCTTATATGCTCAGGAGAGTAATTTTACACACTTTGGGAAAGGTCAGTGACAGTTTTGGTGCCTAAAACAATATGATATTTATAATATATTGATGGATTTATTTGATCTGTGCCACAGGGTTGCGGAATTCTTCTAGCCTTGAAGAAGTGGTCCTCGATTATTCTTCTCTCCCAGCAAGCTTTCTTAGGAACATTGGACCCTTGTCTACTCTTAAAGTCCTATCCTTGAACGAAGTTGACTTCAATAGCACCCTACCTGCTCAAGGTAATTAAAAATGAACAATTATAAGAGTATTGAAATCCAAATAACAGTTGTTCATTAGATATTAATTTGTGTTATATCTATGTTTTATTAAACTACAAGTTTACTCCCAATGTTACGTATAGAAAAGGATAAAATCTAGAGTTTCTCAATCTCTAAAATTTCTCAGTCTTAAATTTAGGGTAGCTGGCAGATGCATGGACACGTGTTAGAAGTTGTTAAGAGTCAGTTAGAGTTAGTTAACAATAGAATAAACCGTGTAATGCGTGTGGGGAAGTATATATATATAATGGTAGGAGGATTACGCACGCAAGAAATAACAGAATCCTCCTCTTCTTAACAACTTAATTAAGGCATACAACCATCCCTCAAGACCCTTTCTCTCAAGGATACATACAGGAACTTCATCAGTGTTTAGTTTCTTAAAATCTTAATTAATAATATTGAATGGAATGGTTACTATATATGTACCACCACTATTTTCATCATACCTTTTCTTCTTTCTTTTTCACAGGAACTTTCTTCAATTTAAGCACCCTCGAAGAATTGTATCTAGATAGAACTTCTCTCCCATTAAACTTTCTCCAGAACATCGGAGCATTGCCTGCTCTTAAAGTATTGTATGCTGATTACTGTGACCTCAATGACACCCTGCCCACTCAAGGTAAATTAACAACTCTCCATCCACTCAAGATTCTTTCAACACTATATATTTTGACTATTTCCAGATAAATTGTATAGGTAGGTGTGAATTGAAGGCTTACTCCTAACTTTACGCTACATTTAGCAAAGGATAAAATCTAGGTTTCTCAATTTCTAAAATTTCTCGTTCCTAGAAAACTTTGAATTAAAAAAATTATGGATATCAATAATCTAAATAACCAATCTCTAATATATATATAAAAAACAAAGTTGTTTAAATATAATCTAAAACCGACCTAGCGAATGAAACAAAAATCAACTAAAACTTTAAAACCTCACTAAGCAATTACATAATTGATATATTCCTATTCCCTTGACATGAACATATGGATATATTCTGCAGGCTGGTGTGAACTGAAGAATCTTGAACAACTATTTCTCTCGGGAAACAATCTAAAGGGCGTACTCCCTCCTTGTTTTGGAAATCTATCATTTCTACAATCCTTGGATTTATCTGACAATCAATTGAAGGGAAATATTGCCTTTAGTCACCTTTCCCATCTTACGCAGCTTGAACACCTCTTAGTTTCAAATAACTACTTTCAAGTTCCAATATCATTTGGTTCATTTATGAACCTCTCCAACCTCAAGGTCATTGCATGCGATAACAATGAGCTAAAAGCTGCACCCAGTTTTCAGCCTTCAGCTCCCAAGTTCCAGCTTCTTTTCTTTAGTGCTTCAAACTGTACTCCAAAACCACTCAAAGCTGGATTTCCAAATTTCCTGCATAGCCAATACGATTTGGTGTTAGTTGATCTATCCCACAACAAATTCGTTGGAGAACCTTTCCCATCTTGGCTGTTTGAGAATAATACAAAGTTAAATCGATTATATTTGAGAGACACCTCATTTATAGGTCCTTTGCAGCTGCCACAACATCCAACACCCAACCTTCATACAGTAGATATGTCTGGCAACAACATACATGGTCAAGTTGCAAGAAACATATGTTCGATTTTTCCACGTTTGAAGAACTTCATGATGGCTAACAACAACCTTACAGGTTGTATTCCTCCTTGTTTTGGGAATATGAGCTCTCTCGAATACTTGGATCTTTCCAACAATCACATGTCTTGTGAACTGCTTGAGCATAATTTGCCAACAGTAGGCTCCTCGTTGTGGTCCTTAAAGCTGTCCAACAACAACTTCAATGGGCGATTACCACTCTCTGTGTTCAACATGACTAACCTAGCGTACCTCTTTCTCGATGGAAACAAATTTGCAGGACAACTATCGGGTACCTTTTCTCTTGCATCATCATTTTGGTGGTTTGATATCAGTAACAATCTTTTGTCAGGCATGCTTCCAAGGGGAATTGAGAACTCTTCACTAAACTACTTTGCTCAGGCAATTGATTTGTCCAGAAATCAATTTGAAGGTACCATTCCAATAGAATATTTCAATTCTCATGGGCTTGAATTTTTAGATCTTTCTGAAAACAATCTGTCTGGGTCTTTGCCGTTGGGCTTCCATGCATCAGATTTACGCTATGTCCACCTTTACAGAAATCAATTGAGCGGTCCACTGCCATATGCTTTTTGTAATCTCTCTTCGTTGGTTATATTTGATCTCGGCGATAACAACTTAACTGGGCCCATTCCAAATTGGATTGATAGCCTTTCGGAATTGAGCATTTTTGTTCTCAAATCTAATCAATTCAATGGGAAACTTCCTCATCAGTTATGCTTGTTAAGGAAATTAAGCATATTGGATCTTTCAGAAAATAATTTTTCTGGTCTGTTACCCTCATGTTTGAGCAATTTAAATTTTACGGCATCAGATGAAAAAACTTCGGTTGAACCTGGTAGGATGACAGGAGATGATGGAAGCCAGGAAGAAATATTTGCATCCATAGGTTCTTATCTTGAAGACAAAATTGTGTTGCCAGTGATCGATGCAAAAATAGCAGTGGAGCTTACAACAAAGAAAAATTTCTACTCTTACGAAGGCGGTATCCTTCGTTACATGTCTGCTTTGGATCTTTCTTGTAACAGATTCATTGGAGAAATCCCGACAGAATGGGGAAACTTAAGTGGGATATATTCTCTAAATCTGTCACAAAATAATCTCACTGGATTGATCCCTTCATCCTTCTTCAATCTGAAGCAGATAGAGAGCTTGGATCTTTCTCACAACAATTTGAATGGGAGAATTCCTGCACAACTCGTTGAACTGACCTTTCTAGCTGTTTTCAACGTGTCGTACAATAACTTGTCAGGAAGAACACCGGAGATGAAAAATCAATTTGGTACCTTTGATGAAAGCAGTTATAAAGGGAATCCTCTTCTTTGTGGACCTCCATTGCAAAACAGTTGCGACAAAACAGAATCACCATCAGCGAGAGTGCCTAACGATTTCAACGGAGATGGTGGCTTCATAGACATGGACAGTTTCTATGCCAGCTTTGGTGTGTTTTACATAACTATGGTGTTGACAATTGCAGCAGTACTGTGCATAAATCCGCATTGGCGACGCAGGTGGTTTTACTTCATTGAAGAATGCATTGACACTTGCTACTGCTTTTTGGCTATAAACTTTCCCAAGGTGTCCAGATTCAGAAGGTGATTGGGTCTTATCAGGAGCGTGGGGGCTGCTTTCTGAATTTGTTGAAATCCTCTGTGGAGAAGCAGTCGCATTCCAAATCAATGGTTGCTCACAACATGTTTAGCAATTTGCCTGTGAGAAGTGTTCTGTCGAAGTGTCTGGTTCTTGTTGCTTAGCCTTTCTGTTTTGACGTGACTTGTGTTTGTCCTCGTGCTTGTATCCATATTTGTTTGTTTCTTTGTTATGTCTTAATTATGTTGCGTTTTGGTCTTAGATTTGGAGAATGAGCAACCAACCAATATTTCTTGGCTTCTTGTGATTACTATATCCCTAATAATATGGAATTTATTCACAAGAAATAGTTTACAGTATCGTATTTTCTCAATTAAAAAAATAATTAATAGAACCAAAAGATCATACCAGCAAGGTGAAATGTGGTTCTACAATAATTTTGTTTGCTGAAAGAACACAAGTCTAAACTTAAAATAAGGCAACGACATAATCTGTCTTCCTTGCAATAATGTGCTTGATTGCTCGTATTTAGACCTCCTCTCCTGTCCTGTTTGCCTCATCCATGTAAAAAGCAAATAAACAAACATAAAGTTCGATACTTTTAATTGAATCGAATTGCCAGTAAGTTCTTTGTCCATTTGAACAGAGGATTTAACTTTCATGTATACCCTTTTTCATAATATAGTTAGCTTAATTTGTCATATCCCATCATTATTTCAACATCCAAATGAAAATGATCTTAACTTGAAGCTTCGGTAACTAAGCTCTAAGCAGTTCCGGCTTCCTTAATTACTCTCTCCAGAGGTATCTTCTTCTAGTAGAACTCCAGCCTTCTGACCTTCAAGATGGACTCAATTAGGAAGAATTTGTGTTAGCCCTGCACATATTTTGTATGTTAGCTATCTTACAGTATGTTAGCTTTGTATAGTTGCAGTGGAGATTATAGTATCTTACAGTATGTTAGCTTTGATGAGTTGCAGTTGACAGGATTTACTGGTATCAATAGTAAGTTACATTCTCTTATCAAGAAAATTGAGAACTTTATATCTATTTAACGATCAATATAATGATAGCACTTCATCATGTTTGACTGAGCTTTCATCCCTGAAGATTTATATCTATGGAGCTTTCAACTTATCCATAAATTGTTTTTTTAATAAGACAGGAAGAGATTAAAGTGAGCTGGACCAAAATTAGGATGATTAAAAATTACGAGTGACGATGTATAGAACGAATACTTGCAATCTATCTTCTTCCTTAATCTATGCACTGTATATTTTTTTGATGTATAATTTGAGAACTATATATATATCTTGTAGGTTTTCAACTCCAACCGATGAGGCTGGGAATTAACTATGCGTTCATGTATCATTCTTTTTATGTATAATTTGAGAATCATATATCAATTGAACAACAGCATTTCATCAATTCAAATTATCTTGCTTTGATGTGTTTCTCTTCCAGGCTTCGAAGTCCTATCATCAAAACTGATTTCTTGACCTAACTTCTAACCGATTTAATAATGATAAAAGCATTTTATCCATTTAGTAATCAATGATAGCATTTCATCATGTTTGACCCATTTGTGTTTCAATGGGTTGCCTCTCTCAAGTCTTTGGATCTATCAGACAATTGAGGACTTTATATCCATTTAGTAATCAATGATAGCATTTCATCATGTTTGACATCGCTTTCATCTCTAAAGATTAATAAAAATTAGGATGATTAAAAATTACTTCTTGACAATTATTGTAAGAAACCGTGTAAGAATATAATAGTAGGAGGATTACGTAAGAGTCTCTAATTCTCTGTTTTCCTTCTTCTCCTCCCCTGCTTCTCACCCTTCTGCTTCATTTTGTTAAGCCGAGCTTAACAGATGATTATATTACAATACACAGAATGGATACTTCCAATCTTTCCTTCTTGATAAAAACGCAATCTTAAGGAATAAAAACCATCCCTCAAGACCCTTTCTCTCAAGGATACTACTTTAAGTCAACGTAAATTAGTGTTTAGTTTCTTAAAATCTTAATTAATAATATTGAAAGGAATGGCTACTCTGTACCACCACTATTTTCATCGTACCTTTTCTTCTTTCTCTTTCACAAGGACTTTCTTCAATTCGAGCACTCTTGAAGAATTGCATCTAGATCATAATTCTCTCCCATTAAACTTTCTCCAGAACATCGGAACATTGCCTACTCTTAAAGTATTATCTGTTGACCAATTATTTTATTATCAACAATAATTAAGTCGTATTCGAACTTTTAATACGACTTAAGAGTCCTTGATCTCTTCTACAACAACATCACTGGAATGTTTCCATCGTGGTTGCTTAAGAACAATACACGATTGGAGCAATTACTTTTTGAGCAAGAACTCCGTTGTTGGTACTTTGCAGTTGCAAGATCACCCAAATCCGAATATGAAAGTCATAGATATATCCAACAACCACATGAATGGTCAAATTCCAAATAATATTTGTTTGATCTTTCCAAATTTGTGGAGCTTAACGATGGCCGAGAATGGATTCACAGGTTGTATTCCTTCTTGTTTAGGAAATATCAGCTCTTTAGGAATTTTAGATTTATCCAACAATCAATTGTCCACAATAAAACTAGAACAACTAACAACAATAACGTTTCTCAAGCTGTCAAACAACAATTTGGGTGGACAAATACCGACCTCGGTGTTGAATTCTTCTGGTCTGTATTTTCTCTATCTAAATGGTAACAACTTTTAGGGTCAGATACCATATTTTCCACCAGCCTCTTGGAAAATATGGTATGAATTGGGATTGAGTAACAATCAGTTTTCAGGCATGCTTCCAAGGTGGTTTTTCAATTTGAAGCATATCTTCACAATTAATTTGTCCAAAAACCATTTTAATGGTCCAATCCCAGTAGACTTCTGTAAGCTTGACCAGCTTGAATATTTGGACCTTTCTGAGAACAACTTGTCTGGTTCTGTACTATCTTGCTCCAATCCACCACAAATAACCCATGTGCATCTATCCAATAATAGATTGAGTGGTCCATTAACAAATGGATTTTATAACAACTCTTCCCTTATTACGATGGATCTTCGAGATAACAACTTCATCGGCTCCATTCCAATTGGATTGGCAATCTTTATTACTGAGTGTTCTTCTTCTGAGGGCTAATCACTTTAATGGTGAATTCCCTGCTCATTTATGCTTGTTAGAACAATTAAGGATTTTGGATGTTTCACAAAATCAACTCTCTGGTCCATTACCCTCCTGTTTGGGCAATCTTACTTTCAAGGTAAGTTCCCAGAAAACGTTGGTGGATAGTACCCATTTCTTTAGAACACCTTTTTGGCATAACTTTACAAAAGAAGTGATAGAATTTACAACTAAAAATATGTATTATGGTTACAAGGGGAAAATTCTTAGGTTCATGTCTGGTATTGATCTCTCCAATAACAACTTCTTAGGAGCAATCCCACAAGAATTGAGAAACTTAAGTAAGTTACTGTCATTAAACTTATCACACAACAATCTCACTGGATCTATCCTTGCAACATTCTCAAAACTAAAGCAGATTGAGAGTTTGGATCTCTCTTACAACAAGTTGAATGGTGTCATCCCTCAGCAACTTACTGAAATTACCACACTGGAAGTTTTTAGTGTGGCGCACAATAACTTGTAAGGTAAGACACCCGAGAGGAAAAATCAGTTTGAGACCTTCGATGAAAAATGTTATGAAGGAAATCCTTTCTTGTGTGGACCTCCACTGCGAAACAATTGTAGCAAGGAAGTAGTGTCGTCGCAGCCAGTGCCTAATGATGAACAAGAAGATGATGGTTTCATAGACATGGAGTTTTTCTACATCAGTTTCAGTGCATGTTACACAGTTGTGGTGATGACAATTGCAGCAGTTCTCTATGTGTTTACTTGTTTTATAATTTTTTTTCTCGTACAATTCTGCTGTATGGATTTACGATTTGTACATGTTATCGCACCCAACATCGCGACGACTTTAAAAATCCAATTTGGCGGAGAAAGAACATATTTCTGGCACCTTGTTCTTTGATATGGAAATGTTTTGTTTAAGAAGTCGTCATCTAGTATTATGATCACCAGGAACCTACCTAGTCAACAAAGATTCTATGGTATGAAACTGGTTACATGTAAGGGAAGATATTATCACCTAATAATATTTACCTGTGCTAAATGTCAGAAGTTTAAGGGGCAAATCGGAAATCGATGACCTTTAAATTTTTTTGTTTTTTGCATTATTGGTTTTGTCTTAAATTGGTAAGAGTTTGTTGGATGTTGTTATAATGGTCTACTCGTAATATTCCTAACCTTAGCATCAATGAATATTCAACTATGAATACTTTTAATTCTAGCGTTAGTAAATATTATGTAATAAAAGAAAAAGATATTTGGTATTTCTGACTCTGATATCAGTAAATAAAACAATAAAATAAATTTAAATCAATGCATGAATATTTTCTTGTTTTTTTTTTGGGTTTGGCCCAGCCCGTGCAGGCTCGAAGATTTCCTCTGCTTATATTCTTTCCTTCTACTCGTCTCTGTCTCCCTCTCGTACCGTTTTCTCTGGTTCTATCTTCTTGTTTTTGTTCGTTTTCTGGGTTTTGCGTTGTTTTAGTGTTTTTGCTCTCTCCTTCTGTTGCCTTCCCCTCTGGCCTTTCTCTGGCTTCTATAAAGCCAGAGAAAGCCTTCTCTTCGTGTCGAAGCACGTTTATTCCTGTTTGATGAAAAACAGGGGACTAACAGTCCTGCAATGCAGGACTGTTGGTCACGACAACGTGGCCTTTTGAAATGGTATCGTGGAGAATAGTAGGCAGCTGAGGTAAGAGTCGTGGGTGACTGTCTTTGGCGCATTTCCCTGGATTTTTCCAGTTGAATCGGTCCCTGGTTGAAGAAGGCAATGAATAGTGGAAACGACGACGTTTTCCTGACTTAAATGGATATTTCCAATTTGCCCCCTAAACTTCTGACATTTAGCAATTGGATCCTTATGGAAGTCCCTTTTTAATTTAGGCCCTGGATTAATTGCAATTGAACCCTTGGATTTCAGTGCTATTTACAAAACAGTCATTAGTTTTCAATTTAATCAATTCAATCTTTTATTGACTCTTCAACTTTTAATTCTTTTAAAATTACCCCTGGAAAAATCAATTAATCACCCTATAGTATCACCGTCTATTCACTTTGATTCTCGGACCCCAAATCAACTCCAAACTTTGGTATTTTTTTCAATTAAACTCTTGATTGCTTTAATTAATTAAATCAAAGTTTAATTAAGCCCTCAAACTTTCAATTCTTTCAATTTTGACCAAATTGACTCCTAAAATTATAATTCAATCCTTATTAGTCCCCAAACTTTCAATTTTTGTTGTTTTAACCCCATCTTCAATTCATTCATTTTATTTTTATTAAAGTTTTTTTGAAAATTCAATAATTGGGTTATGGCACATGTTATTGTTTGTTTTAAATTTTGTAATATTATATTTGTTTGTAAATTGATGAAGCTTATATTAAATTTTTGACTTCGATGTTTTATGATGAAATAAATAATGACTTATTTAATGAGATCATTTTATATTTTTTTAATTTTATTGTAGAGTTATAATGTTTTATAAATGTGTAGAAATTTGAATTTATGTAGATATATATTTGATAATGAATTAAGAGAACTATTAAAATAGATTAAATAAAATTGAGCTAAACCAATATTTTTGTAAATTTATTTAGTTAACATAGTTAATTAATAAATGTTGTTATCATTATATATTTAAATAGATTTGATATAAATAATGGATGGATCGAGATGAATCATAGGGGTTGAAGATGATGGATTATTGTAATGAGGTTCAAAATTTTATAAATTATGCATTATCTAATCCGAGAAATATTAGTAGAAGGGGTATTAAATGTTCATGCAAGAGGTGTAAGAATAAAAAAAAATCGATTTAGATGTTGTAATGATTCATGTTTTATAAAAAGAGTTCATAGAAAAATACTTGTGTTGGTATGCACACGGAGAACCATAGGTTTCTCAACATATCGTGGTAAAGAGGATGATTGAGTCAACTTTTAGTGCTAACAACAAGTATGGAGTTGTAGATGACAATAGTAATCCTTATAAGGATATGATTATGAATGTGATGAGAATGAATCAATGTTATGTCGGTCAATATTCAATAATAGATGAAGAACTTAATGCAGACGCGACCAAGTTTTTTTATTTTTTAAAAGATTCTAGCTAACTATTATGGGATGGTTGCACAAATCCATGAGCCCATCGATAAAAAAACTTACCGACGGAATGTAAGTGTAAATATCAACGAGAATTTCTGTCAGTAAAACTGTAAAATCTGGTAGTAAACATTTATACATCTAACTCCACCTTAAAAAAAAGCATGCATAAATTATAATATATGTCAAACAATAATTAATCAATATTAATTTAAATTAATATATAAACTAAATTAAATCTAACAATTTGTTCATACACCATGAGCATATAATCTTTTGCCCAAAGATAATGGTAATTAGACCATTAGTCTTGGGGTTGGTTACAATTTAACCATTATAGTTATTCCTAAAATATTTTATATTAGCTTTGCCTTACCTCCTGTACATAACGTTAAATATTCTCTAAATCTTTTAACAAGTGCATGTGGGGAAAGAAACCTTCACCACCTAAACCCTCCGGTGGCTCGGATGCTAAAAAATCCCATTATCTATTTTGTAGGTCACATTTCCCTATCCATTACCAACCACCCTCTAATCACTGCTACAATTCATTATAAATTACAATACACACACACCTGTGCTTAGCTATGACTTTAGACACCGTTTGGAAATGTAGTGCAAACTGTGTTCCATAAAAATTTAATTTTTTTACTAAAATTTAATTTTTTTTGTATATTTTGGATTATTTTGATGTCCTGATCTCAAAAATGATTTTTTTAAAAATAAAAAAGTATCATTTTAATGCATTTCGACACGAAAAACACTTTGAAAAGCAACCGTAACTACTCTTCCAAACAGACACTTCATCTTAGCGATATGAATGTTCATATGGAGTCGCCAACGGAATCTCCTTATATTACCAATTGAGTGTAAGGGAGAATCTGGCAGAGAGTTTTAGTGTCTCTATTGTAAAATTTAGAATCAGAATCAACTTAATGTTGATCAAATTATTCTTGGAGGCTAATTTAACAATTTAAGTTTTTGAAATCAATTTGTGAATATTTGTTCATCGGAGTTGCTTATGATAACATATCAGAAATTATTTTAATTCAAAAAACAAAGTTATAAGATGAGATTTTAAGAATTGTTGTACATATTATTATACTATTACGATTGAATTTGATAATTAAGTAAGTTTTGGTTGCATTCAAAAGATTTAAATTGTGTGATGAGTGGATGAATTAGTGAATGGACTAAATAAATTAAACAATTTAATCCAGGATAATGACGTTAAATTTTTATTCAGATACTAATGACACTTTAACTTACGGGCTTGGATACAGTTTAGTCTACTATTATTATTCCTAAAATATTTTATATTACCTTTGCCATAACACATGCGATAACGTCATATATTCTCCCTTTTTTTTTCAACTCATTAATCAAATGGGAAAAGAAAATAAATAAATTCACCACCTAAACACTCTGGTGGCTCAGATATTAGAAAAATCTATTACGTACTCTGTAGGTAAATAATAATTAAACACTAAAACAATGATAATGATTAGGAGTCTTGTGCTTAGCTGTGGCTTTATTCTTAGTGATATGAATGTCCACATGGAGCCACCAGCGTAATCTCTTTTATAGCACCGACTGAATGCAGGGGGGAATATAGCAGTGAAATCTAGTGTCTCGAACGTGAAATTTAGAATCCAACTTAATGTTTATGATCAAATCATTCTTGAAGTTTAATCTAGCCATTCAAGTTCTTGACATCAGATTTGTGAGTTATTTATAAATTTTAAAAAAAAATTCAAGATAATATTTTTTAATATTAAAACAATAACATATTGAATTAACCCAAATTTCATGACTTAATCCATCAAACTCACAACTTATATCATATATTTAATTTAATAACGTTGTTTTTTTAAACTATTTTTACTTGAGTATAAACTAAATATAGAAATATTTATTTGATGGTGTGATAATCTCATAAAAAATAAAATAAAAATAAAAATAATTATAAAAATTAATTTAAAATTAAAAAATATTCAGGATAAAAAAAAAAAAAAAACAGCTCCTCTAATGTTCATTTCTCCAGGTTCTTTTAGTTTCTAGTTAAAGTTAATTAACCATGCCAACCCCAATAAAGTTCTTTTAATAATTTAATTTTAAATCGACAGAAACCTTGTTAATTAAATAATAGTATTGATTTGTTAATTAAAAAATTCCACCAACTAAACACTCTGGCGGCTCAGATATTAAAAAATCCTATTACGTACTTCATCGTTCACACTACACATGCACAATTCGTTACCAACACTAATCATTGATACAATTGATTATAATTTTTTTTTTAATTAATATGAGGTATTTGGATCAGCTTGTATATATCTCAATTAATCTTCATGAATCCTGAAATTAACGGTCAGGTAAACATCCAGTGACCATAAATATCAGCAACCACAAAAAAACAAATTTCTTGATTTCAAGGTTTTATCACTAGATTACATACTAAATGATTATAAATAATATTTTTTTTCTTGCATTTGATTATAAATTACAAGATATAAGCAATACTTTTTCTTAGCTGAGGCTTTAATCTTAGTGATATGAATGTCCATATGGAATCACCAGCTAGCGTAATCTCTTTATATTACCAACTGAATCCAACATGATGTTATATCATTTTTAGAGTTTCATTTAATAAATTAATTTCTTAGAAATAAATTTGTGACGGTTTGTCTATTAGAGTGTCTCTTAACATGTTAAAAACTATCTTAATTCAAATAATTGAATTATTAGATGAGATATTGGTAGTGGTTGTAGATGTTATTCCAACTAAATTTTATAATTAAGTGGCTTTGAGTTCTATATAAAAGATTAAATTATTGAATGAGATTTCTATCATGATCGTATATGATATGAAAAAAATCAACTCATCTAAAATTTAATTTATTAAACAATGCCTAATGAAAAATATTTTTAAAATTAAAACTTGTACAACTCGTTATATTGTGCTGATATTTTTTAAATTTATTTAAAATATGATGTAGAAAAATCATTTCACCTAAAAAAACATAAATTATGGAACAAATTCCAACTTTAATTATATATTAATTCACTAACAGTCCAAAACTTGGTGGTTAGGAATCTATTAGACTAGCTAGAAAATTTTATGCGAGCATATTAAATTTCTCAATAATCAAAGCTGGAGTTAACCTAACTAGCTAGTTACTTGAAGATTAAAGAAAGAAACAACGTCGAGAGCAAAGGAAAGAGTACTATATATATGACATCGAGTCGAAGAGCTAAATTAATATAAACAAATCGAAAAGCGTGAGAGAGGCTGCATACAGCATCTCAGTACTATTGCTTCTAGGAAAGTGGCTCTGCTTGCTGCTGCTTGAACCAAACAATTGCCCTTCTCCAGTACAGGCCAAGGTGCGTGCTCTGGCTTGCTTAATTTGCTCATTAATTAGTTTTGTTTTCTCTCCATCCATGTTTCTTCCTTCCATAATATTTGATACACTAAGACGAACGGTTCAAGGGGAATGTCATGAACGTAGCCTCTCCCTCTGAAACTCTCTAGTTCTAATTAATTTCTCTTGGCTCTTAATTAGTAAGTTAGCAAGTGCAACAATTGAAACGAGTTAATTTTCACCTTTCCTCTGCTTTGAAAGGAAAATTGTTGTTAAAGATACCTTATAGAACTCTCAAATGAACCTCACTGAAAAAATCACCATGGGAAAGCTGAATATAGTAGCTCCTGGTTAAGGAGGATGCTACTTTTTTGACGTCTACGTACTAGGTCGTTAATTAGAAGTAAAATTATACACTATATGTCTATATGTGAATCTATAAATCTTGATGTGGATAACATGTCTTTTATGATCAGATTGAAGAGATAAACTTTAACTCGTTGAGCTAAATCTGACCTGAAAATAAAAGATGATCGTTAAAAAGAACACAAGTAGATGTAAGCTTGTTAGATGAAAAGCCATGGATATATTATAATTTTATATTACTTGTTGAGGGCATTTGATTTTCGTAAAATATTTTATAAAATAATATATTTTATATTTTTTAGATGCCTATATCTCTCCTTCCCTTTTCTTTTGCCTCTCCTTCCTCCCCTTTCCCTTAAAGACTATTTTAGATATCACATGTAAATTTAACGGATCTATAATATACTTAATGTTCACGTACTAATTAATTAGTTTTTAGAACTAGACTCGCTATTCAATTCATTTTATTTATAGGGACTAATTTATAATTTATTCATTTGGAGAACAAAACTAGAAGTCAGACTCTTGAGAAGCAAATATTTATTAATGGAAATGTTACTATATATTGTCTTTGATTACGTAAGCAAAAACTTCAAACGCATAACTTTTTTATATATATTTTTACATAATTCTTTAATTAAGAAAATAAGTTACTTTTTCCTGTCGTATAATCTTAATTTTTGAGAAATTGTTTTTATTGGTAAATAATGATTCGTTTATCTATCATCTTGGCAGCAAATTGCAATAGATGGGAGAAATTCGTTCACCATATTTTTCACTTGGCCAACATTACTCTGGAGATAATTCTCATATTCATTCACCGTACTTTTCATACGGCGGAGAGGACTATCATGGAGATAATGCCGAAATTCATCCACCTTATTCTTCAGCCGGAGACTATCATGGAGATAATGCCGAAATCCATCAAACATATTCTTCAGCCGGAGACTATCATGGAGATAATGCCGAAATTCATCCACCATATTCTTCAGCCGGAGACTACTTTGGAGATAATGCTGAAATTCATTCACCATATTCTTCAGCCGCAGACTACCTGGCAGATAATACTGAAATTCATTCTGAAGCATTGTTTCATCAAGATATTTATGGAAATTCATACAATGCACAACAATTTGTTAAGCATGGAAAAGTACTCCGTCATGCTAGAGTAGCTTTGAAATATGAACAAGAGAGTGATGTGTGCATCTACAGAGTTGGCGGGGCACTTCGCAAATCAAATGGAGCCATGTACAGTCCTCAACAAATTTCTATAGGCCCTATTCACTACGGCAACAGAAATCTGCATTTCATGGAAAGGAAAAAGTATGAATACTATGAACAGTTCTGGAAGGACAGGGTGTCAAAGGAAAGGGAACGGAAAGGGGCTGAGGACGAGTTTTGGGATGCCCTGGAAGAAGATGAAAATAAGATCCGCCAACGTTATGAAGTTGGTTTCCATAGAAATAAAAGTTCTCAACGCTTTCTGGATCTGATTCTGTACGATGCTGTATTCATCTTCGAGCTATTCCTCAAGTACAGAGAAGGTAGAGAGAAGTATATAAAAGATTCTATATTGAAAGAAACATGGTTGAGGTTCGCGATTCGACGGGACTTGATTTTGCTTGAAAATCAGCTTCCATTCTTTATTCTTGAGAAATTATATAAACTTCTTCCAGAAAACATTAAAGGAGAAGACACGGAATTTATAACTCTTGCTTGTTCCTATTTTAAAACCCACCTTCCAAGTGACTTCCCTCCTGCAGCAACAACGCCATTACATTTCACTGATTTGGTAAGATCTTTACTGTCCTTCGCTCGAGGTAATGGCAACTCTGTAGATCTAATCAAAAGCTTTCACAGTGCAACCAAGCTACGCCAAGCAGGAGTTAAGTTTAAGGTTAAACTAGCATATGACTGCTTACTTGATGTAGAATTCCGTAGAAGATTGATAACAGAGTTTTACATACCACAGCTTGAGATAAACGGCAACACTGAAAGTCTCTTCAGAAACCTTGTGGCCTTGGAGAAGCGTTTTTATAGAGGACAAGAGTACATCTGCCATTACATCAACCTATTGAGTATTCTTGTTGTCAAACCTAAAGACGCGAAACTCCTAATGAAAAATAAAATTGTGACTTATTACAAAGACGAAGTTGCAGTGAGGGACCTGATTTACAGTCTTGCATCAAGCACGACTGATCTCCATTCCTGTTATCACGGGATCTTTTCGACGGTGGATGATTATTATAAAAGCTCCTGGGCCGGAAACCCCGCATACTTTATTGAGGAATTTTTCGGGAATTTTTGGAAAGGTGTTGGAACGGTTAGTGCAGCTATCTTCCTCATCCTCACTTTGGTACAAACAATTTGTGCGATCCTTGGCCTGCGCTAGTACTCCAAGTGGATCAAGTCAATCCAAAGCCTGTGTAGTTTTATTTCTCCTGTTTGTTGGCTTTTGTTGTGTTGTGCTGTGGATTTTATGTTTCCTGTGCAGTCAATAAACACACACACACACACACACACGTTCTCTTTGATGTTTTTTTTTTAATTTCTTATCACATGTAACTATTCTTTATATTTTATTTTGGATTTCTCATAATTTACGTTTAATATTATATAACATAATATTTTTTACTTTAAAATATATTAATTTATTATTTCTTTTTAAATAAAATACATAAATTACTATATTTCTAAACACTCATATAATTTATCTCTAAGCGTGTTTGAAAGTGGAGTTATGATTATTTTTTAAAATGTTTTTTATTTAGAAAAATATAATAATAATATTTTTTTTAGTTTTTAAAAATTATTTTTAAGATCAGCATATGAAAATAATTTAAAAATATCAAAAATATATTAATTTAAAAAATATTTAAATTTTTTTAAAAATATTTTTTAAACATGCTGTCAAACGCTAAGTGTGCGAGGGTGATAAGAACAGCATCTACAAAAAGACACAAGCGTGACTTGTTAATATAATATTTCCTTCCTAGGTTTTCAAGCTATGCATATTAATGTCACTTTCTTGGGCTGAAGGTTGACCAAACCAAGCTATGGACACATAGTTTAGGAAATAATAAATAAATAAATAAATAAATAAACTTGAAATAAATAAAATATAATTTTGATTGATATGTAAGCTAGTTTAAAAATATACTCTACTATCCAATAAAAAAATATTTACACGAGCATAAGAAACTTATAAGAGTATTTTATTAACATAAAAAAGAAAAAAATAAGTGGTGATCAATATTAATAAATCAAACGAAAGAAAATTGGGGTCAACAAATTGATCTCACTTTTACCACATATTGTTAAGTCATTAACAATATTAAAATATCTTGAATATTAAATTTAGTTTTGATTGATGTAGAAATTATTTTAAAATTATGTTTCATTATCGGATAAAAAAAAATTTACAAGAGCATTTTATTAAGATAAAATAAGAAAAAGATTACTGGTTAATTGGTTATCAATGTTAAGGGTCCACCATTTGATCTTAATTTTTACCCTAACATCGTTAAGTCTCTAACGCTGTTAACTCACCACACCCATATTAAAGCACGGGTTGATATATGGAGTCTCCCTCTTTCCCATTTCCTTGATCTCTCTCTGGGCAGCTTCTGTGTACTCTGCCCACTCTCTATCTCTCGCTCGCTATCTGTAAGCAATCTCTCTCTCTTTATTGCTTTTGTTATCATTGTTGTAGATCTTGATCTGGATTCGGACAGGATTAGTCTTGTTTTGGTTCTAAAGTTTGTCTTTTTTATTTTTCTCTTAAAGGTTCCTAGATCTGACCCTTGTTAGATTGGATCTGTTTTTGGTGTTGTTGTTAAGTTTTTTAATGACCCTTTTGTTTGTTTTGTTTGCTGGTATTGACATTAAGAAGATTATGAATCTATAAATTAGGCTTTGGTGTGAAATAATGAAATGAAAATAGAGGAATTTAAAGGAACGGACTTCATTGTGTATACAAGCTTGGATCTTTATGATTTATTGTTGATTCTCAATGCCCTGATGGATTGGACCTTGTGTCGTATGCGAAATGTTGTTAAAAAGGAAAGATTTTGTTTGTGTTTTGTAAGAAAATGTGTTTTAAGATCTTGCTATGCCCTGATGGATTGAACCTTGTGTCGTATGTGAAATGTTGTTAAAAAGGAAAGATTTTGTTTGTGTTTGTAAGAAAATGTGTTTTAAGATCTTGCTTGCTTGCATGCAATGTTTGATTTTGATTGTTTCAATGGTGTGAATGAGAAAATGTTATCATGGATGTAAAAGTGATCTTTTTTAAAGATTGATTGTTGGGTTTTATGATGCAGGTGAGATTGAGGAAAGATGGGGCTTTCATTCACTAAGCTTTTTAGCCGTCTTTTTGCCAAGAAAGAAATGAGAATTCTCATGGTGGGTCTTGATGCTGCTGGTAAGACCACCATCTTGTACAAGCTCAAGCTTGGGGAGATTGTCACCACTATCCCTACAATTGGTATGTTACTCGAAACTTACCATTACTTTAAAGTTATTTAGTACTGAATTTATTGTGCTCTTGTTTTTCTTGCTAATTGTCTGTTTCTATCCAGGGTTCAATGTGGAGACTGTAGAATACAAGAACATAAGCTTCACTGTCTGGGATGTTGGTGGCCAGGACAAGGTATGTAAATGCTGTAAATTGTAATGAGAACTTCGGGTATAATTACAATATCATGAAAATGCATCAAATCATTTTCTCAGCATTGTAAATGTCTCATCTTTAGTCAATGACTAAATATGGCACTATTCATGTTTGTGCTTCAATCTGGTTTTAAAATGTGCTTATTGACGGTCTTGTGCTGATTAGATATTGCTCCCTCAGCGCATAATCAAATCATAAGCTACATGGATTTAGCCAGTTAATTTTGCAATCTTTCCTTTTTCGGCATGAAGGGAAAGATAACCATTGCATGGCTGAAATTTTACTATTTAAGCATTTGCGCCCTTGCTGCCCTTGTTGTCTATTTGCTTATGGACAGTCTAGTGCTGATTATATGCTTTGTCATGAGCACACAAGAAATACATAAGCTATAATGAGTAGAGCCATCTTGTCTTTCATGTTTTTCCCCTTGTTTGAATGAGGAATGACAATCCATGACATGGCGACATTTTGTTGTCCATGGTTGTAAATGTTGTCTGGTTTGAAGTTTTTGGTCGTTTAGGTGCATGTGCTTATGACGGTCTTGTGCTGGCTAGTTGTCTTCCACCAGTACACAACATATTCGTAAACTACATTAATGAATCCACAGTTTTATTTTAGTTTCTCCTGTCTATGTGAGGAAAAGCTTTCAATGCTGTGGTGTACATCATAAATCATATATCAATGTTTGATTATTTTTTGTGAAATGCATTGATTTGGTTGCATTATCTTTAATGCTGATCAAGTAAGGATGCAATTCAAGTTGAATTGGAAGCATGTGTAGAAAAAACCACCTGCTCATGTGCAGTCTATCGCCTAGGAGACATCTTCTGTCTTATTTCCTTGTTATTTTGGGTATTGTATTCTTTTCATATGTTACATGTTTCATGAAAAAGGAATTGTTTTTCAATTTACTTTTCTGATCTGCACAGATTCGACCATTGTGGAGACATTATTTCCAAAACACTCAAGGGCTCATATTTGTGGTTGATAGCAATGATCGTGACCGTGTGGTTGAAGCTAGGGATGAGCTGCATCGGATGTTGAATGAGGTATAGCCATAAGATTTACTTCTTAACTTCTGCCTTTGTCGCTTTTGTCTTGTAATGATGAAAATTTATTTTCTGAATAGGATGAATTGAGGGATGCTGTGCTACTTGTGTTTGCTAACAAGCAAGATCTTCCAAATGCTATGAATGCTGCTGAAATTACAGATAAACTTGGTCTTCATTCGCTTCGTCAACGCCACTGGTAAATGATAATATCTCCATTTTGAATATGTTGATAGTTTGCTGTTACATATATGCCATCCAATCTGTGTTTTATTTCAGGTATATCCAGAGCACCTGTGCCACTTCTGGTGAAGGCCTCTATGAGGGACTTGACTGGCTATCTAACAACATTGCTAACAAGGTATGGTCATAATAATTTGTTGGAAGTGATGATAAAAAAAATGTTTGGGTCGTGTTAAAAGTAACTTTTTGTGTGATTTTGGCAGGCTTAAGAGATGGGTTTTCTGAAGCTTTTTGGTAGCATTCTGCTTCAGTTTGGGAATATTATTTGGTTGTTTGGTGTTCGAGGGTTCCTAATTGTAATATTGGCAAGAGAAGAATGTATTTGTTTGGTTTTGTAAGATAATGTTACTGTAATAGAAATTGGCAAATTATCCATATATATACCAAAATAATTAATGATTCACAGTTTCTTAAGTAATTGTGCCTTTGCTTCAAAGTTTATGATGGAGGAGCTTTAGCAGATATTTTCATTGACCAGCCAATGCTTGATGTCTGTAGTAGCTATTTTGCCCTGTAGTATTGGTTATCGCGGGCTGTACTTTCTGAACATTCTGTTGTGCAGAACCGTGCGCACTTTTCTAGTGATTGTTGAACCTTGCCTTTGAGTGTTGATTTATCACTTAGTGCTCTTGAAGAATCAATTAGAACGAATAATGTTGTAAAGTTTGACTTGAGTCAGATCGGCCAGGTTATTTTCAAGATTTTTTTTTAATTTAAAATTTGCATCATTTTAGGTTTTTTTTTTTTAATTTTTGTTTAAAATAATGCTGATTTATTAAATAAAAAAACCACTGTTTTTTGGTTTGTTGATGTGGGCTGGCTCAACACTCGAGGCGGGGTGCGTCAATGGTCTGTCGAGCTCCCAGACAACAAATAAAATGAATGCCAAATTTGGGAAATGGATAACGGCCTTTGTTTTGTTGATTCACGAGCGACCTTTCTTCATAACTTCCTTCCATGGAAGTGTATACAAGATAGGCACTGGCTTCGACCAATCTTTTCGACGTAACTTCTCCTACAGATACCCTTGACCATCTCCCAAAATGCCTGCGCAACAATCTGTTCATCAAACAACACCATGTCCCGGTCGTGTTATCAATATTTTCAAAAGGTAGAATCCATTGTAGAAGAAAGGAACGCTGCATATAAAGGGACTAGCATTGCTGATGAGTTTGTAGAGGTTGAAATGAATGATTTCTTACCCTCTTTAACAAAATCTAAAAGATGAGATAAATGTACTTTTGACTTCTGAATTCTACAGAATCATTCATGGAAAGATACTCTGATAGAAGGCAAGGATTATGGATCCATTCCTTAAACTCTCTGCAGCAACATCTTAGCTATCGTTTTTTACCCTCAACAAGATTTTTTTCTCCCTCGGAATTTGAAGTTCTTGTCGGAACTCCTCTTTTTTCTTACAAAAATCAAGAGCCTTCCTGTTGGCAACAGGTGTTGCCACTCAGGTTTCAGTTTCTAGGTTGCTCTTGCCAGGATGGATGGACAGAAGTGCCAGTGGTTCAAGTAGAAAGATCGAGTAGAAAAGAAGACAGGAGAGGTGCCAATTAGAAGTCAAAAGAAGAAGAAAGGAACGAATGCTTACAACAAAAGCCACTTTCTCTGGTGGAGATGTTGACCAGACCATGCTGTCCAGACAGAATCTCATGTAGGCAATAGGAAGATAAGCATGGCAATAGATTCTTCCAATTGGCAGACATATTGGCCACATTCAATTATGCCTTCCCTCTTTACCTTTTTTTCCCCCCCCGACAGTAATATGCCTTTCTCAATCACAAGATTCTCCAGAACATCGAAGCCTCTATTATATATATATATACAACATTGAAAGCTTTTCCTCTCGTATAGACATGAAAAATCAATCTCAAAATTGTTCTAACCATTCATATATTTTTAAAGCTATAATTAAAAGTATTTTTTAAAATCTATTTTGTTAAACATGAAAAAGTTACCATAATAATAAACATATAATTGTGAATTAAGCACTATATTGTTTCTTAAAAAATCATGAAACACTTGATTGTGGACCTCACATAAATAGATATAAAAATAATAATTCATATTTAAATGAGAAATTTATGATTTTTTTTCTCTAGCTGTCCCCTTTTGACTTCAAATTCAACATATAAAACAAGCAAATTTAATTGAAAATAATGGGGATTTAAAGGAGAAGAATGGTCATAAATCATAATCATCGAAATTAAAAGTAGATTTTTAACATAATTTTTTTATAAAAGTTAATTATAAAATTTATTGAGAAAAATAAATAGAATAAAAACAATTAGTTAAAATTATCCTATATTATAGGGTAAATTTATAATTTGCTCCCATGCTAAAATAAGAAAATAATTACTAGTGAGTAGCAATATAATAAATCAACCATCCAAAATTAAATGTAGGGTCCACAAAAAATCTCACTTCGACACTAACGTCGTGAACCCATTAACGCCGCTAACTTCCATCCATATCTAAATTCCCAGCTCTCATAGATAGGCCATCCGTTTCTCTTTCTCATTTGTTTCAGCCCCCTCTCTGCACAGCTTCTCTGCAGATCCTGCCCTCTCTCTTCCTCTGCGTCTCTGTAAGCTTTTCCAACTCTCTCTCATTTTCTGTATGTTTATATTGGTTGTCGATGTTGTTACTGTAGAACTTGAGTAGTCTTAATTTGGTTCTAAAGTTTGTTTTTTTAAAAAAACAAAAAAATCTTTTTTGGTTTTGTTTTGAATGGTTCATAGATCTGACCCATGTTAGATTGGATCTGTTTTAGGGGTGTTTGTTGAATACTTTTATGACCCTTTTGCATGTTTTGTTTGTTTGTATGGATAAAAGGGAGATCATGAAGTTTGGTGTGAAATAATGAAAGGAAAATGATGGAATTGAAAGGGCCAGGCATTGTAATGTGTAAAATTTTTGATATTTTTTTGTTTATGATTTGTTTGTTAATGGATTGGATTGTGTGATTTGTGAAATGGTATAAAAAAGGGAAGACTTTGCTTGTATTTGTGAGAGGATGTGTGTGGAGATCTTGCTTGTACATCTATCTATTTTTATTTTGATTGATTTGTGTGAATGATAGCATGTTAAGGTTGATGTAATAGTGATCTATTTCTGTAATTTTGATTGTTGTTTTTTTTATTTGCTGATTTGTTTTTGATGCAGCTAAGAACTTGGAAAGATGGGGCTCTCATTCACTAAGCTTTTTAGCCGTCTGTTTGCCAAGAAAGAAATGAGAATTCTCATGGTGGGTCTTGATGCTGCTGGTAAGACCACCATCTTGTACAAGCTCAAGCTCGGAGAGATTGTCACCACTATTCCAACAATTGGTATGTTATCAAAATATCATTGGTACTATAGAGCTGTTTAGTACTGAATTTATTGTGTTTTCTTGCAAAGGATGCTTATATGTAGCCTCCTTTCAGGGTTTAATGTGGAGACCGTGGAATACAAGAACATAAGCTTCACTGTCTGGGATGTTGGTGGCCAGGACAAGGTTTGAAAAAATCTGTTATCTTGTGATGTCAACTCTGAGTATAATGGTGACATTAGGGAAATGAGTTAAATTTTTATCCTTTCGAGTTGCTGCTTCATAAGTTTTTCTGCTCTATCATTGACTAAACCTGATATGATGTGCATTTATGCTTGTACTTGCTGTCTTTTGATGTAAATGTGCCCATGAATGGTCTTTTACAGATTAGATATCTCTCCATCATATCAAAACAAAAAACATAAACTATGTGGATCTAGCCACATTAGTGTACAACCTTACCTTTCTTACAAGGAGAACTATCCATTGCATGGCTGAAATTCTTGGAGTATAGACTTTCTGTCTTCTTAATTTTACACATTTACATGCCTTTGTTGTCTAAGTTTCTATTCTTTGGTTATGTATATGCTCTCATGGCAGACTTGCTGATTAGATGCTTGTCATTAGCAAACAACAAAAACATAAGCTATATTGACCAGAGCACTCTTGTCTTTCATGATTCTGCTCTTTTCGGAGCTAGGAATGTCTATCCATGATTTGACAGGCATTTCATTGTATGTGTTTGTGAATGTTCAGTGGTTGAAGTTTTTTTTTCCTGATGCCTGTGATTATGGACTGTCTTGTGCTGGCTATTTGGCCTTCCTCCAGCTCATAACATATTCAGAAGCTACATTACTGAAGACACTTTGTGTTTCAGTTTTTTCCTTTGTCTTTGTGAGGTAATGGTATCCAAGCTGGGGTGTACATTAACATAAATTACATATCCGGAATCATAAATGGGATTGCTTACATGTTTCTCTATGCATTTAATGAATTGTCTAAGAAATGAATAGTTGAGTTGCCAGTCTCTCTATCATCGTTTCCTTGACTATTTCCCTGTTTGTTGTCGTATACTCTTTATCTCTTATGTTGATCAAATAAGGATGTAATTTTAGCTTTAATTGTTGAAATTATGTACTAAAAATTACAGCTTTTGTACAATCTGTCACTCAAGTCAACACCTTGTCTTGCATTCAACGACATCTTGGATCTTATTTTCTTATGTTGATAAAAAGAATTGTTTGTCAAATTGTTTTTCTAATTTGCACAGATTCGACCTTTGTGGAGACATTATTTCCAAAACACTCAAGGGCTCATCTTTGTGGTTGATAGCAATGATCGTGACCGTGTTGTTGAAGCTAGGGATGAGCTGCACAGGATGTTGAACGAGGTAGCCATAAGCCAGCCTTAGTTCTTAATGTTTTCTCGTGGTTTTGCGCATCTTAATAATGAAATTTTATTCTGAGTAGGATGAATTGAGGGATGCTGTGCTACTTGTTTTTGCAAACAAGCAAGATCTTCCAAATGCTATGAATGCTGCTGAAATCACAGATAAGCTTGGTCTTCATTCTCTTCGTCAACGCCACTGGTAATTGTTAATATCTCCATTGCAAAATTCTGGATAGTTTGCTTCTATTTAATATTCATTGATGTCATCTGATCTTTATGTCTGTTGCAGGTATATCCAGAGCACTTGTGCCTTTAATATTCATTGATGTCATCTGATCTTTATGTCTGTTGCAGGTATATCCAGAGCACTTGTGCCACTTCTGGTGAAGGTCTTTACGAAGGACTAGACTGGCTTTCCAACAACATTGCTAGCAAGGTATGGTCATAGTGTTTTGTAGGAAACAATGGTAAAAATCCGTGTTTTGTTGGTTGTAACTTTGGCTAATGAATTGTGGCAGGCTTAAGAAATGGGTTGATCATGCAACTTTTTGGATCGCACTTACTTTGGGAATCTTGCTAGGTTCGGTGTTTGCACCTACTTTGGGAATCTTGCTAGGTTTGGTGTTTGCGGATTTCATATCCTGTAATCGGCAAGAGAATGTATCTTTGGTTGTGTAAGATATTATTACTGTAATAGAAATTGACTAATTATCCCTATAGTTTTGAAATAATTCATGATTCACAGCTTTAACATGATGTATCTTGATACAAGTTTATTGCTAGTGGAGCTCTGCGAGATTAATGTTTCTTTCATTGACCGGCCATTGCTTGATGGCAATTTTTTGTGTAGTTAATATATTGCAATGCAGGACATTCGCTATTTTTCTGTGAATGTACGCTATATTTCGGCGAATGTTGTACATTTGATTTCTATTATCAGTTTGCACGAACGATGAACAGTCCTGATCAGACTTTTCTGCAGACATCATAAATTTATAATGCTTTGGTTCTGGTTTTTTCCTTCTAAGCTTGCTAGCATTGTATCCTCCCCTCTTAAGGTATTGATCGGAAATGTAGCTGTGTTTGTTTATAAGTATATTTCAAAAGCGTTTTACTTTAGAAAAACATAATTAATGTTATTTTTAGTTTTTTCAATGTATACAATATAAAAAAATTATTTTGATATATTTTAAAATAAAAAGAATGCATTAAAATATCAAATACATATAATAACAATTTGTATTTCTTATCTTTTCAATTATTCATCAAGAAATAAAAAATACACACTCTTGAAAAAATAATCAACCATTTTTTTTTAGAAATAATCATTCATAATTAATTTCTTAAATAAATAGTATTTTGTTATATGCTCTCTTTTATTTTTTTTCTCTTATCAGTATCACAATAATTTGACAAATCATCTCATAAAATAAAAAAAGTTTCTGATAAATATACCATATTTATTTAAGATGAGGTTAAAATAAGTACTTAATTTCTAACATAATACGACACACCCCCTCAAACATTTTTTTTTAGCTTCCCCCTCGAACCATTTTTTTCACTTTTTCATATTTGGTGAACTTTAGGAAAGTAGTTTTTAAGAAAATGGTTTCCCAAAAAAAAAAAAACTAGTCCTTCCAAAAGGAAAGTGTTTTCCTTTTCTAATCTCCAAAAAAACACTTCTCTCCTCCGATTGCTAGCCTCATCAAAACACCTTCCTTTCTCTCCCTCTCGAATTTTTGTATCTATTTATACTCAATATAAAATCTTGACACTAAAAAAAACCCAAATATCTAACTCTTAACTTACCATTACTATTAATTAATTTTTCCTTTTCAATATGAAAAAAAATTTATTTTAAGGTTTTAAAAATAAAAAAATATCAATAGATTTTACTTTAAAATTATTTAATAAGGTTATATATCTATAATATTATATTTAAAATACTTATATTATTTATATAGTAAAATAATGAAGCTTTATATAAATATATGATATAATAAATTCATTTCCCCCCTCATTAACACTTTATTATATCTCTCTTTTTTTTATTGTAAATGATCAAATAGTTAAATTTAATGTTTTATATATGTTAGATAAACTTGAAAAAAAATCAATAATTTTCAAGTTTATTTTTCATGGTATAGCTAGAAGCCAGAAAATATTTTTCAATTTATCTTTCATAAAACTGTTAATTATTTGTCAAACATCAAAAAATAATTAATTTTTCAAGAATTTACTTTCTATAAAAACCACTTTTTAAAATTAAATTGCTTTCAAGCAAACAAATAAAATCATAGTTTTAATTAAAACCTGGACTGATAGGTCGATCCGGGACCCGACTGATCCAGGGCTGGAATTGGACTATGTTTAAGAAAAATAAGGGAGGTCAAAAAGCCGGGTGACCCGCGGCAAGATCCGGTCAAAAACCTTGTTGCAACCTATTGACTTTTTTTTTTTAACCAAAATGATGTCGTTTTGATTTATAAAAAAAATAAATTTAGAGTTGATCCGGGTGACTCGATCAAAACCCGTTGACTCGGGAAAAAACCATGACCAAAAGCTTGGGCCGGGTCGACCACCGAGCCGGATTTAAAAACTTTGGATAAAACTTTAATTAGAGGAGGAAATGGGCCGGCATTGTGAAAGTAGAATTCGTATTATTTAATAATTTAAATTATGGTATCACATTAAAAATATCTTCATCTAAAAATGACAAATTTTTAAAATATAATTTATATTAGTATTTTAATTTTGATTTTTGATATATATATTGTAGCAACTTTACTGCTTAGATGCACATACCAAATCCACTGCATGCTCAACATCGACTCGTTGGCGACGGTGGTGGTCTAGGTAAGAAAAACACGGTGCGTGGAAGCAGTGGACCAACGAATCAACAGCTTGATGACTGCTGGAAGAAACCATCTTAAACCACCAATTAATCTCCATCATTTTCATCAAGAATTATCCATGCAAAACCGCGTTCAGTGACTTCTCTGTGCATGTCATTGATTACAGCCAAATTCCTTACAATATCTGTCCAACTGGCCACAGCTGAAATGCACCTTCCTTCCTTCCAAGGCACATCTCATCCACTGCCACAACTTCTCCTATAAATACCCACCAAATCATGCGCCATCTCCTCACTTCAAAACAACTAATTTTCTTGCAAAAAAAAAAAAACTCTCTAAATTTCTCTCAATGGCTTCTTTTCTTGCTTCTTCAAGGGTTCCAATGTCGGTGGTATTGGTCTTGTTTACGCTTGCTTCTTTGATGGGGTCATCTCTTGGTAACTTCTACCAAGACTTTGATATTATATGGGGAGATTGGCGTGCTATGATACTCAACGATGGTGAGCTTCTCAATCTCAATCTTGACCAAGCTTCTGGCTCAGGATTCCAATCCAAGAATGAGTATTTGTTCGGAAAGATTGATATGCAACTCAAGCTTGTCCCTGGCAACTCTGCTGGCACTGTAACTGCCTACTACGTAAGTTTTCTTAATATTAATGACTATTTTGAGTACAGAAATTTAGCATTTGCTCTTAGTGTTATTAATCTCTGTTGGTTTATTAATTTTCAGTTACAATCAAAAGGGTCGGCCTGGGATGAGATAGACTTTGAGTTCTTGGGGAACTTGAGTGGAGATCCTTACATTCTTCATACTAATGTGTATAGCCAAGGCAAAGGCGACAAGGAGCAACAATTTTATCTCTGGTTTGATCCAACTGCTGATTTCCACACCTATTCCATCCTTTGGAACCCACAAAGAATCATGTAAGCTAACACTTGCTCCCATATCTAAATCCAAGATTATACGTTTTTAGAGGTAGCTTGGAATTGTGTTTCAAGTAACATTTTAAAAAAGTTATATTATTTTATGTAATTTTAAGTAAAACACATTTTAAAAAGCAACCATTATCATATTATACAATATATATTCCTTTTGTTACCTTAAATTTTCTTTGTTTAGCTAACATTTTCCTTCTCATTTGTGTCAGCTTCTTTGTAGATGGCACCCCTATTAGGGAGTTCAAGAACATGGAATCGATTGGTGTTCCATTTCCAAAGTATCAACCAATGAGACTCTACTCTACTTTATGGAATGCAGATAACTGGGCTACAAGAGGTGGTCTCGTCAAGACTGATTGGTCACAAGCTCCTTTCACTGCCTCCTACACGAACTTCAATGCTAATAATGCTTGTGTTTGGTTCAACGGTGCATCTTCTTGTGATTCAAATAATTTCTCCCCTCCTTCTTGGCTTTCAGAGGATCTTGATTCAGCAAATCTTGATAAGCTTCAATGGGTCCAAACGAACAACATGATATATAATTATTGCGCAGATGCCAAGAGGTTTCCCCAGGGATTTCCTCCAGAATGCAACATGTCTTAGAGGGAGAAGTAGACACAGTCACCCAGCAATGCATGGTTTATATTAATAATTAATTTCTTTCATTGTTTTTGGTTTCCCCAGGGATTTCCTCCAGAATGCAACATGTCTTGGAGGGAGAAGTATACACAGTCACCCAGCAATGCATGGTTTATATTAATAATTAATTTCTTTCATTGTTTTTACTCATGCAAATTACAGATTAATTAATAAATGTATGTATGATTTTTATTTTTGTTTGTTTCAATGTTTTCCAATAATATATACGTGTTCGATTTAAGAACTAATATTACAGAATCCTTAACTTTGTAATTAAATTTTTTTTCTTCATCAAAACATCTAGCAATCAAGTATTGGATCCCACATAAATGAAACAGTCCTTGTATTCCCATGAATCTACACCAAACGGTTTAAATTTTAGACCTGAAACCTTCTAAATTGAAGTATCAAATTTTATTGCTAAACTGTAAATCTTGAAAAGCTGTCATTGTGCTAAAGCAATGACTTCAAAGTTTGATGTATTTTGCAACAGAGAGGTAGAGTGTGTTTGGGAGTGTGGTTGCTATTGTTTTTCAAAGTGCTATTCACTTAGAAAAGCATGCCAATAATATTTTTTTTTATTTTTAAAAAATTATTTTTGAGATCAGCACATCAAAATGATTTGAAAACATCAAAAATATATTAATTCAAAGCAAAAAAAAAAATTTCAAATTTTTCCGGAAACGCTTTTGAAAAGCATTTCCAAACACCCTCGTATAGGCAACATCAATTACTGTGTTTTGCAATGAAATTAAATAGTGATTTTTAAAAGTGTTTTTTAATTAAAAATATATTTTAATTATAATTTTTTTTATATTTTTCTTAAATTTTTAACATAGCAGAATAAAAAAAATACATGTAAAAAATATTAATTTAATATTTTTTAATTTAAAAAATTAATTGAAACACGTTATTAAACACACATTTAATAGGCTTGGACCAGTAATAAAGTTAGCATCAAAGCTTGTATTGTAATTATGTTGGTTAATGGGTCGGTACATGCAAAGCTGGTCTTGCCAAACCTGGGACATGTTGAGAGAGATGAAAACCTTAAATGGTGAATAGAGGCTAGATTGAATTACTCATAGCAAAGAGAAACTCCTGTACTTTTTTCTTTCTTTTTCATGTGTTTTTGGTACACCCACTATCCTTTTGTGTTTGTTTAGGTCAATTAAAAATTGGTTTACAATTAACTAAACTTATTTGTCGCGTGAGCTTTTTTTAAAAAAATATATTTTTTTCTTAGTTTATTTGTTTTATTCAATATTATTAGGGTTTTGTAGTTTTTTCTATGTAATGAATTAATAGCCATTTGACAAGTGGAAATATAAAGGAATAAAATTAAGTATTTTGACTCTTTTTATATTTATGGTGTTTTTAGTTTTAAAAGTTTTTGACTTATAATAAATCTTTTATTTTTCGCTACTGCCTGCATTAATTGATATTAAAATCCAATAATCCTTAACGATTATTTTGCTTTGCTATATGTTGTAAACTAATCATAGTTGCAAGAGGTTGTATAATAGAACATGCTTATATAAGAGGGGATGAAGAAGTTCTTCCTCGAGAAAAAGATGTTTAGGACCTAACTATAATGTTTTTTTTACATCAATTGTTTTCATTCGAAATCCTAATGGTCAGACCCGTGATAAGACAGTCTGCACAAATGTATTATGTTAGGAATTTATAATGAGATGATCCGCACAAAAAAGTTAGGAATTCATGATAGGGTGACTCATGCACAAAAAATATTCTTAATGGAAAACATTTTTTAACTGAAAACTGAACTCAATTACGAGTTCTTTTCAATGAAGAAAAACTAATGTAAAATTTTTTTAGAAAAATAAATATTTTTCATAGTTAACTTTATTTATTTGTTATTTTTATACTCAGTATTATTAATGTTTTTTTTTCTATATAAATAGTTATAATAGCTTTTTGATAAGTGAGAATATAATTGAATAAAATTAAATATTTTTAAATTAATTCTAATATTTATAGTATTTTTAATCTTTAATTTTTTTTTTACTTGTAATAAACTATTTATCCTTCACTTTTATGTCATTATTGTTATTTAATTATGGATTTTGGATTTAACTTAGAATCCCTCAATTTATAAAAGTTACATGACACGGATTTATATAGTATTTGGCACTTATTTTCAAGTTCGATATATATATATATATATATATATATATATATATATATATATATATATATATATATATATATAAAGAAAAAAGTTGGGAAGAGAAAGAATCAAAATAAACGAACGGTTCAAATTTTATTCCTTGGAGGATAAATCCACCGATATAAATGAACGAATACGCTTTAAAACTAGAGAAGGGTTGCTTGCAGATTAACAAGCCTAACAAAAAACATCAACGCTTTAGTATTTCCTTTCCAGAGGCAATAGCCATGGTAATCAGAATCCTCATCTCCCTATTCCTTTCAGCCAAAGGATTTGGAGGACTTGGTGGTGCAGTGAAACTCGTTTCACAGCTGGCTTGTGCTCTCGGTGCAACCCGTTCAAGCTTGAACATATCATCATAATCTTTCCTGTTAAAAGATTGCAAGGCAGCCCCGAAAGACGACTTCACTATACCAAAAGCATTCTCACATGCAACAAGAACATTCCTCAATGATTGGTCAGTCGTGTTCTTTAGAAGACCCAAAATATACTCGTAAGTGTTGGTTGCGTTTGTTATTGTCTGGTCCATTGCTATTGCTGTGAGACCAACATAGTCTATTGACGGGCTTTTCATGTTCTCATGAAAAACCCTGTTGCAGAAACCATAGTCTTCCATTTGTCGACATACTTCGTCGATTAAAACTTGGGAATCTTGGGCTTCACTTAAGGTAGGGTTGGTCAAGAGAATGATGACTAGAAGTGGAAAAAATAGGGAGAAACAGTGAGAAAAGGCCATGTTTCTGCTGCTAGAATTAGAATATAGTGATGTGATATGTGCAACAGAGGAGAGTACTGTGGCGAATGCCTTTGCCTGTGTATATATATATATATGTGTGAAAGTCTATTGAGGAAAATACAAGTTTCAGAAGATGTTGCGAGTAAAGGAAAGGGTTGAAAACAAGGAAAGAGTTGAAAGCATGATCAAGCCCCATATGCTAAAGAAATTATACGGTAAATTAACCTGCCACTTTGAGATTATAGTTCAAGGAATTATGCAAGGAGAAATCATCCTATATTTAGTCATTAATTAGTTTTAAAACGCTAAAAATAATTATATTTGTAAAAGATGAAAGATTTTTGTATGAAAAGGAGAGAAGTTGATTTATTTCCTAGCTAATATATGGTCATGGAGATACTGTAGGCAACGTGTTATTTCTTTTATTTTTATTGTAATTACTAATGTAATGTTTTGATGTAGTAAATAATTTTTTTTTATTCGGGAAATTATATTAACAGAAAAAAAAAATTAGTGATGGATAATTGATGGAAGTGAAAGAAGTGAGTGAAGTTAAAATTTAATTCCTCACAATAAGTAAAGGAAATAAAATTTATTTTAGATTACTACTAATTACTCAAGAGTAAACGAGGAGAAAATTTAGAGATTGCTATATTGCTTTCCTAATTCAAATGAATCCGAAAATGGATTTCCATATTTGATTTTTTTTTTTCTAAAATATAATGAACCTATACTGGAAATCAGTCCCTCATCTTAATTCCATATCACATAAAGTCAAATCTAATTGATTTCAATAATCTTTTTTTAATTAATCAGTACAGGTAAAATTGGAAAATAATCGGCTCTTGATTTTTATTATGGCAGTGTTTGTTTTGCAGTGATACTGTGATTTTAAAAATACTTAAATTATTTTTGTTTTGAATTAATTATTTTAATTTTTTATATATATTAATGTTAAAAATAAATTTTAAATGATTGTTATTTTTCTTCTCTCTCTTCTTCAAAACCACAAACAACGTCATTTCCTCTACCTCCATTACCATTCACAACACTCGAGCCCCTCTTTAACTCCCTCCATCATAACGTTCAATAATCTTGAAAGAAAAAATTATGCAACAATAAAGAAGAGAGAAGAGGTTTTATCCCCTATTTATCAGCCCTGATACATCAGTTATCCAAAATTCCACATACACAATAGTTTTTTTCCCCATATATTTGATGTGCAAACTAGTCTAGAAAAGCCTCAAGCTAGTCTATGCAGTAGCCAACAATGTCTCAACTGACCCTTTCAAGAACACATTCGTTGACACTCAGAATAGTTCCACAGGTTAACACCATTCTTTTGTTAATACCATTAAAAGCTGCAGAGTTTATTAGGATCTGACTCGCACTAAGAAAAGATTTACATTGGGACAGGTATGGAGAGATTTGCTCATGCTGTGTTTGATGAGAGAGTCGATGGGGCTTTTCAAGCATGGCTTGCAGGACTTGGTAACAAGGAAGGAAACTTACCTTTCATTTCAAAAGCCAGCATGAACCTTCTCTAACGTATTAACTGGTTTGGAAGGAGCATTCTACAGAATCATCGACATCTAACATTCTAGCTCTACTAACCTGACAAAGATTAGTACAGAACAAAATGACTTCATCAGCTCTAACCCTCTTTTCTGCTATTCTGGTGGTAGCTTCTTTAAGCATTCGTTTGTCTTGAGGAGTCTCCAACGAAGTCTTGGCAAACATATGCTCCCAAACTGATAACCAGACAAGCTGTGAGTATTTTAACTAGTGATAAACGTACTAGCACAGCTTTTTAGCTGTCAATAATCTCAATAGAGCTCACTTAGCGATGATAAAAACAATAAGCACAAACAATACAAAATTTTGCCAAAAATGATCACCACACAAGAACCCTAAATCATAAATTTTTTATGGTCATTAATCTTTGCCATTATCCCATTATCAGAACTGGATTATCTAACTTGAAATTATTCAATAACTACATTGTGAAATTCATTTTACATATTTGCATTGCTCTAGCGAGAGAAAAAAGAAGGCATTAATAATAAAGCTGACAGATTTTCATTGCTCCTTTTGTTCTGCCGCTGCCTCGACAGCCTCTGAGAAACTATGAGCTTGCCCTGCATATCCTTTTGAAGTATGAAGCTGTCAGAACACTTCTTCCTTGTAAAGTTGGATGTGTAGGATTGCTACGAAAATGTAGAATCATTGTGATTTTCTTAATTTCCTTCCTTCCCATTTTTACATGATATGATATGTCAAGGCAAATTGCGAAACTCAAAAATAAGCCTGAAAGATAGGGATATGATTAAAAAAATATAACAGCTTAAGGTTATAATTAGAAAGAAGAAAAACGGAGAGTAATCTCATTTAAAAAGGGAGATTCAGCGTATAAAAAAGGGTCAACTTCGTTTTAATCCATATATTAAATTAATATGTATTTTTGTGTTTTTTTAATAATTTTAATATGTTAATGCAAAAAATAAATAAAAACTTTTTAAAAATATTTTTATATATTTTCAATAAAAAAACATTTTTAAAAAAAGAGTCAACACTGCAATACCAAACTTACACTCGAATTCATGTTCTTTTCATGATTCATGGTGTTATATGAGACTCAGGCAAGCTTTTACATGATTCATAATTCACATTTGGTAAGTAAACCATTGAAACTTGAGAGTTGTTTTCATTTTTGTTGGAGCTGCCTTGTTGCATTTGCTACATTCAACTTTCAAGTCCCAATATGTTGTGCTGCCCAAACTCAACAGCACTCGCGAGTCACAACATCCACCCATATATATATAGATCACTGAAGTGGCTCAAGAACAAGGGGATGTGAGATCTGTGGTGGGATGAGGCCAGAGGCCCAGAGCCTTTGCTTTTGTCCACTTCTGAGCGCTGAGGTGTCTTTAACATCTGGCCCAGCCTGCAATAATGTTCCAAGTCAAGCTGTCAAGGAAGACCAAATTAAAAATTGGAATGGAAAGAAAAAGGTAAACGAGGCACAACACTGTTCGTCATCTTAACCTTTGCCTGTGGCTATGTTTCCTTTATTTTTTTCTTCACCAGATTTCTCATTTGACCCTTACAAACTAGCCTTTTGCTAACAGTAGAATAACCAAACCATGGCTTCTGCAACTGCATTAGCCATTGGAGGTTCATTTCTGTCAGCCTTCCTTCAGGTTTTGTTCGACAGAATGGCTTCTCGCGAGGTTTTAGGCTTCTTCAGAGACCGAAAACTCAATGATAGGTTGTTAAGGAAGTTGAAGGTACTTATGATTTCTGTTAACGGGGTACTTGATGATGCGGAGGAGAAGCAAATAGACAAGCCAGCTGTTGAGATGTGGGTCAACGAGCTCAAAGATGCTGTATATGAAGCTGATGATTTGTTGGATGAGATTGCTTATGAAGCTCTGCGATCGGAGGTGGAAGGGGGCTCTCAATCTAGTGCAGATCAGGTGAGAGGCTTTTTATCCGCTCGTTTTTCATTTCAGAAAGTAAAGGAAGAGATGGAGACAAAGCTAGGAGAGATCGTTGACATGCTTGAGTACTTGGTACAACAAAAGGATGCCCTTGGTCTGAGAGAGAGTACTGTTGAGAAAGCATCATCACAGAGAATACCAACAACTTCTCTTGTGGATGAATCCGGGGTATATGGTAGGGATGGAGATAAGGAAGCCATAATGAAACTGGTACTATCTGCAAATGAAAATGGCAAACGGCTAGATGTGATTCCCATAGTAGGTATGGCTGGGGTTGGTAAGACCACTCTTGCTCAGCTTGTTTACAATGATAGCAGAGTAGGAGAGCAGTTTGATATGAAGGTATGGATCTGTGTTTCGGAAGAATTCGATGTTCTCAAGGTAGTCAAAGATATTCTTAAGAAGGCTGGTTCCATGAATTGTGATACAATGACTGGAGATCAACTTCACTGCGAGTTAGAGAAGGAATCAACAGGGAAAAAAATTGTGCTTGTTTTAGATGATGTTTGGAGCAATGATTGGGGAAAATGGGATTTTCTGTTGACACCTTTCAAGTCTCTGTTACATGGAAGTAAGATCCTTGTTACAACACGAATTGAAAGCGTAGCATCGGTCAAGGCCACTGTTGCAGCCCATCGCCTACAGGAATTGACTGCGGATGATTGCTGGTTGGTGTTTGCAAAACATGCATTTGATGATGGAAGTTGCAGTGCACGTCCAGACTTGGAAGAAATAGGTAAAGAAGTGGTAAGAAAGTGCAAAGGGTTACCTTTAGCTGCAAAAGCCCTGGGTGGTCTCCTACGCTTTAAAAGAGATGCCAAGGAATGGGAGAAGATCTTGAAGAGCAACATGTGGGATTTGCCGAATGATGGTATTCTTCCTGTTCTCAGATTGAGTTATCACTATCTTCCACCACAGCTGAAGCAATGCTTTGCTTACTGTGCAATATTTCCAGAGAATCATGAATTTAACAAGGATGAATTAATCCGTTTATGGATGGCAGAGGGCTTTCTAGTTCCACCTAAAAGAAATAAGGAGATGGAAGAAGTAGGAAATGAGTTCTTTCATGATCTTGTTTCAAGGTCATTTTTCCAGCAATCTAGTGGAAAATCAAGGTCAGTTTTTCAAGGATCAAGCGGGGATCCATTATTTGTTATGCATGACCTCATAAATGACTTGGCTAGATATGTAGCTAGAGAATTTTGCTTCAGGTTGGAAGGCGAAGATTCAAACAAGATCACAGAAAGGACTCGTCATTTGTCTTATGCAGTAACAAGGCACGATTCTTGTCAAAAATTTGAGGGTATTTATGATGCCAAGCTTTTGCGCACTTTCTTACCATTGTCAGAAGCGTGGCTACGCAACCAAATCAATATCTTACCGGTGTCAAGACCACGCAACCAAATCGATAATAAGGTAACACATGATTTATTGCCAAGGCTTACACGCTTACGAGTGCTGTCCTTGGTTAACTATTCCAACGTGGTTGAGTTACCTGATTCAATGGGCAAGTTAAAACATTTACGATACCTTAATCTCTCCGCTACATCAATAAAAAGGTTACCTGAAGTTGTGAGTACTGCATACCATTTGCAGACATTAATCCTGGAAAATTGTAAAGAGCTTGTTGAGCTGCCTGATTCAATTGGCCACTTGAAGCATTTGCTATATGCCAATCTTAAAGGTGCAAAAATCAAAAGGTTACCTGAATCCATGTGTACATTGTCTAATCTGCAAACATTAGTCTTGGAAGATTGCAGAAACCTTGTCAGACTGCCTCATTCAATTGGCAATTTGAAGCGCTTGCTATATGTGACTCTTAAAGGCACAACGATCAAAATGTTACCAGCATCCATGGGAGGCTTGTGTAATTTGCAGACTTTAATCTTGCGGTCATGCAAAGATCTGATTCAGCTACCAGATGATATGGGAAGGCTAATCAACTTGAGTCATCTTGATATCGAAGGAACAAAATTGTCGAAGATGCCGCCGCATATGGGTAAACTAACAAAGCTCCAAAACCTAAGTGATTTCTTTCTAGGAAAAGATACTGGTTCTAGCATTCAAGAGTTGGGGAAGCTTCAACATTTACAGGGAGGACTAAATATTTGGAACCTGCAAAATGTTGGGAGTGCTCCAGATGCTCTACATGACAATGTGAAGGGTATGAAGCATCTCAAGACTTTGAATTTGATGTGGGATGGTGATGCTAATGACTCTGGACATGTAAGGCATGTACTTGACAACTTAGAGCCTGATGTGAATATGGAGTATCTTTATATCTATGGTTATGGGGGTACAAGGTTTTCAGATTGGGTAGGAGACTCTTCTTTCTCAAGAATAGTATCCATGGAGCTCAGCCGATGTAAATACTGCACGTCCTTACCACCACTTGGGCAGTTGGGGTCTTTGAAAGAACTCCTGGTAAGAGGGTTTGAGGGACTTGCGGTTGTGGGTCGTGAGTTCTACGAAAGTTGCATGTCCGTGAGGAAGCCATTTGGATCCCTTGAAAGTTTAACTCTTTCAATGATGCCTGAATGGCGTGAATGGATTTCAGATCAAGGCATGCAAGCTTTCCCTTGTCTTCAAAAGCTTTGCATAAGCGGCTGCCCCAACCTAAGAAAGGTGTTGTCCAATCACCTCCTTCCATCTTTAACAACACTTGAGATTGAGGGATGCAAGCAGCTTGTAACTTCAATTCCAAGATGTCCAATCATTGATGAAATAAAATTAGATGATGATTCTCGTCATCTGCTGCTAGGCAGATTGCCTTCTGGGATGCACAGCCTGAAAGTTTATCGATTCTATTCCATGGATTCCATACCAAAAGAAATGGAGCAAATTGGTTCCTTTCTCACCACTTTAGAACAAATTGAAATGGAAAATTGTGATTCACTCAAGTGCTTCCAGCTGGAGCTGTTCCCTAGGTTGAAGACTCTCAGGATCTCTGCATGTTCAAATTTGGAATCTCATTGTGAACATGAAGGACCTCTAGAGGATCTCACCTCTCTTCATTCCTTGAAAATATGGGAATGCCCTAAATTAGTATCTTTTCCGAAAGGAGGATTACCTGCCTCATGTTTGACAGAGCTTCAGTTGTTTGATTGCGCAAATTTGAAGTCCTTGCCTGAGCATATGAATTCCCTCCTGCCATCCCTTGAAGATTTGAGATTATTCCTCCTTCCAAAACTTGAGTTCTTTCCAGAAGGGGGTCTGCCCTCTACATTAAAATCACTTTATATTGAAAATTGCAGCAAACTCATTGCAGCCAGAATGCAATGGAGTTTGCAATCGCTCCCTTCTCTTTCAAAATTCACTGTTGGTGTTGACGAAAGTGTGGAATCCTTCCCAGAGGAGATGCTGCTGCCCTCAACTCTTGCCTCTCTTGAAATATGGAGTCTTAAAGCTCTGAAATCCCTGAACCACTCGGGGCTTCAACACCTCACTTCTCTTGGACAATTGACCATCACAGATTGCCCTAATCTACAGTCCATGCCAGGAGAAGGCCTCCCCTCCTCCCTTTCTTCTCTTGAAATCTGGCGGTGTCCTTTGCTGGATCAAAGATGTCAACAGGGAATAGGGGTAGATTGGCTCAAGATTACTCACATCCCCAACGTGCATATTAATGGATACAAGATCCATCAACCTTAGGTATTGCTTATCTGAATTTCAACTCAAAATTTCTCTTTTCTTATCTTTTTTCTTGTTAAGCTTCTTTTTGTGTACTTTTAGATTAATTCTCTGTTATTAATTCTGTCATTTGTGGCAGCATTTCATTTTAATCATGAACGGCCAGTTGGGGAGACAGAGTGTTTACAGGTTTGTCATGCAGATATTTTCCTACTGCTGACTTTCATTGCTCACCTCCAATTTTTGCTAATAATGTCTTACGAATTTCTTACAGCATTTATGCCATTGAAACTTAAACTCTGACCTCAAATCAATTTAGATCAGCATATTCTTATATCCCATATAGCAGGAGAACTGGAATTCTGGGTGCCCCAGGTAAATTCAGTTTTCCCTATTTGCACTTGTATTCTGAACCGCAACAAGTAGATTGAACTTCCAAAGTCTTTCTTTCTGGTTTGATTCATCTGCAGCATTCTCTAGCAAGCCATTTTGCTCAGCTCTTACTGTTAGAATTATGAGATTCTGCCTTTAACAAAGATAGAGTTAAGTGCAGTTATGTTATTTGAATTCTATGTAATCATTTTACTTTCAGAGTTTGCAGCAGGAATTTTCTACTAAGTTTGTTATTTCAAAACCAATAATCTCTCAAGGTTGTTAAGAGTTTTAATTCATTCCAAGTTCTATGTAAGCCTATATATAGGCATTTGAAATTAATGAAATTTTTTATCTTTGTACTTAACTTTGCTCTTTTGTTTCTATTTCTTCTCTACTTAAAACTTTAGTTTCTGGAACTAAAGATTTCTATCAGTGGTACCAGAGCATCTTTAATCCTACGGGTTGTGAGGCAAGTATTTTTTAAGTGACAAACATAGAAAAGGTGAGGCAAATATTTTGAGTGCTAAACACAAAGAGGGTGAGCATAAATACTAGTGAGTTATTTTCCTTCTGTTTTCAATGTCTACTTCAAGCAATATTGCATCTGTAATTCCAATGTTTAGTGGTGAACTCTATCATATATTTGAGCTGTTAAAATGAGATTTTATCTAAGATCTCAAGGCTTATGGAATGTTGTGGTGACTGATTCTGATCCATCACCATTAAATGCAAATCCCACAATCGCTCAAATGAAAGCATATGAAGAAGAAAAACTCAAGAAGGACAAAGTCGTTACCTGACTACATTCTGGACTTACAGATCATACTTTTACCAAAATAATGAACCTGGAAACACCAAAACAAGTATGGGATAAGCTCCAAATTGAATTTGAAGGGAGCAACATAGTCAAAACAGTTAAGCTTCTTGCATTTAAAAGAGAATTTGAGTTGATGAAGATGAAAGACAATGAATCTGTCAAAGATTATTCTGACAGATTAATGAATGCTGTAAATAAAATGAGACTTCTTGGAAATACATTTGAAGATCATAAGGTAGTAGAAAAACTTATGATATCAGTCCCACAAAAGTTTGAAGCCAAAATCTCTGCAACAAAAGAATCTTGCGATTTGCAAAATCTTACTATTGCAGAGTTAATTAGCAAACTTCATATACAGGAGCAAAGGGTTCATATGAGAGATGATGAGGCTGTTGAAGGGGCTTTCCAAGCAAACAACAAGGGAAGGAGTGTTGGTAACCTGCCAAGAAAAAAACTTGTCAAGTTTTCTAAAGGGAAAATAAGTATACCTTCAAGAAGACAGATTTTGTTACCGTGTCCTTATTACAGAAGAACTAACCATGCTGAGAAAGATTGCTGGTTTAAGGGTAAACCTTCTCTCCAGTGTGTGTTCTGTAATAATCTTGGCCATAGTGGGAAATTTTGCAGAAACAAGAAGAAACAATCTCAGCAACAAATACAACAACAAGCAAATGTTTCTGAAAAAGGCAAAGATGATGAGGACCATCTGTTTATGGCATCATAAGCTAGCAGTACTTCTGAGCTGAATACATGGCTTATTGATAGTGGCTGCACTAGTCACATATCTAAGTTTCTATCAATTTTTTCTATTATTGACAGATCAGTTCAACCAAAAATCAAGTTGGGAAATGGAGATATTGTGCAAGCTAAGGGAAAAGGCACTGTTGCGGTCAACATAAATAGAGGTATTAAAAACCATTACAAATGTTCTTTACATTCCAGAACTAGATCAAAATCTCCTTAGTGTTGCACAAATGTTTAGGAATGGTTATGAAGTCTTTTTTAAAGAGAGATTTTGCTTTATCACTGATACACATGATTCAGAGACAACAAAAATCAAAATGGATGGTAATAGCTTCTATTTGAAGCTTGATGCTGTTAAAGGACATATATTCAGTGCTAAAATTGATGAAAGCATTTTTTGGCACAAAAGATTTGGTCATTACAATCTCAAATCATTAAAGTTGTTGTATGATACTGGTATGGTAAAAAACATGTCTGAAATTTATGTTACTACCCAAACATGTGGAAGCTGTGAACTGGGAAAGCAACACCGACAACCATTTCCCAAAGGTATATCTAAAAGAGCAACTCACAAACTGGAGTTAGTCCACTCAGACATATGTGGACCAATGAGCATAGCCTCTTTGAGCAATAATATGTACTTTATATTGTTCATTGATGACTTCAGTAGAATGACTTGGGTTTATTTTCTAAAAACTAAGTCACAAGCACTATTAATGTTCAAAAACTTCAAGAGCATGACTGGGACTCAAAGTGGTCAGGAGAACTGATAATAGAGGAGAGTATATTTTGAAGGAGTTCAATGCCTTTTGTTTAGAAGCTGGGATTGTACACCAGCTAACGGTTCCATACTCTCCACAGCAGAATGGAGTTTCTGAACGGAAGAACAGGACTGTGATGGAGATGTCCAGATGTATTTTGTTTGAAAAGAAGTTGCCAAGGTTTATATGGGTTGAAGCAATAAATACTTCAGTATATTTGCTTAATAGACTTCCAACTAAGTCTGTTCAAAGCAAAACACCAGTGGAAGCATGGTCTGGTGTCCGACCTACTGCCAAACATCTCAAAGCATTTGGATCATTGTGCTACTTTCTTGTGCCATCTGCCAAAAGAGGGAAACTGGATGGAAGAGCAGAGAAAGGAATTCTTGTGGGATATGCGACAGAATTAAAAGGTTACAGAATATACAATCTGAATGCAGCTAAAATTCAGATCAGTAGAGATGTGCATTTTGATGAGAATTCCTGCTGGAATTGGGACTTAAAGGGAGTTGATCAGAAAAACAAAGCTGCACTTGAACCAGCAGTAGGAAGTATTGGTGTTGAAGTTCAACTAGACATTGAAGCAACTTCAGATACAGTAGTATTTAAGGTGAGGCCATTGTCTGATGTGTACGAAAGATGTAATCTTGTACATGCTGAGCCTACAAACTACACTGAAGCTACAGGAGTTCCAGCTTGGATTAAAGCAATGAAATCAGAAATTGATTCCATCGAAAGAAATGAAACTTGGAGATTGACTGAACTTCCTGAAGATAAAGAGGAAATTGGTGTGAAGTGGGTCTTCAGAATCAAATTCAATCCAGATGGTTCAATCTTCAATCACAAGGCTAGATTGGTTGTTAAAGGCTTTGCTCAAATTGCTGGAGTGGACTATAGTGATACTTTTGCACCAGTAGCTAGGCATGACACTAAGACTCCTACTTGCTCTTGCGGGTCAAAAAGAATGGAGAGTATATCGTTTAGATGTTAGTCAGCTTTTCTAAATGGAATACTCCTTTAAGAAATTTATGTTCAGCCACTAGAAGGCTTTGTAGTTGTTGGTGATGAACACAAAGTATACAAGCTACACAAGGCTCTTTATGGCTTGAAGCAAGCACCAAGAGCCTGGTACAACAGAATTAACACTTATTTGATTCAACTGGGATTCAAGAGAAGTGAAAATAAAGCTACTTTGTATCTGAAACAAGATGAAGATGGTCTGCAGCTGATAATATCACTCTATGTTGACGACATGCTAGTTACTGAAAGTAATGCAAAGTTGCTAGCAGAGTTCAAAACAGAAATGCAAGATGTTTTTGAAATGTCTGATCTTGGCATTATGAACTACTTTCTTGGAATGGAAATACATCAATGTAGTTCGGGTATTTTTGTTTCACAAAGGAAATATGCTGTTGATATACTCAAAAAATTCAAACTTGAGTCATGCAAAGAAGTAGCAACTCTTTTGGCACAAAATGAGAAGATTTCAAAGAATGATAGTGAGAAACTTGAAGACCCCTCTACATTTAGAAGCTTAGTGGGTATTCTACTATACCTGACAACAACTAGGCCTGACTTGATGTTTCTAGCTGGTTTGCTATCAAGGTTCATGAGCTCACCTAGCAATATTCACATGGGAATTGCTAAAAGGGTGTTGAAGTACATTAGAGGAACAGCTGATCTTGGTATCTGGTACTCGAAGACAGGAGGAGTAAAACTAATTGGTTATGCAAACAATAAGTGGGCATGGAGTGTTGATGACATGAAAAGCATCTCTGAGGTATGTTTTCAACATTGGTTCAGATGCAATCTGTTGGAATGCAAAGAAGCAATAAGTGGTGGCACAATCAACTGCAGAAGCGGAGTATATCTCCATGGTAGCTACTGCAAATCAAGCAATTTGGTTGAACAAGTTGCTTGCTGATTTGGGTCAAAAACAAAGCTGACCAACTAGGCTTTATTGTGACAACAAATCTGCTATTGCTATTGCTCTAAATCCAGTTCAACATAGTAGAACCAAGTACATCAATGTGAAATTTCATTCTATAAGAGAAGCTAAGAAGAATCTGCTTATAAAGCTACACTATTATCCAATAGATGTTCAACTTGCTAATATAATGACTAAAGCTCTTCCTAGATCAAGGCTGGAATTTCTAAGGATGAAACTTGGTTTTTCCAAGGCAAGTCTCAAGAAGAAGTGTTAGAATTACGAGATTCTGTCTTTAACAAAGATAGAGTTAAGTACAATTATGTTATTTGAATTCTATGTAATCGTTTTATTTTTAGAGTTTTCAGCAGGAATTTTTTGCTAAGTTTGTTAGTTCAAAACCAATAATTAATCTCTCAAGGTTGTTGAGAGTTTTAATTCATTACAAGTTCTGTGTAAGCCTATATATAGAAATTGGAAATTAATGAAAAATTTTATTTTTCTACTTAACTCTGCTCTTTTGTTTCTATTTCTTCTCTACTCGAAACTGTAGTTTCTAGAACTAAAGATTTCTATCACTTACGAGAGAAAAGCTTCATGTGTAGACTTACTTCTTGCAGAACGTATTAGAACTAGATGCTTGTCTGAATCTCGTGCTTCAGGCCATTGATGAGAAGATCTTCGGTGTACGTTCCTTATGTAAGGTTGAAGAAAGTTCTATGTCTACTGAATATACATGTACAGGCAGAACTTGTTTTGGTAATTTTATTCAGCTCAATCTTACACCCCCCATTCCTACCATAATTCCACACTCTCCCATTCAATTATCTGATATAATTTCTCTACCGTTTCTTTTCTGCTCTATTAGGTCCCAGAGGTATTGAAGAGGCCAATGGATTATGTAAATTCAATTTTATTCCGTGTCTCATGATGATGTTGAAGATGGTTCAGGGATCAAGACTGTGGAAGCCATGAGATCAAAACATGGTTTATCTGGAGAAAACTCAAATTGGACAGAAGATTCCAAGGGGAGATTAAGCATTGACCTCTGAAAACAGAAGCTTGCAATATGACTTGTGAGCCTTCATGGTCCCAACGAAGAATCAGCCAGTCCCATAACTGTACACACTCAAATATATATTATATCCAAAATATAAATAAGATATGAATATATAAATTTCTACTCATTGTCATTTATACTTGAACTTCCACTGCCCCTCTCTCAGTTATTACTTATTAAGTAGGGAAGGGGAAGGATCCACTCAGCCGACCTATTAATTATTGAGAAATTACTTGCTTGATTAAAATATATATATATATATATATATATATATATATATATATATATATATATATATGTTCATCAAAATTATAACAATCTTGTTTCGGCACCATTTTCTTTTAATAAGATTTAAACTTAGAATAAGAGGGCAAGAAAAATATTTATTCATATAAATGAATAATTTTTGCAGTAAAAATTGGAATTACCAACCTTCTTTCCAATGCCTTACGCCCTACTTGTGTGAAAGATAGTTTTAGAAAACTTTCTGAAAGGTATTTGATTTTTTTCTTTTATTGTTCGTTGAACTTTATTACATCTTGTCTATTTAAGCATAATATATATCACCTTGTAGAACACTTCCTCTTTCTTCCTTTTCGATTGCTGCAAGGCTTCTGCCTCCTCTTGCCGACCTCCTGCAGCTGAAAGTCCTTTTTCCCGCAAGGACTTGCTGCTGGAACTCCTCCTTCCGCTAGGATTTCTGCTTCTGCCGTGCCTTTGCTGCGTGATTCTTCCTCAACATCCTAGCTCTATTGTATGCATTTTTCACCTTCCTACTTTGGTCCTCATCATTATGCAATGACACGCAGAATCCACAAAGTAATATGCTTATATATTCAAATACCCTCCTGTGGTTTCGTTGGCTTGCGCATGCTGAATTGACTTCTTTTTCTTGCTGGTTGTTCCACACAGGGCAGCATAAAATGACTATGATTTCTAAATTTGAACTTACAAGGTTTAGGATATTCACTTAATTTGTTCTTCCTGATCAGTTTTCACTCAAACAACGAAAGAAAGAGCTTTCTGCTTAAGAACTTAACAAAAGACTGTGGCTTATGTAACAAATTTATGTCATAACTCGATTGGTTAAAGTGCACGATGCAATCTAAGGTCACGGGTTTGAGCGATGCATGGGGCACTCATATGTTTTATGTAATTTTCATATTATTTAATTTAAAATTTAATTTAGGTTAGATTTTTTCAAATTTGAATCATTGTATAAAATTTAATGATAATATAAATAAAAATAACAATCTAGATATTATTCTTTTATATTCATTTTTCTAAAACATAAAATACCATTTGTTCTTCGGTTTAAGGAATTATATTACTTCTTATTTTATGCCATTGTCCTCTTGAATTTATTTTTTTGAAAAGAAATAAAATTATAAGAAATGGAAATATTAAAAGTGTAAATAAATTAAAATAATTATTAGTAGTAGTTAACAAGTCATTTGAGCCACGAAAGCCCACGCGCGGTTTAAGCCACGAAATTGTATACCTGGTAATTAAAATGGTCCTCTTGAATTCATAATCAAGTACCATTAACAGCACATGGACCCTCTTAACCCGACACGAAAGCCCACGCAGTTCAAGCCACGAAATCATTTTTATACGTGTTTCGAAGCCCGTCGTTCTTTATTAGAGTATACCTCGTAGGAAATATGTTAGACTAGACTGTGTCCGAAGTGAAAAAATTACTTGGTTATGATTTAATTTTTTGTTTGGGGGGGTTTTATGGGATAAATCTGAGTCTGTTAATTTTATTTAAAATAATTTTATTTTAATTGTTTATTTAATCTTGATGTAATTAGATTTGATTAGACTAACTAGATAGTAACTCAATCAATAAAATTACTCAAATTTGATTAAATTAATATAAATTGAAATCAAACTCTAAGTAATAGATTAGCAAGAAAAATATTAATTTTTTTATAATGAAAAAATAGAAACATATAGGTTACTGGAAACTTGGAGAAAACATGTTACACCTGGCACACATCTATTGGGTGGTGATCTCTCCACGCAATTTCTTATAAGCTCCACAACAATGCATTTTTGCAAAAACTTTATTTTATCTGTCGGCGTTCTTGCAAAAGCTTTATAGTTTTGTTAGTTGGTCTAGCAGGATGGGACCTAATTAAGGTTGACAATGAAATTTGGATTCAGCCGACATTTTGAGATTGGATAGTATATATATTTCTAGGTCTACTTGGTATAAGATAAGTTTTGATCTTGGACCGGTAAAATCGATTACTTAATTAATACTCTTTGTGCTGTGACTTTGACTAGCTTGAATTCTTGGGAAAGTTCCATTATATACTCTTTATTATGTCTCATATTCTACATTTGGAATTCATTCCAACTAATACGGGCATGATGGTAGCTATATAAATTAAGCAACAAAAAAAAAAAAAATCAAATCTGAAGTGGTACGAAACCTTTGGTTGCTCGCCTTGACTGTAGTTTGTAATATTTTGAGAGAATTTACTTAAAATAAAGTAATAAATATTGGAATTTAATTTGATTGAATTTATAAATGGTTAATAAAAGCCTTGACGTATCATTTGTTTCAAATTTTAATTGTTGACATTTAGGATAAAAATCCCAAAGATATAGGAGATTAATGGAGAATCTAGATGGTTTAACGTACGTTTGTTATGGATCAAGAAATAATTAAGATCTAAGGGCTACGAGAGAATCATGGATTGGACGGTGCAAGATAAGCCATTAAATATTATTTCATTTTTCTTCTTAAACCGAAATATATACCTTTTGATTGTTTCATTTGATTACATTTCATTGCAAAAGATTTGGTTTGCGATTTAACTTAATCTTACAAAGTAACTATTAAAATAAAAGGAAGTCGGAAATGTATATATCTAAATAAGATCAGCAAGACAAATTGATTAGGAAAAGGGATATGTTTTTTTTATATATTTTTTAAAAGAATATAAAATTACTTTAAAATTATCTTAAAGAAATATTTATTTTATGTTTTTGTTTCTGCTTATAAATTAAATATGTTTATATCTCTTTTATTTTAAGAGATTAACCAAACACAATTAAAAAAATTGGATAAATTTAATCTATTGCTTCTTTAGAAATATAAAATAGAAAAATAAAATTATTTCTATCAAAATAACAAAATATCCTTCCATCTTTTTTCGTCACTTTATTTTAAACAATATATTTCATATTATTATTTTATCCTATTCCTTAGGGAACGTAGTAAAAAAAGATTATATTATAAAATTAATAAAATAAAAAAGTGAGAGTAAAAGTGTAATTAAGTACCACCGGCCTAGGCCTACCATTAATACCGAAGCCACACCAAAGCAATTTTGTCCTCGTGCCAGACCACAAATGCCACGTGAGCATCCAGTAGGACTTTTTCTTTATATGTCGGCAGTCTTGCAAGCTTTCTAGAATGATTAGTTGGTCAAATATGTGACCTAAGGTTAATTAAGGTTGATTATGAAATGGATGATATTTATTTAGTAGCAAGATAAAGTTTTGATTTTGGACCAAGAAAATCAATACTCGTTATGGTTGTGAATTTGACAAGATTGACTGTTTAAATTAGTTTGTGTTTCAATTGTGATTAAGTTTGTTTTTTGTAATTATAATTTTAATAATGCATCTTTGTATTTATATGATATAGTATTAAAAAATATTAATAAATCTTATTAAAATGTTGCTATTAATATTTAAATTTTCAAAACTAAGAAATGAAGTATAGTTGTGATTAGTTTGACTTGTATCATGCTCCCATGCTGTGCTGTATTCTTTAATTTGAATTTATTTGTGTTCTAATTGAAATTTTAATGAAGCATCCTTGTATTGATATCACACATTGAAAAATTTAATAAATCTTTTAAATATTGATATCGGTATATTTAATTAAATTGACCTTTTGGAATATATCATCATGCTCTCATATTGTGCTATATTCTACAATACTTGTACTGTCTATAGAATTGCAACACATAAAATTCTGTGGTGAAAACTATATTATTCTCCATGTGATTCAACAATTGATTCATTATTTCATGTGATTCAAAGTAACTATGTTTACCCTCTATTTTTTTACCACCCATCGACCCACCCACGCTCACGCCCACCCACACACACACACACACACACACACACACATATATACACACATTAAAAGGTATATATGATATAGTCTTAGATGTAAATATTGACACTTGATCTGTGGAGATATAGAGATGGATTCTGCTTAGCTAATGAGAGCTATTGCGGAAGATCCATCCATCCAATGTTACAAAGAACTACAAAAAAATGCAGCTCATCATAAGAGGTAGAGCGCCTGCATTTACTTGGCTATGTAAGCCTTTTTCCAGGGCTGTTGATGCGCGTCTAGGTGCTATGTAACTCGAGAAGTATTGTTCTTAGGACTTTTAGAGACTTAATCAACAGTTGCTTAGTAACAAATTTGACTAATAACTCCAATTTTGAAACCTTCCAAGTTCTGATGCGTATCGAGATCAATTTACGGCGCCATTAATTTATGCTTGAGAGGTGAACCCAGCTCTTCATAGACCATTTTATATAGGCCTTAGCACCATCTTCTAATTAGATGGTTCTCTGTTCGGAACAATAAAAATGAAGATAACATAAATTGAAAAAAGATATATTTTATTATGTTTCTTTGTTTTGAAATAATAAAAATTTATTCTAAAACTAATCCAAAAAGATATTTATTTTATTTCTATTTCCGTCTTTTCATTTATCAATAAAACATATATATATAAAGAAATTATGTATACACAGAGAATAACAGTTTTATTTACAAAATGAGGGATAAAAGGTCCTCGCAGACTTGGAAGAAAACTCAAAAGAACACTATCCCACTTCATGAATATAGGGGATATTAACAACCAGCAAACTGTCACAAAAAAAAAAAAAAAGCTAAAAAAGACTGTTTTTCCTCTACAGTTTGACTAATTTAGAAGGCTACTAGCTCCACAATCCACCAGCTTTAAGCGGCAGATGGGGCGGTAATGTAGTGAGCAATACCAGCTTCTGATAGCGCCGCCAAGAATGGTTGCACTTCAGCTCCAGCAGCAGCCACCACAGTGTTCTTGTAGTCCAAGGACTCGTCGTGGTAAATGTCCCACCATTTGTTAACCAGCATCTTGATGTCTTCTCTGTCCATGTTATCTTCTTTTCCTGTGTACCTCCATGGCTTGGACCCCTGCAGTAACATGAGAATTAGCATTGCAGTACTTAATGTCCGAAAGGATAATTTTTTGTGTTTTATATGTGCATGGTGAATACTTACAGCAGCACAATAGTGAACAACTTTGACTTTGTCAAGGTTGATGTTCTCAGGATGGCGCCATAACAAGGCCAGCACAAGGTTGTAATCTGAAGGAATTGGCTTATAAACATCCCTGAAAAACATGTTCAAGAAATCCTGCCAGGAAAAGGAAATTAAATTTAGAATTTCTGCCTGATCAATTTTTCCTGCCAAGAAGCTCTGACCAAGATAGACAAATATGTACCTGCTCAGCAAAGAGGGTAGGAGTGGTGATTTTGAGGGTCTCCAGGAGGTCATGATATGTCGACAAGTTGGGCTCATAAACAAACATGCCAGCGTTGAAGTAGAGAGGAGGCTTAGGACCCATCTCAGCAGGCCAATGGACCTTATCGGGACACTGTTGGCAGTAACCAATCTTGTACTGGGGGCTATTGCTCCATGTTTTCTCACAGAAGCAGTCCATGGCAGCATAGAAGTAGCCATCAGGCATGTCAAAGAGGTGGTCTATGTTATCAAACACTTGGATGTCACCATCCAAATATATCATCTTGCTATACTCCACAAACTGTAATAAAAGAAAACAATATTTAGGAGTTACATATAACATAATACTAGTAAGTGTTATACGGGCATACATACCTCCCATATACGAAGCTTGGAGTAGTTGATGACATAATAAGCCATAGCAAACTGGGTCTGGTTCTCCGGTGGGTTAACAGGCTCAATCTCCCTCACTATGCACCCTTGAGAGGCAAGTATCTTCCGGTGCTCCTCAGGAACGTCAGGCAAGATAGCTACCACCAAAGGGTAGTTGCTCTTTGCCTTCCTCAATCCCTTGGCTAACCCTACAACACCTTTCCAGTAGTCTCCATCACCAGCCAAAAACGTAACATATGCACAACTTGAAATGCTAGCTTGCTTGACAAGGGAGTTGGTGTTGTTAGCAAGAGTAGCAGTAATATCAGGAGCCATGGAGTCAAAAGATGTGATGTGCAAAACTTTTTAGTTGTTTTTCGTTAGAGAAATCAAAAGGTTTTGAAACAAGTTGTTTGTTTACTAAGAAAAGAAGAGAGAATTTCAGGTTGCACAAACTGTATTGCTTTGATCTTTGAAAGGTTATGGTTGAGTGAAGTTCTTGGGATGAGAGGGGGTGTATATATAGGGATTGGAGGATGCATTGAATTTTAGTTTCGTTAACATAAGTGAAAGATATATAATTAATTAATTAAATTAATGGTATTATAAAATCCAGAAAAGTCCTCATTTGACAAGTCCATTTCTTGCCTTTAAATAGGATAATTATTTTATATATATATATATATAAAAAATTTAATGACTTTATAGTTGTATAAAATGTACATTGATATATGATTTGTTTTTTAATTATAGGTAAGCACCGACGTTTTAGAATGATTTTGTTTATATTATTAAGTAAATGGGTAATTAAAATAATTATTTTTTGATTACCTACAATATCCAAACACCACCGACCAGGGCCTACCGCCTACCAAAAAGTCAAAAACAACGGGGACCCACTAAGATCCCAAAAGGAAATCCCACAATATTTGCCAGGTGGAAACACTGTGGGACACGTGGAGGGAAGAAACACGTCTGTCTTTTTGCTGTGGGGCATGTTAATTGGTCCCACAAAATCTAATGCGTGTCGAGATGCATGGGAGTCATGGTTTCCTTCGATAACAAGTGTCAAGATCTGAGGTAAAGGACAGTGATTTGCCACGTGGCGAAATGGGTTGCCATGAGACTATGAGAGGAACCGACGGTTCAATGGAGCGAAGGTGTTTCTTATTTTCAAACTTTCTACTTTTGTTAGTTGGTGTAATATGGTAGATAAGATCATTAAATTAAAAGAGTATTTATGAATTAGAATATTTATTAATCGAGCTTTTATGGAAATTTACTTTCAGTCTGGATACCAATTCAAAGCATTGTAAGACTTTTTATGTCCGGCAAGGAAGAGAGATTGTCTGAGCTGAAAATAAGAGTATCGTCAGCATACTGTAAATGGGAAATGCTCGACTGGTTCCGGTCTGCCCGAGAGCAATGCCTTCTATTAATCTCAAATCACAACCAATTTTTAGCATTCTACTGAGGTCCTCAGCAACCATGTTAAAGAGAAAGGGAGATAACGAGTCTCCCTGACGAAGTCCTTTTTCCATGGAGAATTAATCCTGTATAGGGGAGAGCCATTTACTAGGACAGATACTCTGGCTGTATATATAAATACACTGCTTGATCCATCCTCTCCACCTTACCCCAAAGCCCGTCCATTCCATGACTTCATCAATATATTCCCAAATAACTGAATCAAAGGCTTTGTGGAAGTCGAGTTAGTTTGAGAATATAACCCTTTGACTTTGATTTCTTTAAATGACAGATAATTTCAATGGCTATAAGAACACTGTCTAAAATTTGTCTCCCCATGATAAAAGCATGCTGGACCTCGCCAATAATTTCAGGCATGGCAGCCTTTAACCTATTAGCTTGCAACTTAGAGATGATCTTGTACAAGCATCCAATCAGGCTAATAGGTGTGAAATCCTTGAGTTTATTAGCACCAACTACTTCTGGGAAGCGAGTAATGAAGGAGCTGTTGATGCCATCAGATAGGAAACCAGACAAATAAAAGTCGTCAACCAGACCATATATATCATCCCCAATTGTTTCCCATGCTTTCTTTATGAAGAAGAAATTGATCCCATCAGGACCAGGAGCCTTATTGCTGTCACATTCCCAAATGGCTGCTTTTACTTCTTCTAGAGTAAAAGTAGTTTCCAATGTAGAGGAAAACGAAGGCTTAAGTTGCTAGAACATCAGCTTTGCACAGGATGGTCTAATCCTTCTATCCAGTGATGAGAAGAGGTCTTGTAAAAGAAGTCTTGAATCTTCAAGCCATCTCTTCATCCACTGTGATTTTGCCTGGAATCTATGGATGAAATTCCTTTCTCGGTGGGGTATTAGTGGTTGTTTCCCAAATTCTGTTGATGATATGTGCTACCAATGGTCTTCTGTGGTGCAAGGCAGATTCCAGAATCCTTCATGGCAGCTTCTCTTCTCTTGTATTGTGTGGAATCTGTGTTTCCCTTATCCTCTGCAGGTTCTCCTTATGGTTGAAGCTTGATAACATATCTTCAGGCTCCACTAGTGTGGATATAGGTATCAGCAATGGTGTCATCTTTTACGGAGAAAACAGAGGCTGACTCCCATGTATTTTTCTTTTCTTTTGCCTGGTTGTCTTCTCCCCCTGTTTCAATCTCTTTGCCTGTTTGTTTTTCTGTTCTTTCTCCTTTCTTTTTTCTGCTCTTACTGTTGTCTCCTAGGCTATTCTCTTTTTAGCCATAATCTTGTTAAATTCTCGACTATTATCTAAAAAACAAAAGTGAGAAGAGGTCTTTATAATATCTAACAATTTCCATCTTTACCAAGGACGGCTTGGAGATACTTCTTCCATTAACAGACAATGAGAGAATTGCATTTCTGTTTTTCATTCTAGTAGCAGATAAATGAAAGAATCGAGTGTTCTTGTCTTCCTATTTTACACCACTGGACTCTTGATTTTTTAGGCCAAAAAGAGAATTAGGACCAGATGACAACCCATTCCATTTTTATATAGCACAATTAATATAAAAATAGAAAATGCTATAACTAAGCGAGGTCATCAAGTCCCTAAAATTATATATAGAAGCTATTGTTTCAGAATTTTTAGTATTTTTTGGATTCTTTTCTTTATTTTCTGATTATTTTAGGCTTTCTTTTTCTTTTTTAAATTGGGTAGATTAAGTACTTATTTTTTAAATAGATTTACGGAATTTTTTAGAATAATTTTTTTGATAGATTATTAATTGGAATTATTTTTTCTTCATATGAGAAACAACGACATTTAGTATTCCTCAAGGCCCCTTTTGTTTTCTGTCATCTTCCTCATTTTTTCTTTCAATCCTGATTATAACAGGCCCATTGTTTCTTAAGACATCTTGTATACTCAAGGGATTGCTTCCAACCATTAGAAGATAATTAGCAATTACCGCTTTCGTTGAACTCTCCATGGAAGTATAATTGCCTAAACAGGAGTCCATATACACAGCTTATTTAGTAAAATATTCAAAATGCTTAAATGCTCTAACAAGTATAACTGAGTAGGAAACTCACGAACAGTCATGTTCAACAGTATCATCATACTGTTACCTTCACACTGTTTGTTTTGAGGCGTTTGAAAGGGAAGGAGAGCGTAGGGCGAGGTACCTCTGGAATTTTGTTTGGAAAAAATATTTTAAGATGAAAGGTGGAGAATGACTGCCTTAATCCTCGATACTGTTACTTTAATGAATTGTGATGAGATTATTATTTCTAGTTCCTTGTCAATAAGGAACACTTCACAGAGGTTCCTGGGCGGCCTTAAAGGCCTTCATAATTAACTTCTTGATAAGAATTTAATTTCCAACATGATGGTCAGTGCAAAAAAATATAGCGAAAACAAATTAAAACAAGACAAACTTAGGATCCCAAAGATAAATATAGTTACAACACTTGCATATTGAAAAGATCCAAGGTAAGGCTAAGCTATGAGACCAACACACTGAAAAACACCTATAATGGCTGGACAGATACAAGCAAATTGGACAAGTTCGGAGAAAACACATATCTGGACCAAGAATGCAACAAGCAAATAACTGATTCCCCCACCAACAACCACAACAAATTCAGCAATCCCATGCTAAGACTAAGATCTTCTGAAGTTGGAGAACTTACGAAAATTAATCACCAGAAAATAGTAGCAAGTGTCAATGCAATCTTCAATGAAGTGAAACCACCTGCGTCGCCAAAGTGGATTTATGTAAAGAACTGCTGCAATTGTCAACACCACAATTATGAAACATACCCCAAAGCTCACATGGAAAACATACATGTCTATGAATCCATCATCTTCTCGTTCATCATTAGGCGTTGGCTGTGATGGTGATTCTTCTCCATCGCATTTTTTCTGTAACAGAGGTCCACATAAAAGAGGATTACCTTCATAACTGCTTTCATCAAAGGTCCAAAACTGAGCCTTCATCTCTTGAGTTCTTCCTGACAAGTTATTGTGTGCCACACTAAAAACTGCTAGATTGTTGAGGACAGCAAGTTCTGGAGGGATTCCACCATTCAAGTTGTTGTAAGAAAGATCCAAGCTCTCTATCTGCTTTAAGTTTGAGAATGTCGCAGGGATACATCCAGTGAGATTGTTGTGTGACAAGTTTAATGCATGCAACTCTCTTAAATTTCCCATTTCTAATGGGATTTCGCCTGAGAATCTATTGCTGGAGAGATCAAAACCAGTCATGAAGTTGAGAATATTGCCCTTGTAACCATATGACATTCTTTTAGTTGTAAATTCTATTGCTTCTTCTATATTGACGACTCTAAAACTGTTTTTCAGGTTATTGATCCTCCCTAGTAGTAAACTGGTTTCAGAATACATCTTACTTGTGGACTCCAATTGATAGATTCTTTGATGAACAGCTACCGCTTTCTCTAAATTTTGCTTAAAAAGATAATTTGCTATACAGGAGGGTAGAAGACCGGAGAGTTTATTTTGTGAAACATCCAAGATGCTTAAATGCTCTAACAAGCATAACTGAGTAGGAAACTCACCAGCAAAATGATTAGCTTTCAGAAGAAGAACACTCAAGACCGAAAGATTGCCAAACCAATTTGAAATTGGGCCCATGAAGTTGTTGTAATTGAGATCCAACGTGACCAAGGAAGAGCTGTTATAAAATGCATTTGTTAATGGACCGCTCAATTGATTTTTGGATAGATGGATATGTTTTATTGTTGATGGGCTGAAGCAAGATGGTACAGAACCAAGCAAATAGTTCTCAGACATGTCCAAATATTTAAGGTTGCCAAGGTCGCAGAAATCTCTAGGAATTGGACCCTCAAAATGATTTCTAGACAAATCAATTGCTTGGAGATATGAAAAATTGCCCATCCACGTTGGAAGCATGCCTGATAATTGATTGTTACTGATATCCAATGCACTCAAACGTATCCAATTGGGAGGTGGAAAACCTGATATCTGCCCCGTAAAGTTGTTGCCGTCTAGGTATAGATATAGGAAAGCAGATGAGTTGAAGATTGAAGGAGGTAGCTGCTCACCCAAATTGTTGTTTGATAGCTTGACAAACCATGAACTCTTCAACTGCTCTAGTTTTACTCTAGACAACTGATTGTCAGATAAATCCATATATTCTAGAGAGCTCATGTTTCCAAAACAAGAAGGAAGGCAACCTATCAGTCCATTCATATGCATCCTTAATTTTGACACATTTGGAAGAACCAAACACATATTTCTTGGAATTTGACCATGTATGTTGTTGTTTGATATATCTATGACATTCATATAAGGATTTGGCTGGTTCTGCAATATCAAAGGACCAACAAAAGAGTTCTCCCTCAAGTATAGTTGTTCTAACCTCGTGTTGTTCTTAAGTAACCACGATGGGAACATTCCATTGAAATTGTTGTGGGAGAGATCAAGGATTCTCAAGTCATATTGGCTATAGAGAAAGTTGGGAATATTTGCATTGAGTGCTTTAGATGTTCTACTTGACAAGCTGAAAAACATCAGTTGGAACTTTGGAATGAAATTCTGAAAGCCAGCTTTGTCTCCTATTAGTGTGTTGTGGTCACATATGAAGAACTTGAGTTTTGAGTGGTTCATGAAGGAATTAAATGAAAGTGGGACTTCAAAGTGGTTATTTGATAATGAGAGGAATTCAAGGGATTTGAGATTGGTAAGAGGACCGGAGGCAATATTTCCAACAAATCGATTTCCAGAAACATCTAATAGTTGTAGAGATGTCAAGTTTCTAAAACAATCTGGGAGTGAACCCTTTAGATTATTCCAAGAGATATCTAACTGCTCTAGATTCTTCAATTCACACCAATCTGCACAATTTATCTGTAATTTGTTAAAACTAGTGATGAAAACTTCATTTAGTTATTGATGTAAACGTGGGCAGGAGTTGTTAATTTACCTTTTGCTGGTAAGGTGCTATTGAGATCACAACCACTAAAAGACAGAATTTTAAGCGCTGAAAATGCTCCAATATTCTGAAGATAGTTTGTGGGGAAAGAACTGCCGTCGAGTATCAACTCTTCAAGGGTGGTCGAATTGAAAAAACTCCCTGTGGAAAAAAATATATGATGAAAATGGTAGTGATACAGAGCAGCCACTCCATTTTACATCAATTTTACTTATACTTGATAGAAGGCCTCAACATATTTCATTAAGACTTTAGGCGAATGAACTATGATTAACCTTGACTTATTGACGTCCCGCTTAAATTAGTTTCCTTAAGAGAAAGGGTCTTTAGGGATGGCAATGCTCCCAATGACTGCAGCACAGTACTTCCAATGATGGTGAGCTCGTTCAGACTAAGGACCTCCAACTTCCTTAAACCTGTAATATTTCCAATTGAAAGGAGACGACGATCAAATAAGCAGTGAAATTAAGTGTTGTGAAGATGAATTGGACAACATCTTTGTCATGGATTATTAAAGAAAACACCAAATTTGATTACCACAAAAAATTCATAAATTATTTTGTAACAAAGACAATATCCTTGTTGACACGCCAAACACCAACCTAGTTTATCCCTTTGAAGAGAACTTACTATATGGATTGTTTTGATATGTGATTTTCAAATTTCACATGTTATAGTAAGGCTTTATCAAGTCGGAGCTTTAATGGCGCTAACTGGCATAAAATTATTAGACAGACTGTATTTAAAAAAAAAAAACCTACAAAATTGAGGGACTATTTTTTTTTATATAAAATATATTTTTTCAAAACTTATATATGTTATTCTAAAAAATTAACTTATGATGCATTCTAAAAGATATTAATAATGTACATTAAAATCCATGGATATTAATAATGTTAGTTGATGGATTTTAATTGATTAAGGTTGTCTGAGCTCAAGATTGTACTTATTACCTAATTATAATACATAAAATTCCACATAATAAAGCAAGTTATTTGAAGTTGATCTACTCATAACTGTTGAATATAATAATATGGGGTCTTATTCCATGTAAATTTTAAAATTTTGGATTGATATGTTATCGAGATATTTAAACATATCAAACGGTATTGTTGAGAAATGAGCTAAATGAAATGAATTTTGGGTAAATAAGCATGTACCATTTAAACAATGAATTTTGGGTGAATTATGCCTAATTAGCTAGAAGAGGCCAAGAAATATTCACAACTTTACCATTGATAGTCGTTGATCCTAAGAACATATTGCCTGATAGATTTAGAGACTTGAGGGATGGAAATTCACACAAATAAGATAAATCGCTGTCGTTGAATCTATTATAGCTTAGGTCAAGGCTCTCTAGTTCCCTCAATTTTGATGGTAGGGCCTCAAAACCTGCAAGAATGTTGTTGCTATATGTAAGTGGCAATGCCTTAATTATAATATGCAAAATAAAAGGTAAAAATCAGCTGCCTCTTAGTAAATTATCCCCTACCATTGATACTTGATCCTCTCAACATATTATATGATAGATCCAAAGACTTGAGGGATAAAAGCCCACTTAGAATTGATGAGATGTTGCTGTTCAGTTGATTGCGACTCAAGGAAAGGTTCTCTAGTTTCCCCAGCCTCATCGGTTGAAGTTGAAAAGCTACAAGACACATAAAAATGATACATGAATGCATATTTTATTATAAAATAGGCTGTGTACACTTCAAAGATTAAGGAAGGAGCCAGGTTGTTTTATGCCTTGAGATAGTGTTTTTGTCAAAAAAAGAAGAAGAAGAGAATTGGAGAAGAACGACTAGAACCCAATGATGGATTGGAAGTATCCATTCCATATACCTGTTCTTCCTCACTTGTGATTTTTAAAGTAAACTAATGGAAAAGATTCAAAGCTAGATAATTAAACGTTACCATTGAAGCCAGCTGATCCTGTCAACTGATTGTATGATAGATCCAACGACTTGAGAGATGAAAATCCAGTTAGAGTTGAAAAAATGCTATCATTGTATCCATTCATCTTTAGGCGAAGGCTCTCTAGTTTTTTTAACCTTGATGACAAGACTTTGAAACCTGCAAGACGATTCTCAAGAGCCTGTTGGGAGGAAATAAACGTATAGAAAAAAGCATACAAAAAGGAGAAAAGGAAAAGCTTCAAAGTTAAATTATAATTAAATTATTACCATAGAAGTCAGCTGATCCTTTCAGCAGATTGCTGGACAGATCCAAAGACCTGAGAGATGAAAGCCCACTGAAACATGATATAAAATTATTACTAAAACGATTACCACTGAGGTCAAGGGCATTCAGTTTCCTTAGCTTAGATGATAGGACTTCGAAGCCTGCAAGAGAAACTCAAAGCAAAGTAATTAACATTAATTAAACACTTGATCGGTGTAATTTAATCACACAATAATATAAATTTATTTTGTGATTATAAGAACAGAAAGACTGAACCTTGATTCTCAGAGCAACCAACTAATCTATTTTTGTTCAAATCAAGACTTTGCAGTTCTTTAAAAGGCAGAAACAAAGATGCGTTGAGAACCCAGTCCCCCAAGCGGAAATCCCTTGCACCCGAGAGAGAGAGATGGATCACACGCCTTGTAGTGGAATCACACTCAATCATAGACCAATCACAACAATTAGCAATATCCTCTTTATTGGCCGTCCAGTCGCCCAAATGCCCGAAGATGCTGTTTGGATTGATCAAAGCCTTGATCTCCAAGAGACCAATCCTCTCCTCCTCCAAACACCCATAACAACGACCATAGGTCAATAATGTTAGCAACATCCAAACCCACATTTTTTTCATCATCATCTTTAGATAATTCTATGAACCACTACAGTTTGGCTCTCTTCATGCATTTAATTATATTTTCTTTGCGGAATTGTCAAAAGAATTGACTTCGGTGGATTATAGATGTGGAATTTTTGGAAAGACTTGGACTCACAGTAACGTACATTAATGAACGAATGGACAAGCAACAGTTACTGATTTTGAATTTTGTATTTTTTTGGTACTAAGGAGACATAACACGAAACAGCCATGAATATTGAAGAAATCTTACCAGCATTGGCACGTCGGTGCTCTAGCAAGGACTACACTACGGATATCCATGCATTAAATTTGATAGTGACAACCCTTGATTTTAACTGCTGAATTGTCAAAGGAAGAGACATCGGTGCATTATAGAGCTGGAAATGCTGTAGTAGACTTGACTCACAGTCACGTACGTTAATGATCGAATGGACAAGCAACAGTTACTGATTTGATTTTTTTTTTTTTTATCTTTTTTGTAGTAAAAAGCCCATCACCAAGCCTCATTTGTGTTCTAGATAATAAAAAAATAATTATAAATAATTATAAAACTGATGATTGATTTCACTCGAAATTTAAAAAATGGCTTTTACCAATTATTTTTTATAACATTCTTCAGTTAAACGTAAAGCAATCTAAATAAGGAAAACCAGAAAGTAATCTAAATAAATTTCATTCCCTCTAATCCTTACATGAATATTTAGACTAATTAAATAATAATAGATTAAAATCGTTAGTCATGTGACTTAGTACGTTTACTGGAGTAATGATAGAAGAAATTAGCAAATCTGTTTTTCTTCACTGTGCTTTGTTAAAGAAATAAATTCGTTTTTCATCTGCCTTCCTGATATTAACAGTGTGGAGTTTCTGCGTAGAAGAAATAATTGTATGGTTTTGAATCTGTAAATATGTGGTTTCCGGGTTACCAGTCTTGCTTGTCTTTTGTTTTATGTGAAATCTTTGTTTCTGCAGATTATAATTTTACGAGCCACTACTAGAATGCTTCTATTTTTTAGATATAATTTTGATATTGATCATAGTCCATCTGCTAGGTCCAGGTTAAGAAAAAAAAGGAAGGCGTAAAAAGTAAGAGTGTAAATTTGTTTTTGAATTGTGGTAGTAGTCGTGGTTTAAAGTGTTTTTTTTAGAAATATATCAAAATTATTTTTATTATTATTTAAAAATTATTTTTGAGATTATCAGCACATCAAAACAATTCTGAAAATATAAAAAAAATCAAAATTAAAAAAAAATTTATATCATATTCCTAAACAGACCCAATTAACATAATTATTCTTGATCACTTACTAAGAGTCTGATTGGGAGTCTGGTTGCTGTTGCTTTTCAAAGTGTTTTTTATTCAAAAATATATCAAAATAATATTTTTTTATTTTTAAAAAATTTTATTTTATATTAGTACATCAAGATAATCTAGAAATATTAATTTTAAAAAAAATTAAAATTTTTTTTAAAAAAAACAAACTTTAAATACAAACACCACCGACCAGGGCCTACCGCCTCCTGCTAAAAGTCAAACCACAAGGATCAAGGAAAACCGACAAGATTTAGGCCACGCAATCAACTTTACCTACGTGTCACCCCTAGACGCCTGTCATTTTTTTATAGGAAACACCTGATGTTGAATTAAGGAGATCAAGCAGGACCCCACCCCAAAAAAATTTAATTTGCCACATAAGAACACTGTGGGACACGTGGAAGCTAGAAACACGCCTGGTCTTATTTGTTGTGGGGCATGTATGCGGTCCCACAAAATCTAAGTCGTGTCAAGATGCATGAGAGTCATGGTTTCGTGTGATGGCAAGTGTCATGATCTGATGTAAGGGACGGTGGTTTGCCACGTGGCGAAATAGGATGCCATGAGAGGAACCAACGGTTCAATGAAGCTATGTGGTTTTCTTAATTTCAAACTTTCTAGTTTTGTTAGTTCGTGTAAAATGGTGCCCAAGACAAATCAATTAAAGAGTATTTATGAATTAGTTTAAGTATTAATTAATATTATTTTTTAAAAAAATATAAATATCTTTATACATGTTTAATACATTTTAAGAAATTAATTAAATTTCATAGATATTAATTTTAACGTTTGAATTTAAAAAATCAAGGCTTGAAATATATATTTTTTTAATCTTTAAAATAATAAAAATTTATTGAAGTTACTTAAAACTGGTGATGAAATAAGTTTTAAGTTTGGGAAAATTTGGATTCAACCTCCAATGAGTTTCGATAATATTTTTTGGACTCTATTTGGTATAAGATAAAGTTTTGATATTGGACCAATAAATTAATGACTTGATTGGTATAGTTCTGAGTGGACTAAACTTTTGGGAATATTCCATTATTATGCTTTTATGTTGTACTATATTCCACATTGGGAGCATCCTTAGAATTAGGACACAAGGAATATTCCAATTTCATGTGGGGGGAATAAGTGGAGCCTACACAAAATCCAATACTTAATTAAGTGAGTTAGAAATACTAATAATAATAATCCAATACTTAATACGAAAACCTTTGGTTTATGTCATGGATAGTGATGTTTTTGTTCAATTTTCATATTGATAGATTAATTCATTTACATGATTTCGTTTTCTTTTCTTCCCGTTTCATATATTTAGAAATCTCCAAGTTTTAGAAAATATATTATAAATCTAGTTACAGCACTCATATATTGAGAATATCAAGAGCAAGGCTGATCTATGAGACCAACACACTAAAGAGCACCAAATAAATGGACAGATACAAGCAATTGCTGGACAAGTCCTGAGCGAACATGAATTTGGAACAGTAATGCAATAAGCAAACAACTGCTTTCCCCGCCAACTACATAACAAATTCAGTAATCCCATGCTAAGATCTCCTGAAGTTGGAGAACTTGCGAAAATTCATCACCAGAAAACAGTAGCAACTGTCAATGCAATCTTCAATGAAGTGAAACCACCCGCGCCGCCAAAGTGGATTTATGTAGAGAACTGCTGTAATTGTCAACACCACGATTATGTAACATACCCCAAAGCTCACATGGAAAACATACATGTCTATGAAACCATCATCTTCTCGTTCATCATTAGGCATTGGTTGTGATGGTGATTCTACTTCACTGCATTTTTTCTGTAATGGAGGTCCGCATAAAAGAGGATTACCTTCGTAACTCCTTTCATCATAGGTGCCAAACTGAGCCTTCCTCTCTGGAGTTCTTCCTGACAAGTTATTATATGAAACATTGAAAACTTCTAGATTGTTGAGGACAGCAAGTTCTGGAGGGATTCCACCATTCAAGTTGTTGTAAGAAAGATCCAAGCTCTCTATCTGCTTTAAGTTTGAGAATGTTGCAGGGATCGATCCAGTGAGATGGTTGTGTGACAAGTTTAATGAATGTATCTCACTTAAATTTCCCATTTCAAATGGGATTTGGCCTGAGAATCTATTTCTGGAGAGATCAAAACCCGACATTAAGTTAAGAATATCGCCCTTGTAAGTATATGAAATTCTTTTAGTTGTAAATTGTATTTCTTCTTTTATTTGTTCTTGTATAGTGATGTCTTCAAAAGGGCTTTCCGCGTCATTGATCTTCCCTTCTAGTAAACCGGTTTCATTTGACATCTGCTTTAGGAACTTGAGCACATAGGGTTCTTGACCAGTATGCCCCGCTTTCTTTAGATTTTCCTTCAAAGAAAAATTTCCCAGACAACAAGGTAGAGGACCAGAGAGCTGATTTCGTGAAACATCCAAGATGCGTAAATGTTGTAACAAGCATAACTGGGTAGGAAGCTCACCAGCAAAAAAATTAGCTTTCAAAAGAAGAAAACTTAATGTCGAAAGATTGCCAATCCATTTTGAAATTGGGCCCGTCAAGTTGTTGTATGCAATATCCAATGTCACCAAGGAAGAGCTGTTATAAAATGCCTTTGTTAATGGACCGCTCAGTTGATTTTTGGATAGATGAACATGTTTTATTGATGATGGGTTGAAGCAAGATGGTAGAGAACCAGACAAATTGTTCTCAAACATGTCCAAATATTCAAGGTTGTCAAGCTTGCAGAAATCTCTTGGTAGCGGACCATCAAAATTGTTTCTGGACAAATTAATTGCTTTGAGATTTGAGAAATTGCCCATCCATGTTGGAAGAATGCCTGAAAACTGATTGTTGCTGATATCCATTACAGCTAAATATATCCCATTGGTAGGTTGAAAATCTAATACATGCCCCGTAAATTTGTTGCCATCTAGGTAGAGATATCTGAGCAAAGATGAGTTGAAAATTAAAGGAGATATCTGTCCACCCAAATTGTTGTTTGATAGCCCCACATACCATGATCTCTTCAACTGCTCAAGTTTTACTTTCAACAATCGATTGTTAGATAAATCTACAAGTACTAGAGAGCTCAGGTTTCCAAAACAAGAAGGAATGCTACCTGTCAGTCCATTCATAGCCATCCTTAAGATTGACAAATTGGGTAATACCAAACACATATTTCTTGGAACTTGACCATGTATGTTGTTGTTTGATATATTTATGATAATCACATTCGGATTAGGATGGTTTGGCAATTTCAAAGGACCAACAAAGGAGTTCTGCCTCAAATGTAATGCTTCCAAGCTTGTGTTGTTCTCAAGTAACCATGATGGGAACATTCCACTGAAGTTGTTGTTGGAGAGATCAAGGGTTCTCAAGTCATATTGGTTATAGAGAAAGTTGGGAACATCCGCATTGAGTGCTTTAGATGTACTATATGACAAGCTGAAAAGCATGAGTTGGAACTTTGGAATGAAATTCTGAAAGCCAGCTTAGTCTTCTACTAGAGTGATGTTGTCACACATGAAGAACTTAAGTTTTGAGTGGTTACTGAAGGACTTGAATGAAAGTGGGACTTCAAAGTGGTTATTTGATAATGATAAGAACTCAAGGGATATGAGGTTGTTAAGAGTACCAGATGCAATATTTCCAGTAAATTGATTTCTAGAAACATCTAGTACTTGTAAAGATGATAAATTTCCCAAACAATCTGGAAATAAACCCTCTAGATTATTTTCCGAGAGATCTAACTGTTCCAGATTCTTCAGTCCATTCAAGCCTGTACAATTAGTTTATCTCTAATCAGGTTAAAACTACTGATGAAAGCATCTTTCATTGTTCATGTAATTATTGACAAATGGAAAGTTGTTAATTTACATACCTTGAGTGTCATGGAGGTCACATCCACCAGCAGACAAAATTTTAAGAGCAGGCAATGGTACAATATTCTGGAGAAAGTTTATTGGGAGAGCAGTGCGATCTAGATACAATTCTTCCAGGGTTGTCAAATTGAACAAAGGCACTGTGAAGGAAGAAACAATAAAATATATGATACAAAGCAGCCAATACATGTTACAATATTATGCTTAATAAAAGGTTTCAATATGATTAATTAGGAATTTAGGCAACTAAACTGTGATTAACCTTGACTTATTGATGTCCCGCTTAAATTATTAGCCCTAAGAGAAAGGGTCTTCAGGGATGGCAATGCTCCCAATGACTGCAGCAAAGTACTTCCGATGATGGCGAGCTCGTTCAGACTAAGGGCTTCCAGCTTCCGTAAACCTATGATATGTAGAAGATTTGAAAACAGACAATCAAATAAGTAGTGAAATTAAGCATTGTGAAATAAATTAGACAACATCTTTGTTTTAGATTATTAAAGAAAACAAAAAATTTTGATTATCAAATATAATATTCATAAATTATTTTGTAACAAAGAAAACATCATAAAAAAAGATGCTTGGCATAATTTCTTAAAATTATAAAAATTTTGAAAAATAGTGGGTGAGATAGGAAAATTTTAATAGATATTATTAAAAAGGGAAAATTTTAATAGAAAAAACAGTGCTTTTTTTAAGAGAAAACTACATGTTAAAGAACCATCTTGTCCCAACCATTTAAGTTGTTAGGTGAAACCCTGAGATATTTTATATTACTCTCTAACACTGCAAAATTGAGGTACCATTTGTTATAAAAAAAATATTATTTCAAAACTTATATTTGTTATTCTAAAAAATTAATTCAACCTTATTCTAAAAAATATTAATAATGTCCAATTAAAATTAATAGATATTAATAAGGTCAGTTTGATGGTTTTAATTGATTAAGGCTGTCTGAGCTCAAAATTGTACTTATTACATAATTCTAATACACAAAATCCCACGTAATATTAACATTGTCCCAAAATCCCACGTAATATTATAGATCTTAAGCTTCTGTGTTCAAATGTGCTTGAAATATTTAGAGATATCAAAATGTATTGTTGAAAAATGAGCTAAATAGGTTGGCACGGACCATAAAAAAATGAATTTTGGGTAAATCATGCCTTATTAGTTAGAAGTTGCCAAGAAATATTCATAACTTTACCATTGTGAGTAGTTGATCCTGACAGCATGTTGCCTGACAGGTTTAAAGATTTGAGAGAAGATAATCCTCGCAGATGTGGTACAATGCTGTCGTTGAATATATTATAGCTTAGGTCAAGCCTCTCTAATTTCCTCAACTGTGATGATAGGACCTCAAGACCTGCAAGAGAGTTGGTGCTATATGTAAGTCTTATTATTATGGATACTACTAGTAGATGCTGTCAGCATATTCGCTGATAGATCTAAAGATTTAAGAAATGAAAATCCATTAAGAAATGAAACAAATGCTATCATTGCACTGATGAAAAAAATTCAAATCTAGATAATTTAGCTGTTACCATAAATGCCAGCTGATCCTGTCAACCAATTGTATGATAGATCCAAAGACTTGAGAGATGAAAGCCCAGATAAAGATGAAAAGATGCTATCATTGTAAAAATTAAAACTTAGGTCAAGGTTCTCCAATTTCTTCAATCTTGATGACAAGACTTCAAAACCTGGAAGATGATTCTCAAAAGTAGATTGAAAACAAATAAACACATAAAAAAAAGTATACAAAAAGGACAAACGAAAAGGGTTCAAAACTAGATAATTTAAATGTTACCTGATCCTGTCCACATATAATTACCAGATAGATCCAAAGAGTTGAGAGATGAAAGCCCAGTCAAACATGATAAAATGCTGTCATCATTAAATTCATTATAACGTAGTTGAAGGACATTCAGCTTCCTCAGTTTTGATGATAGGACTTCGAAGCCTGCATGCAAGAGAAATCTCAAAGTAAAATAATTAACAATAAACACCAGCCATTTTATCAATGTAATCTCACAGTATAATATTCACTCAATAATATGATTATAACAACATAAACATTGAACCAAGTACCAACCTTGATTCGCATAGCAAAAAGGTTATGTTATTTTATTTTTTATTTTGCATCAATTGAATTGATTTGATTTGTGGAAGATAAGAAAGTGCGCTGCTTTTGTATAATTTAATACTTCACTGAACAATTTGAATAAAATTTATTACCATGTTTGTTTGCTAGAAAAAGTAAAATTTATATATACAAAAAAAAGTTATTTTTATGAAAATAAATTCCTAAAAAGTAAATTATATTTTTATATTTGGTAGTGTCATAAAAAATTAATTGAAAAACACTTTTTTTTATTTTAACTATGTCATATAAAAAAATAAATTTAAAAATAATTTATTAATATTTTAAAAAAAATTCAAGTTTATTTTTTAAGGTGATGTTAACCTTATTACTGACACCATGCTAAGGAACAGCTTCAGTAACAAGGATGTGCACCTAGTCCTCCAAGACACTGATCGATTAATCAAATCTCAGAGCTGCTGGTGTTTTGTTTTTGTTAAACAAGCATGTAATTGGGTAGCTCATTTGTACAGCTCAAAAGGTCCTTGGTGATAGTTGTTAATGTGACAATGATAGAGAATCTACAGTTTTCTGTTAACAAATATTTTGAAGAGAGACCAATCGAGGAACAAACGATCCATTAATCAAGTCAGTTTAGGCCTCTTCATACACAGGAGAAACATGGTAATTGATAGCTCATCCAATACATAAAACCGAACAGATTGTTTACCCTTATGTTCCCATGAATCCCATCCTTCAACTTGCAGCATTAATTTCTATTGCCATTTGAAATTGCATGTAATTGTAATTCAAGGTCATGGTTATTCCACTCTTTATTGCCTATCTTCATCACCTTCGTCTCTTCGATCTCCTCCTTCAATTCCTTATCCTTCCCCCAGAGAACCGCGTAGAGCCCAGCGACGATCAAGATCGACCCTACAGCACTAAAAATCAATCACATATCAATTAGTCCTTCCTTGTTGCTACAAAAGATTAAGCACACAAAAACAATGATAAGTGTAAAATAAGTGGAGTTAAGCATGTGCATACGTTCCGACATATATCTTCTCATGAAGCAATGCCCAACTCAAAACAGCTACTATAACAAGCAACAAGGGACTGAAGACTGAGACGTAGAGTGCTCCTTTCCTTTGAATACTCCATGAAGTGAGGGAAAACGCTAGTGCGGAACACACGATTCCCTGAAATTGTGAAGGAAAAAGCTACCATCATTTAAACAGGCATAGAAGTATAAGAATTGGCTCAAAAGCATGATAATTTTAAAGCCAAAATAAGTTGACATAATTCCTTAGCTAAGTTGATTAATCCTATGTTAACTTGTTGAAAAAATTTAGGGAACATACTGCATACAGAGCTGCAATAAGCCTGCCAGGAGATCGCAACGACCACTCGGATACTTTGTGATTGGCACCGATGCCGATCACTCCACATTCAATGCTGCCCATGAAACACATCAATAAGGTGCATGTGTAAGGAGCTGGAAACTTCAAGCTCACTTTCGCCTGCGCAAATCATCAAGAAATTAAACTCTATTTAAACCATGAAGTGGCATGACCAGACCAATCTGAAAACTTTCGAGAAGCTAAGATTTCTTACTTGGACGGTGAACCATATTGCCCAAGAAACAGCACTAGCAATTATAAATAAGGATCCCAGGACTAAGTTCGATTTCTTGTCGGTACTGCTATTTCCGGTACTATCTGCATAGTTCCAATGAATACTTGACTCACCTATATTGATCATGTGACCATGGTAGAATGACAACAACATGGCTCCTCCTACACATACTATTGTCCCTAACAGCTTAGCTTGCCCTGATGTCTTCTTGATTCCCACTGATTCCTGTCTGCAAAATATTGAAGAAAAAAACATTAACAAAAGAAGAAATATACCGAATGTGGTCTAATTTGCAAGAAAAATACAGAAAAATGAGACTACCTCAGTACCTGAAAAGAACTGCAAGAATGAAAGTCACTGCAGGGAGTATGTTGGTCAATGCACATCCAATTGTGGGGGTGGAATTTTCTAGCCCAATAAAATAAAAAACCTGGTTTCCCGTTACACTGCATGTCTTAGAAAATTAGATATATTTCCAGGAATACATGTTATTGGCAGAGAACTATCAGAGAGAAGTAATTACTCACCCTGTAAGAGAACATATGAAAATCTGAAGCAGCAAAGACATGGTGATCTTGGGCCTAGTTTTCCTGCACCAAAAAAAAAGACAAATTAAATAATTTCTAACTGTTTAAAACTAATTATAATTAGCTTCATAAAGTTAGGTTACTTGACCACCTTTGCAATGATCCCTTTGCTTATTTCTTTTAACAATAAATCATTTCACGTACTCCATTGATCAAGAACTTACAGTTCAAAAGAAATAAACAAAGGGGGTCATCATAGAAAAGATTTTCCATCAAGCAACAATAGTAGCATGATAGTTCAATATTTCTGCATGCCAGCCTGAAATGGTAGGTTCTACTGTTTAATTTGACTGCTAGATAAGAATAGCAAGAGATTGCGCGCTATCATAATTAACTTATTGATTATCGTTAATACCAGAGAGATTGATGATAAAGTTAAAGAATTGAGAAAGGTGGAGCTAGGAAGTGGAGCAGCTGGGATGAACTCAAGTTACTAGTTATTAATAGCCTAGTTGTAAGTGAAGAAAACTGATTTTTTAAAAACAAAAATAATATTGTTTCAGGAATTTATTTTTTTAAAAAAATGTTAATCAAGATCAATCCATCCAATTCATGAGGTAATTAAGCATTAAGCCGAGTTGATGTCCTGAATTAAAACTTAATTGACGGCCAGTTCGTGTGCTTTAGAAATTGTTCGATAATGGATACTACAAAATAAGATGCAAATAATCTAAGCTCATAGCTTTGACAAGAGTCGCAACACTTTTTCCTTAATAGCAATAATTTCAATTTAATACAAATGCTTCATTTTTATTGAGTTATATGATCAATAAAATAAATTAATAAATAGGCACCTGATTTTCTTTTTCTGCACAAGAATTCAACATCTACTCAGAACTCAGAAGTATGTGTTTGCTTGCATCAAGATTTTTTTTTATTTTATTTTTTTTTAGAGTTAATTTTGAAATTTGATTGGCCTCGAATGAGCCAGTGGAATTACATGCAGCCTTAATATAGGCTGTCCTAAAGCACTTAATTAATACTGTGAAGACTGGCAGCTAAGTATATACATGAGATCATGTAATTAAATGCAAAGCTGCTGCTTTATAGTGTCTTTGTTTGACCTTTAGATGATTAAAGAAAGAAGAAGCTGAAGCTTTGCTCCTTTCATTTATTAGGTCATTTGTGAAGGCATGCAAGAGGTAGTTGGCGCCTTATAGCAGAAATGGACAAGCGGCAGCCATGCGTAAGCCATGGCCTTTGTGCATGTATCAGTAGCATAGATGCCAACATTCCAGATCCAACATAAATCTTTTCAGCAGCATGATTTTTGTTTGTATAATTTGTACTGAAAATAAATAAATTACTGTATATATAATCTTCAATTCGATACTTTAAGGAAAAGAAAAAACAATTGATCAAGGAATGTAATGGCTTAATTTTCTATATAGCATGCAAGATTAGAAAATTTCGAGAGTCCTCTAAATTTGATTGGCAAGAGATGCGCTCCTCCAAAACACCAGCCCCACTTACCAAGTTCAAAGAAAAAAGAAATAATGCCATGAAAAACCTGTTAGAACAAACAAAAAGCTGTAAAAAACTTACCACTCAAAGAAATAAGCAAAGGGGACCATTGCAATGGTGGCAAAGATTTGCCTATAACCAACAAGAACAAGTGGTTTCATGCCTGAATCCATTGCAAGCTTTGATGTAATATTCATGCCTGCATAGCCAAACTGGACTATAGCCATAGCCAAGAATGGCAAAACATCTGCCATATCCATTGCAAGAGAATACTACTAAGCTAGCTAGCTAGCGATGCTTTTATATAGAAAGGGAGTGTGTGTGTGTGTGTGGGGGGGGGGGGGGGGGGGGGGGGGGGAGGTGTTGGTGTAAGAGAATGCAAGAATGGAGCTAGATAGAGCGCAAAAGATTTGGAGTACAGAGAGTTAAATCTTAGAGCATGAGAAAAAGAGAGAAACGGTTCAGGATTTTCTTGCAACACTTGTGCTTTTGCATGAACTATAACGGCTTTCAGTTTTGTCTTGCGCTGTAGCTATTTTCCAGCTCAATTTTGGCATTTTGCATTCTTTGCCGTTTTAGCTTGAACAGCAAGTGGGACCCACTCCCCCCTTTGTGGGTCAGTATATGTAGGAACATCGGAACATCGAAAAAATTTTAGTAGTAATTAGTATTTCCTAGAGATTATGGAGGATGACAACTTTAATATATAATCGATTTTATATACTTAATTGAGGTTAAGCTCATTTTGAAAAAAAAAATAAACATAACATGAAAAGGAAAAAAAAAAATATGATCTATAAAGTAAATATCTTCACCTAAAATTTATCTTTTCTACTTGTAATTGTCTATTTTTTAAAATAAATATCAAAATTAACTAATAAGATATTATTAGTTATACCATAAATAGCATAAAATTTTTCAATTACACCCTAAGATTGTGATTACAACTCATCAATCAAAGAATATTTGGTTAAGCATAGGTAAGCCTATATCAATGGCTACTCCCCCTTCCTGGTAGAAATGAAGCATAGTTATATATTAAATTCTACCCATGTTTTTGGTAATTTGCTCATTTGAGGTATAACTTATATTGAGTTTTATACTAAACCGAGTTTTTTTAAAAATCAATGTTATTTCAATTATTTAAAATAAAATCGTTTTGGTTAAAATAAATGAATTGAACAACATGGATTCACTCTGGTATTGTAGAAATAAAAATCTCCATTCAAAGGATGGGCAGAAATAAATTAGATGATCAGAGATGGGATTAGAAATGGTAATTAGGGATTTGTTTGAATAGTTAAGTTGATCAAGATTCATTGATTTTCCATCTTGCTTGATGCGTGAAAGCAGCCGGCTTGGATGCAGAATTATTGGTCTTGTAGTATTTTCCGTATGATTGCTTAAGGGAAGTATTCGTGTCATGGTTAATTTTAGCTAGCTACAAAAAGCAAACCCTCTGTGTCGTTTTGGCTCCTAGATAGCTATGGATTATATATAATTTCCCTCACCAAGTTTCTTTAAATATATTAATTATCATGCATGTTTGTCAATACGCCATTGATAGCATTGCTTAATAATTAATCAAGTGTCTAAATGTATCGGGGGAATTTGAGATCTTCATAACTTAGAAGCCAAGAGAGTCCCTTTTTATAATTTATGAATAAATTAATGATAATTGAGAAATTTGTAGTCCCCATTGCATCATTCATATATAACAACATAAAATCTGATATATAATTACCAATAAAAATAAATAAATTCATTAGAATTTTTAACCGACACTTCATATTGACCTTGATATATAAAATGGCATAGATAACATTTGAGTGTATTTGTTTTTGTGTTTAAAAAATATTTTTTAAAATTTTTTAAAATAAAAAAATATTATTTTGATGTATTTTTAAATAAAAATACTTAAAAAAATAACTGTAATAATAATTTTAAACACTATCAAATTAATCTCAGTCTGTTCAAAAGCATATTTTTCTATGTATTTTTCAGGGTCATAGGCAATGCATATAAATTTTTTATGCATATAATATTTTTTTCTATGCAGAGCAAACAGTATTTTCTACATCAATGGATCCATCATCAATATTTATATCCATTGTGCATATGCATGGCACAACCACATAGATACAGGAAGTCGTACGTCATTTTAGCCTACAACAGCACACTAATTTCTTCACTGACGATGAGTCTCCTTCTACATGGAAAAAGTCCATTATCATGTATAGAAATACATCTAGTTACTTGGCAAAATTAGATCTCATCTTTCACCATGCAGAGATAGTCATAGAGAGTCAAGCAATAAGCCATCAATGTAAAAATTCATGTCACGCAAGTTTTAGCCACAAAAAAACTAGAGCAGTTAATATTCATAGCTAGAGAAGGTTAGGTCAGACTATACAATTTAATTATAGCCACCACATACACAAGTTATATAACTTCATTTTGTTTTTCTCTTTTCATACTTTATTATATCCTACTAATCAAAATGTCTCATGTTCAAATAGTGAAGTGGTTTTTCAAGAACAATCAATGCCGTACAGAAGTTTACATTTAAATCATCACTCCACAAACCCACAACGGTTAGAATATGTTAGAAAATAATATAAATCATATCCTGGAACCTTACCTAAAAGCTTAAGCTTTTGGGGTGAGATAGTTCTTTGACATGGTATCAGAGCCTTGATGACCAAGTGGTCACGAATTCAAATTTCACCATCCCCATTTATTTGATAAAAAAATATGCACAAGGTAAAGTAGGTCTGTGCAAGTTTCAAGTCCAAAGGGCTTTCACTTGAGAGGATGTGTTAGAGAATAATATAAATCAAATCCTGAAACCTTACCTAAGAGCTTAAGTTTTTGGGTTGAGAT